>CM053603.1:29715258-29747582 GCA_028646535.1 Procyon lotor
AAGGTGTTGACCTTGGCCACATCAATGTCGTAGAGCTTCTTCACAGCCTGTTTGATCTGGTGCTTGTTGGCCTTGACATCCACAATGAATACAAGTGTGTTGTTGTCTTCTATTTTCTTCATGGCTGACTCAGTAGTCAGGGGGAACTTGATGATGGCATAGTGATCAAGCTTGTTTCTCCTGGGGGCGCTCTTTCGAGATATTTGGGCTGCCTTCGGGAGACTCAGAGTCTTGGGTCGTCGGAAAGTAGGTGACGTGCGGATCTTCTTTTTTTTGTGGCTGTGGACGCCTTTCAGCACCACTTTCTTGGCCTTCAAAGCCTTTGCTTTGGCTTCGGCTTTGGGAGGGGCAGGGGCTTCCTTTTTAGCTTTCGGCGCCATCTTCGTAAAAGGGAACTTTTTTGTTTTTAAGATTCAAAATGGAGTTTGGATCTTTCTAGGGTTATAAGTCATCTAACCTCGTTTTCCATGTAGTTCTAAGGCAGGGAAACTCCTTTTAACCTGTGAGCTTGTGATGCTTCCTGGGTCAGATCCTGTGGTCATTTTTATATATTTCATTTAATTTCATCTAAACTATTGTCCAGTTATCTGTCCCAAGAGCAGTCCATAACTCAAACTCTTGTCCACATTTCTTACTTTGGTCATTACAGATTACTCTTGCCTCTGGTTTATTCTCTGATTATCCTTGCTATCCACATCTTTTCTATTTGTTTCACATTTGCAGTTACTATGATACAATTATTTGAGAATCAGTGTTAAGTAAATTCAAACTTTAATATCCCTTTGCAAGAGTTGTCCTGAGGAGGGAATTTTTATGAAGATAAAATCCATTTCTAATTTGGAAATACCTAGTTTTGGCCGATACTATTTTCAACGTGTTCTAACACTTAGAATATTTACTGTTTTGTTTTATCCATTTTCTTTGCTGAGCCTCTCACTGCCCTCTGATTTTGCCTTTGCCTTTACAATTGGCTTTGATCTTTAAGAGTGTTTGACAGTACTTGAATTTTCTGTGTGGAATTTTGTTTTATTTGGAGGAGAATCATTTTTAGAAATCAGACAACTCATTTTGAATTCTATTCTTATCTTTGTTTTAGCCATCATTATGAGACCTGTAATAAGTATCATATTCAATTTCCTTCATCTATTTTATCAGTAAAGATGGTAAGAATAAGCAGTTCTTTTTCCTGCATTGAATTCTGTATCACTGGTGTCCTTGTGAGCTAGACTTTGCATCTAGGGTAGTGCAGACTCCTGCCAATCTTTAAACCATTTATTCATTCACCTAAAGATGTCCTTGGGCCACAAAATAGTCTCTTGAGCTGGAATGAGCCTTGGGATGAATGAGATAAATCACAGTTGGTGGTAGGAAGTGAAGAGAAACCAAGTCTAATGAATCTCAGGCTTAGCATGGAAACAATAGTTGGTCCAAAATGAAGGTAAAAAGTGACAAACTAGCCTCAGAAGTCAGGCTGGTTTGACTAGAATTCAAAGAGAACTTATTTAAAAAAGAACCCCCTCCCCTCCCAGATTGTGTTCATTGTGTCCACTTAGAATAATGAGCTAAACAATTTAAACCCAAGGATGTGATTTCAAGACTCAGGTTTTCTTGTTAAATTCTGTTTTTTTTTTTTTTCTTCTAAATAGGGATAGTGTGAATGTGCTCTTTTTATAATTCCATTCCTTTTATTTTGACTCGTGCCTCAGTATTTCTAGTTCTTAGTCAAAATCTGATTAAAAGTAGAAACTTAGGACAAACTATCCAGTAGAAGGCAATCTGCCAAGAGAAAAACCTGTAATCATTGTATGTCTCATGTTCTTGTTTCTGTAAAATAAAAGAGTATGCATGAATGCATGAAGCTGGAGCCTTCCTTAACAGACAAATAATTATGTGCTATCAGCAACAAAGGCAGTCCTAAGAGGGAAATATATTTCTATACAGGCCAATTTCAAGAAGCAAGAAAAGTCTCAGATACATAACCTTACTTTACACCTAAAAGAACAGCAAATAAAGCCTAAAGCCAGCAGAAATACAAACAAACAAACAAAAACCAGTAGAATGGATTAACAAAACTAAGAGTTGGTTCTCCAAAAGAATTAATAAAATTGATAACCCCTAGCCAGGCTTACCAAAAAGAAAAGAGAAAGGACCCAAATAGATAAAATCATAAATGAAGGAGGAGAGATTACAACCAACACCACAGAAATACAATTATAAGAGAATACTGTGAAAAATTATATGCCAACAAACTGGCAACCTGGAAGAAATGGACAAATTCCTAGAAACTTACAAACTACCAAATAATTATGTGCTATCAGATTAGTCTTTTTGTTATTTTCAAGATCATTACATTGTCCCTTGCTGGTTTTTCTAAAAACAATGAGATTGTATGTGTAATGGTTCACTATGATATTAATCAATGTGGAGAGAGGTCACCAATGCAGATTTTTGGATTTGAGGTTTGTAATTTGTAGAGCAGAGTTTTCCTGAAGGATTAGTGGATTGGATCCAAATGGAAATGTTATAGGAAGTTGTACTATTCTTTGACAGTATGTTTTCTGCTATACAGTGGAATCTCTATATTATTTAGAGAATCCTAATAGTCCATTACTAATAATCTAATTTATAATTAATAATCTAATTTAGAATCTCTATATTACTTACACAGTTACTTAAAATGTTTTCAATAACCATTCTAATGACCAATATATGCTATAGAATATTTTGTGTTTTTAACATTCTCTTTGGGATTTTTTGGCCTCAATACAAAAATACACATGGAGTAAATAAACACTGGTCCAAAACATCCGAGGCAAAAGTAAATAAAATAATAAGAAAATTCCATATTTGTAACATAGACTTTCTCAGGGAAAGGTTGCAGCTAACACCACAGGCATACCAATTCAAGGATTTATTAGATGTAATATCTCATGAAAAGTTTAGGTTCAAAAAATAACACACAGGGATATAAAATACATTAAGTTTTATGCTTGATTCATGCCAGATAATTAAAAAGAATTGTTTACCTTTACCAAATTATTTTTATACCTTATAGAGTTCCTTTTACTGACTTAGATGTTGATTGGCATTGAGAAAAGATTTAAACATATCAATGACACTCACTAGTGGGTTTATTATGAAGATTTTTGGTTCCTCAGAATTATGATATGCATCCTTAATGCAGTCCACTGAGTAAAAATATTGTTCCACTTCATGTTAAATGTAGTAACTTTATAACTGTATAATTCTGTTTACACACTCCTTTAAACTATTATTTTCATGTATTTTACTCTACAGATGTTATGATCTGACAGGCAGTGTTCATGTGTGCGTGTGTGTTTAAACAGTCAGTTATCTTTTAAAGAAATTAGGAGAAGAAAAAAGACAGTTCTTTTATTTTATTTTTTATTTTTTTAAAGATAGTTCTTTTAATGTTAACCCACTCAGTTGCCATTTGTACCTTTCGGCAGACCTTAGTTTTCATTTGATTTCATTCTTCTTCAGCCTAAAGAGCTATTTTGTTGTTGTTGTTGTTTTGGTTTGCCTTTTTTTGTTTGTTTGTTTCGGTTTGTTTTTGTCATTGTTGTTGTTGTTTTTAACCATTCCTTGAAGTTCAGTTCTACGGGGGACAAACTCAGCTTTGTTTATCTAAAAACCTTTTTAGTTCACTCCGATTTGTGAAGGATATTTATCCTAGACATAGAATTCTTGATTGCCAGTTTTTTCTTCCCCCACGCCCTCCCTCCTTTCCTTCTTTCCTACATCTAACGTGCCTTTTCCCCTCTATGGTCACTTTAATTTTCTTTTCTTTTTCTTTGATTTTCAGCAGACTGACTATAATGGATATATGGGGCCATTATTTCTTCAGATATTTTTCTGCCCTTTCCCCTCTTTTCTCTCCCTCTAACATTGCAATTACAAGTATGTTAGACTCCTTAATATTTCTAGTTTAAAGTCATTATGTGGTAACTCCAACATCTGTAACTTCTAACAACTGTTTTCTTGGTTATAAGTTACATTTTCATGGTTCTTCAGGTGTGTAACAATTTTTTATTATACCCTCGACATTTTAGATGATACAAGAGAGTCTTAGACTATGCTGTATTCTTTTAGAGAGTGTTGAATTTTATTCTAACAGTTAAATTACTGACACATATTTTGTATCCTATCAGGCTTGGTTTTATGTTTTGTTAGGGTGGGTCAATTTCAGTTCTTAGTTTTATGATGTAGCTCATGCTAAAAGATCTGGTTGTTATGGCCAAGTTATGTGCTTTCCTAGGTCTTAACTAAATGTCCAAAGTGGTCATTGAGATATGTCCACTGTAGTTGGGCCAGAGGGTCTTTTAATGCTATATTAACCATGGTAACCAGGTTAATTGCTCAGCTCCAAAGAAGTTACTTTTTGCAAGATATTTAGTGTCTTATCCTGTGCATGCGCAGCCAAGACCTTAGCCAAGACTACTTGTGGTGAACTCTGCCCCTTCCCTACTTTGTGCATCTCATCTCCAGAATCCTGCCCTGAAAATTCCAGGCACTTCAACAGTCCAAACTTTAGTCTCTGCCTCTTCAGTTGTGCACATCTGCTACTCTATGTGCATTCCACCTACTTGCACTATGGTAGGGAAAGGGCTGCCAAGACAAGAGATAGAGCAAATGTATAGCTTATTTTTTGTGCTTTCCTACTCTCCAAAATTACAGAACGGTTCTGCCTGTTGTCCATTGTTGAAAAATAGCTTCTTCATCTCTTTTGTCTGCTTTTATAATTGTAGATGAAGAAATGCAAGTACAGTACCATTTATTCCATTGTGACCAAAAGTAGAGAGGATTTAAAAAATTCCTTTACCACTGTCCTTCCAATCAAGAAGACATCAGAGATAACTTTCTTTCTCATCCCCTGGTACAGGGCAGATGAACCTAGAACAAAGGGTGTCTTATCCTGGTGATTCAAATTTCACTTTATTTTAAGTTCATGGAAGAATCAGTAGTTTTGAAAGCAAGTCCTTTTGATGATAAGTACCAAAGAATTAAGATCACATTTAAGCCATAAATCATATATTAGGTAAAAATACAAAATTGCTTAAAAGTAGTGCTTGAGCTAATCACCCCAGCAAATTAAATTTTGACAAGTGAGTAGGAAGGAAGTTTGAAGGGGATGTCTCACTATGGTTTAGATGCTGAAAGTTCATTAAAAAGGAATTTGGTGCATTATTGTCTTAGATAATAGGGACAGTAGGATCTCCAGGTAATCTGGAGAATAGCAGCAGAATAGATCTTTGCCCACTTTCCTAGAAGCAACTTAGTGGTTTTCAAGACTTAGGGAAAAAAAAAAAATCTCTGCATCCAATGTGACATCTAAATATCAATAGCAGATGGGAAACTAGGTGGAAAGACTTGATTTATTTTTCATCATGTGATGTATTCTGAGGACAACCTGGAGAGAATCCCAAACTTCTTCCAAGTCTGAGAGAAGTGCTAAGGGCCAGCAAATAGGAGCAAAGCCCCTAGTCGCAGTAAGTGGTGCCATTAGTGGATGCTGCATAGACAATACAAGCTAGTGGCGGTGGAGGGGTTACTAACTGTGGGAGAAGAAATAGTGAAAAAAGATGATCCCCAAAGGCAATCAGGGAGTGCTAGCTAAGTGAAGAGCAGCAATGACAGAGGATTATCATGTACTATATTTGCTACGCAGAGGGAAAGCCAAAGGGAATTGTTTGTAGCCTGAAAGCCTCTCTTTGAAGCTGGAAGAGACTGAGCTAACTTGAATTTGTAAGTGTGTTTTTCATCGTCATCAGAAACGTGGGCTCAAATGCCAAGTTAATATCACTTATGGAAAAATAAAAATGTTACATGTTTTGTTCTGAACACATAGCCTTGCTCTCTACTTCCATTCCCTCTACTCTCCTGAGAGCTGAAAGATGAGTTAGTTTACCAATGTAGCCTGTACTTTGGGAGTCCTGTTTAGAATTGGTTTCTTCTTAGAAAATGATCTCCATCACTCATAGAGGTGGGTGTAGCAGCACTGGGTGACCCTGTTCCTTGGCCATAATGGATTATGTCAGAAATAGGTGATTCATGGGGCACCTGGGTGGCTCAGTAGGTTAAAGCCTCTGCCTTCGGCTCAGGTCATGATCGCAAGGTCCTGGGATGGATCCCCGCATCGGCCTCTCTGCTCAGCGGGGAGCCTGCTTTCCCCTCTCTCTCTGCCTGCCTCTCTGCCTACTTGTGGTCTCTCTCTCTCTTTCTCTTTGTCAAATAAATAAATAAAATCTTTAAAAAAAAAAAAAGAAAAAAGAAATAGGTGATTAAATCTGGTCAATCCAATATCCTCAACCCCAAAATTTGAATCGGGATCCAGTCTTAGGATTTAGCAGTTTAAGTCAGTGAGGGTTGTCTAAATCATCGAGGAAAATCTGTTTGGCTTGTGGGAAAGTGGAGAAATTGGGCAGCTGAGGGAGAGCAAAGTGGGCAACTTCTCCATTCCATTTTCCTTCTCACTATCATGGAGATAATAATATTATGTACCTCTGAGTTGTTGGGTGGGGTTAAATGTTAATGAATATAAAGAGCTTGAAAAGGAGCCTGGGCTATAGTAAATACTGAATAAAGACTTACTAGTTATGTTTATTATGAGTTATTTGTTCTTCAACTTTATCGAGATATAGCTGAAGTATAACACATGGCACATATTTAAAGCATGTGGTTTGATCAGTTGTGACTATGTTTTTACCCATAAAACTACCACTAGAATCAAAATAATGAACATCTGCATCACCCTGAAAGTTTCCTGTTTCCTTTGTAATCCAACCCTCCCTCCACTGCTATCCCTACACAAACACTGGTCTTCTTTTTGTCATTCCCTGCAGATGAGTTTGCATTTTCTAGAACTCAAAATAAATAGAAGCATACAGAGTGTATTCTTTTTTCTAAATCCTTTTTGTTCAGCTCAATGATCTTGAGATTTATCCATATTATGGTATCAATAGTGCACTTATTTTTATTGCATTCCATTGTATGGGCATAGCACAGTATGTTTACCATTCACCTGTTGATGGATATTTGAGTAGTTTTCCATTATGGATATTACAGATAAAGCTGTTATGAACTCTTCTATGCAAGTTTGTGATTTTACTTTTTGTGGGTTTAGCCTTTATCAAATTTAAACATTTTAAGGGAAAAATGAAAAAGACCTTAAAATAAATAAAACTGTGATTAGACAATATGTGGGGTGCCTGGGTGACTCAGTTGATGAAGCATCACCCTTCTGCTTGGGTCATGATCTCTGGGTCCTGGGATTAGCCCTGCATTGGGCTCCCTGCCTAGTAAGGAGCCTGCTTCTCCCTGTCTTTCTGCCACTCGCCCTGCTTGTGTTCTCTCTCTCTCTCTCTCTCAAATAAATAAATAAAATCTTAAAAAAAAAAAGGAAAAGAAACTACAACTTTAAAAAAATACCACCCATTAGCTTGTAGAGTCAATTTTATCCTACAACATACAACTTTACCTTTAAAGAACTAGTTGGTATGGTATGTAAACTCCAGATGGAGTTTACAACTGTCTCATCTTTATATTTGACTAATATGAGATCTTTGATTAACTAAAATCAGCTGGAAAACCCTCTTAAAGGAGAAAAAGACAGTAAGATAAGACACTACCCCCTTAACCTCTCAAAATTATATTGAAAAGACATACTGTCTTCCTGTAAATGTAGACTATTATTTTTTAAAAGATAATGAACTTTTAGTACATTTGCAAACTCAGTTTATTTTAAAAATCAATTACAGAAACGGCAGTGTTGCTTTCTCACTCAAAACCTAGATATTTTGAAATACTTGGATGACAGTGATTGCAGCAATATAGAATGTTGTTTACTGAGTTTGTATTAGAAATTACTTTAAAATTATTTATTAATAAGAGGATATTGATTTATTGATTCTTATAGTACAGTAGCTTTTGCTAAATTCTTAATAATTATTTAAATGATTATGCAAACTAATAGGTATTATTGATGGAAGTATGATGATGCTTAAAATGAAGTCCTCTGTAATCAATATATTGTGTCAGTAAAATTTACCCTAAATGTTAACATCTGGAAATATCTCTCTCTTTTGCATGCGGTTATTTTCCTCCTGTTTTGTCCCATTCTTTGTCATCTTTTGGCTATGTTTCTGCTTTTATAGTTCCAAGATCTTCTCTGCCAAGTAGGGCAGACAACTATAATTTCTTTCATAATGTGCTTGGTCTTCTACCTACATCAGTGAGGGATACTTTTTTTTTTTAAACCCAAGAGAGAGAAAGAAAAAAAAATCTTATCTTGATCAGTCTTTTCTCTAGACCACCTCTCATGGGTCAGTCTTAAAGCAGGACATTTAAATAAACTGAACTTCAAATACAATTTCAGTTTAACAGGACTTTTGGATCCAAAGAGAAATTCTAACATTTGATCAGCTATTCACAAATGATGTCTTTGTATCCTTTAAAGAACTATAAAGCAAATAAAAAATTGTAAGCTGTTTTATTTGATGTTATCTGAGATAAAATAATTCTTTGAAGAGCCATAGAGACTAATTGGAAAAGAATATCAGTATATCCATAAATTAGGAAATTAATAAAGTTAAAACCACACAGGACCTACATAGGTAATGCCACAGTGATCTAAGAATACATAATTGTTAATGTACGAATTCTAAGGGGGAAAATGGGTTTTCCAGACAAGAGATAAGAAAATTTTAGTGGGCAGAGATTTACAAAAACAATGGTTGCATATGGGAAGGAATAGGTGAAGGTGATAAAGGGAGAAATTTCTTCTTGCACAGAGTATTTTGAAAATGTCATCTTCTTTGCTTTTTGGGGAAATAAAAACTACCAGGTTCTTTTTCCTGAATTGTAAGTTGCATATTTAAGAAAAGTGTAAACCCTAAGATTTTTTGTTACTGTGAAAGGTGGAAGGAACAAAATCATTATGAATGTGTTAATTTCGTACTAATAAGTGGCAGGGTTGGGATTTGCATTCCGGACTGATGGATCTTAAAGTAGGATGCCCTGAAAGGAAAATTTTCATCACTGCCAGCTCATTTCTCCCATTTGCCAACTGCCCTGGTATGACTGCATGGTGTCATTAGGATGGTCTCTTCCATCCCAGTGTACTTCATCTTTGCAGCTCTTATTACGGTAGGAATGGAACCGTTGTGTGGTTAATGGCTTTAGGCCAGTCCACTCAGTTCTGCAGGCTGGGCACGTCAGCACGCCGGGGTGCATGAGGTAACTGTGTAATACGTCAGCTTAGCGAGGTTGGAACTTTGTGTCCCAGAATTCCTTTCCTTGTGTGTTTCCAGTTAGAATGGGCCACAGAAGATATTTTTTTGGGTTATTTGAGAGACAACCTTTCACTGGGGAGGTTACAGTAGCCACTGGTGTATTTTCTGCCTGTTTGTTGCTCCTTACCTGCTGGCTCACTTCCTTGGTGTGGACAGCCACCATTCTGCAACCTTCCATTTCCCCCTACATCTTCCTGCAGCTTCTCCATCCCCAGGATGGTTGTATGTTTATCTCCACGATGAGGGGCACTAACTTCTCCTGAAGGACAGCCACTTCATCGGGAGGTAGTGAGAATGGGCACAGGTACTCCAGCTTATCCTCTCATCCTCTACTTCACGTGGACCCTTCTCTTCCTGACTACCTTCTCTTCCAATGTAAAGCTACATCAGAAGCAAAAACAGCAGCTTTCTAGAGTTTAACCAGCTCACCGGATTGTGTAAGGTCAAATCCTGGTAACAGATTCCTTACTATATGAGCCTCCTGGTAGTTTTCCTTGGTTGGTCTCTGACCAAAAGATTGCATCCTTTACATTGCATCATATAAATGGCACCACCTCCTGTAGTCATGTAGTGCATGGCCTGGAGGCCACGTCAGCAGCCCTGAAAGTCTGTATTCCCATGGCTTAAGTGGCATGGAAGACTAGAATCATTTGTTTCTTGTTTATTGCTCCAACAATAGGTGGGAAAGTTGACTTGCTGGTCAAATACATTTGGGAAACACTGAAATCACTCTGTATCTCTGCACTGAGATCCTCCCACACTCACACAGCAAAGACTCTGTAAAGCTATGCATGCACTAAAGTACATTTGTTCAGCCCAGCCTTTTTCAAACTTATTTGACAACAGAATCATTTCTTCGGTAGTGTCGGTTAGCATAGCTCTGGACTTAGTGGTCTATAAACCACCTTTGAGAAACACTGGTATTCATTCTGAGGATCTCAGTCACTTAACTTTTGGCTCTTTGAGTACAGAGTTAATGTAACTTAAAATCCTATATAGGTAGTCAAAATTAAACACAAACAGGGGATGTGATAATAAGAATATAGTGAAGAACAGTGTGTGCTGATATGCAGTGCAATTCATTTCAGCACTTTTCAGAAGATATTGAACCACAAGAGAAAGGCTGGTGGCAGAGAACATATCCTGCATAGGAAACAAAGTGTAGTGCACCATGACAATGAAAAGAGGTAACAGAGGAATTGTTTCTTCTCTTCTCTCCATTCTTTTTCCCTCCTAGTGTTGAGTTAGAGGATGAATATGTGAATGGCACAAAAGGCAATGAGATCAGGAAGAAAAGGTATCAGATATTGAAAGCTGAAACCAGTTTAGCTTGAGTGGAATGGAGGAAAATCAGGCTCAGGGCAGTCCCCACACATCCTTTGTATCTTAACTCGGGCATTTACGTGTCGATGAGCTATTTCAGTGGTCCAAGGGATGTTTTAGGGCCAGCCCAGGCAAAATTGCGAAATATAGTAAACAAGGTTAATTTTTGATGTATTTATTTTTTCTTGATAAAACAAAAAGTGGTTCTCAAGAGGAGTCCTTTGGGTTGCCATAATGACTGGAGGGCATCACTAGTATATGAAGGAGTGGAGCCCTGGGTACTAAACATGGTGTTGCACAAGGAAGATCCTGCATGATAAAGAAATGACCTACCCAGAATGAGTTGCCTCACCACTGAGAAACACTGAAAGCCCCTCATCTGGTTCTGTATTTCCTCTTCTTTTTCAGTCACCCCCCACCCCCGACCCCCACTAGGTGTGGATCTGATTAGTTGGTAAAAGTTATTACAGGAAGATTGAATAAAACTCAACTTTTAAGTGTTCATTTACATTTCAAAAGAGGAAATAATCAACTCCAGAGTGTCTCTAACTAATTGATGCTCTGAGAGGAAAAAATATTAAAATATTTTATTAGAATAGTAATGTAGTCCTCTTATATGGAGAGAAATTTTGCAATCTCTTCCTCCCTTTGTAATTTGCTCATTATAAACTCCTTTTCTATCTGTCCACTCGTAATATACGCTTTTCAAGGAATTAAATATGTGTAGTGAATGTTACATCTGCACAGCATCGACCTTTAACCTTTATACATATGTATTCATAAAAACGAAAGGCCAACCTTGAAGAGACCTGGTAGATACGTTACAGTGTAAATCACATCTCTGTCAATGTAAAGGAGGTCTTAGCTGACCTATTAACTTAAAGTCTCTGCGAAAAGTAGGTGATTGGATACAGTAGCAGCCTCTTATCTTTCCTCTTGCCTAAACATGACCAAAATAAAAATATTTAATTGTCTTGTCTGGCTTATGGCATAATAATCCTTTTCTACATTACTCTTTCACACCTTGGGCTAAAAGCTCCCAAGGTAAAAGAGTAGGAGTAACTGATGAGTTATAGCACTAGCTGTTTTACATATGTATATATGGAAGATCTGCTTTCTGAAATGTGCCATTACCACCATCCTAAAGATGGAAACCTGAGGCTTAGCGAGCTTGAATATCTAAAGTGTTCAATGCAGAAATAGCAGAAGTCAGAATTGACCTCAGGTCAGTTTAGCATTTAAGCTCCTACTTCATTACCATACCCTGCAGTATACAGATCTTTTCAGTTTGTTTTATAGGCTGCCCTGCATGGGGATGCATGTTCTAGATAGCTCTGAATATAGCCTACTATTTAATGGGCTAGTGTAAAGGAAGTTTAAGTAATCTATGCCATCAGGGAGGTTTGCTGTAGTTGGAGAGAGTCCTATATACAATGCCATATGCACATGGAAAGGTAGCCAACAAAACATGACATAATACTCATCAATGCCAATGGAGATGTACATTCAATAACTTTGCAGGATTTTGGTAGGGAAGAGCTCAGAGTTGACAGAGGCAGGGAAAAAAGCCAGGGCTGGTTTTCAGACTTGATAAGAGACTGATAGTAGCCATAATTTATTTTTAAAAAGGGTGGTAGGCTTTCATGTGCAGATCTGAGCTAGGCCCTGAGAATACAATGGTATAGGGGTTGGACAGGGACATTGTCTGTCCTGTGGCCCTTTCCTTTGCATGCCCCAGCATTTCATATGCCTATAGATTCTCCTGGGAATCTTGTTAAAATATAATTTTACTTTCAGGAGGTCAGGAATAGGTCCTCAGATTCTGCATTTCAAATAAGCTTGCAAGTAATGGCTAGGCTGCTTCACAGACCGTAATCTGAGTAGCAAGACTCTAGAGGAGGGAGTGGATCTGCAAATGAAGAAACAAATGGTGAGCATATAGCTTTAGCAAAAATAATTGAAGGTCCATTAATGGCATGTAGCCATCTATGCCAGCCTTCAGCTCCTCTCTCCATGAACAGATAGGCTACCATTGACACCTTTGGATAGCCTGAGTAGGTCTAAAATATTGAATAAATCCCCTTGGCTTACTTTCTTCTAGATCGATAGACATCTTTCCTTCTGTTGAATTGTTTTCCCTTACATATTTACAATCCAATTGATTGTACAACCTTTTTTCAGTTTATCACCTTCTCTATGGCCATTCCCCAAATCCTAGCGACATTGACTTGATTTCAGCCATACCCTGGTCTTCTTGGAATCAGCATGATCATAGAGCATTTCTAAATTCTGTGAATTTCTAATCTCATTTTTAATGTGCTTTCTCTCTCCTTTCTCCCCTTCCCTCTTCTTTTTTCCTTCTTTTTCATTTTTCTTTCTCTATCCTTTCCTTCCTTACTTTCCTCTTTCCTTCCTTCCATCCATTCATCCATCCATCTATCCATCCATCATTCCATCCATCCATCATTCTTTCTGTCTTTCTTATTTACTCACAGAGCATAACATTTGCAAATTAGTGGGGATTCTTAATATATATCCCTCAAATGATGAGTTTGATGTCCCAGCTATGTCACTTATTAGTTGTCTGACTTTGGGCAAGTTATTCAATCACCCTGTGCTCTTCTCCATCTATTAAATGGGGATTAATGATAGTATCCATGTCACAGTGTCATTGTAGGATTAAATGATTACTAAATGTTAAGTGCTTAGAACAGTCGCTAGGACATAGTAAATGTGATATAAATGTTTGTAGATATTCTTGGTGCTATATAATCTTCTCTTCCCCTCTGTGGGACAGCAAACTTTCTTTTTGGTTTGACAGTGCTGAAGTCCAAGGCACTTACACATGAAGTTCAATGTGGTGGTCATATCTTATGTCCTGAGGAGATACATGGGATGGCTAAAGACTTATATATAAATCTTCTTACTCCTTGTCTTATCAAACTTTGAACACTTTTCCCTGTTTCATATTATTACCTTTCCCTTAGTCTTGTTATTTAATTTTCCCATAAATATCAATTTCATGACACAAATTATTCCATGATGGCAAGACAATCATGCATGGCAGTTGTTTTTACTATTTTAGGCCTCACTTTACATATTTGATGCTGCTGCTGATGTTGTTGATGATGATGATGGTTATAACTACTAGGAGTTTTAACATCCATCAGGTATATAATAAAGGAATTCAGCTTCTAGCCATAACTGAATAAGAAGAACCAGATTTACCATTTACCCCTCCCCAGTTGAAACAACTAAAACAAACAAGCAAACAAGCAAACCTGGACAACTATGGTGATCAGATTCTGGAGAACAAGCAGTTCAGGACAGTGACCCTTGACAGAAGGAAAACAAACAAGATGAAACCTGTGATTGCCCCAGCCTGCTTCCCAGAAGGATTTTACAGGTTCAATGTAGGGTAGAGGAACTGAAACAGAGATTGACAAGTCACAGAGTTGAGGAGACAAATTTGGAGATCAGAGAAGCCCAAACAGATAGAATTCATAAGGTAGAGTATTGGGTTAAAGAGAGCTATACACAGAGCAAATGATTCCTCTCAAGTGTTTTTCTAAATATTACTCAAAGTCTCAATGAGATAACTACTAGTGTTCAGGAAAGGCTATTAGAAAGGAATAGGCAGAACAATGCCTGAAACATACACAGAGCTAGGAAGAGTTTATATTATCATCAGACAGAGTGAAAAGACCTCATGTACTGGGCATCAAGTAAGTCTTCAGCCAAACCAATTATTGAAGCAAGCCACAAAAGGATCAAGCTATTTCTGATTTGCCTCAGAACAAAGATGAAAAACACTTAAAATAAAAAGCATCCTCCAGCACTCAAAGATGTAAAAGATAATATCTGGGATCCAATAAAAAATTACCATGCACACAAAGATGCAAAAAACGCAACCTGTAATACACAGGGCAAGAATCAATCATAAATAGACACAGAAATGCTGGAGATAATAGAATTAGTAGACAAGAACTTCAAAGCAGTGATTAAGACTGTATACTCCATGTGTTCCAAAAGGTAGAAGAAAGTATGCACATTGGAGAGACATGGAAAATCTAAAAATAAATAAATAGATAAATAAACAAATAAATAAATAACAATGTAAATTTCTAGAAATGAAAAGAATTATAGTGAATGGGATTAAAAGCATAGTAAATACTAAAGAAGAAAAGATTAGTGATGCTGAAGACATAGCAATAGAAATTATTCAAAATAGAAGACAAAAAATGGGGCAAAAAAATTACTAAGCTGTGAAATAACTTATTCAGAGTAACTTAGTGAAATGGAGGCTTAGAAAAAGACAAAGTGGGGAAACAGAAAAATAAAAATATCTAGAGAAAAAGAATACATTACAAAATAGACTAAAATTTGGCAAATGATAACAGGTAACAGACATCAGAAATAATAAAGCTGGTGCAACTTTTTTTATCAAGGGGAAAAAAAATCAACCTCAAATTCTATATTCACCAAAAAGCATTTCTTTCAAAAATGAAGTTGAAATAAAGACTTTTTCAAAGACATACAAAAGGTAAAAGAATTGACCACCAGCAGACCTCCATTACAAACATACAGTAAACTAATGTGTTAAGCATTTAAGGTGCTTTTTTTCATCTAATCCTTTTCCAAACATATAGATACATGCTGTTGGAATCCTTACTTTATGGAGTAAAAAATTAAGGTTGTGAGATCCCAAAAAAACACAGCATAGGCTAGCCAGATTATAGAGTTTGCACTTACAGATCTCAAGCCAATCTGAAAGACTGCATACTGGATGAGTCTGTTTATATGATAACCAGAAAACACAAAACTATGAAGACAGCAAAATGATTAGTAGTCATGAGGGGATGGCCGTGGGGCGAAAAATTAGTGGGGCACTGAAGATTTTTAGGCCAGTGAATACACTCTGTATGATATCTTAAATAGATACATGTTCTTATGCATTTGTCCAAACCCATAAAATATAGAACATCAAGAGTGAAACTTAATGTAAACTATGGACTTCATGTCATTGTAGGTTCATAACTTGTATCAAATGTGCCAGTCTGGTGGAAGATGTTGATCATGGAAAAGACTGTGCATGTGTGGGGACAGAGGTTATATGGGATATCTCTGTACCTTCCCCTCAATTTTGTTGTGAATCAAAAACCACTATAAAAAATTAAAGTCTTAATTTTTCTTAAAAAAGGTCCATCTTTTTATTTGTTTCACTAGTCTAAAACCTAGTTTGTAGCCAGGGTATAATGTGTTTTGCCATTTGGCAGGAGGTAGTGAACTCAGGTGTTGGGGCACTTGGGTTGCTCAGTCAGTTGAGCATCAGACTCTTGGTTTTGGCTCGGGTCATGATCTCAGGGTCATGAGATAGATCCCTGCATCAGGCTCCACACTCAGTGAGGAATCTGCTTGAAATTCTCTCTCTCCCCCTCTCCCACTGCCTCTCTTCTGCTTATGTGCACATGTGTGCTCTCTCTTAAATAAATCTTAAAAAACAAAAAGAAATCAGGTGTCCAACAAATGCTTTTGGCAGTTAAGCTATTTATGTTATTATTATTTTAAAGAGCTCATATTTACTAATGATCTTTGTTACAAGAAGAGATATTTAAAGAAATCCCTTCCTTATGTTTTAGACAGCAAAGATATAGTACAAATTTTAGGCAACACAGCACAAAATTTTAGATAATCACTTATTGCATATGTAAAATCTTGGCCATTTATCCTATTAAAATAATAATAGCAGTAAACTTTTTAAAATATTTAAAATTGAAAAAAAAGACTCACAGCACTCCTTAAGCTTTTCAGTAGAAACTTTTAGAATAACAGTAAAAGATTAAACTTATATCTTTTATAAGTTATGGGATTTTGGAAGCTCTATTAACAATTTCCTTTGTTTTTCATTTAGAAAACTTTAAAAATGCTATCTGTGAGCAGGTTAATAGTTAAGCTTTTTCACTGTTATTTGACTCAATTTTTCTAAACACTATTAAATTGAAAGTACTGTAAGAGAGGTTTGAAACTCAATTTGTGTCCAGTTGTATTAATCAATCAGTAGTAACTTCATCCTACATACTGAATCTCAGTAAGAATTTGTGCAAAATTATTGTTAAAGTATTGCATCATAGAAAAAATCCATAAGCTTATATCACTGAAAATATAACTTCCACACCAAAAGGTTTACTGTTTTAATAACTTGAACTTTCTGAAAACTTCATTGAAATAAAAGGTTTAGTTGAATAATAAATATTTCAAGTGAAGACTTTCACTTTGTGTCTTATAAGTTATCAAATAATGCCTCGATGTATCATAGACATTTATCAAATATTGGTAAATCCTGAAAATTTTATAGGCGGTAGGAATAGAAAGTTACAAGGTAGGATGTGAGCAGGATCAGTGACAGCAGCTGTAATACAATGTGGAAAAGGACTGCTAACCCTGTCTTGAAAAGGAAAATGAATAATCTGGAAAGAAAGACATACATTCCCTCATTAATATTATGTGATGGGAAGCCTAATTTCGAAAGAATATATGAACTTGAAGAGAAACTTCAAAAGTGATAAAAGGAATAACTAGTAAGATGGATAAATGTGTTTTTACATTTTTAAAAAGTCAAATCATTTAAAAATCTTAATGATGAAGTGATTGTTGATCTAAATCTTTCAAAACCCACATACCTTTATCTATAATTAGTTGTAGAACTTTGAGAACATATCAGTAATCTGATGTACATGAAAAGTGAAAGGAACAATTAACGTTAAATGGCATATTCAGACAAATTATCTTTATCTTTGTGGTATATCTATATTTATTATTATATAATACCATTGGATACAGCATTTTGATTTCCTGAGGTCTTTTATAGGAAAGGGAGAATATGGGGTGCCTGGGTGGCTCAGTGGGTTAAAGCCTCTGCCTTCGGCTCAGGTCATGATCTCAGGGTCCTGGGATCGAGCCCCGTGTCAGGTTCTCTGCTCAGTGGGGAGCCTGCTTCCCCCTCTCTCTTTGCCTGCCTCTCTGCCTGCTTGTGATCTCTCTCTCTCTCTCTGTCAAATAAATAAATAAAATCTTTAAAAAAAAAAAAAAAAGGAAAGGGAGAATACCAGAAAATAATCAGAGGGGGAAAAAAATCAATATTACAACACTTGCTTATTTACTAATTCTACCATACTTTCACTTATACAGTTTTCATACCACTCAAAAATGGTTGTTTATATGCTGTATTTAGTAATTATGCTATTTGAGTCAGGGTTACTTCTTAAAAAGTTGGTCAGCTATAAGGGAAGTATGTCTGGGGTTTTTAATTAAATATAAAAATAATAGTAAATTATAGTGAGTGGTTAATTTAATGCTGTGATTTCCTTACATCTCAATAAAGCATTCCAAATAGAATCTAAGCAAGTTGTTTCAACTGGTATAGAAAATACTATAGAAAGACACTCATTGTATAGAATCTGTATGATTGCAACAATTAAAGATTAATTACAGACAATGCATTAGATGTGATCTTATATACTTGTAAATGAAAACAAAATGTAATTCTTTTTCAATTACAGTGTAAAATTTTAACTATCTTAATTAATTTAGTTTTATGGCAGTCGATAATAATATGTCCAGCTAGCCTATGGTGATATGAAACTTGGGAAAATCAGGATTTTAAAGTTGAAGGTTTTTCCTCTCAGACAAAACACAAATACTTCAAACCTCTGAACACTGTTTAAATGTGTCCAGTGACTCTCATCCCACTTGTCGAGAATAGCTCCTGTAGCATTTTGTTTATTTCTATCGTTCTTCTATATATTTTTTTTCTCCGCAATGCCTGATTTCCTGCTACTCCCAACCCTCCTACTTGGCCCAATCAAAACTTAGTCCCATGAAGGAATTGGTACTGGTGGACGATCTAATATTGTGGACGGCTAGAGCTTCTGTGCAGCTTATCACATCATGGGACTCCAGGGGAGAAATGTGTGTTTTCTGTTTCCTTCTTATCAGTACAAGACTTGAGGCCACCTGATATCAGACCCTAGATTTTACCTCCCCCACAAATCCAATTTATTCAATCTATTTTAGACTTAAGCATTCCACATAGCCCTCAACACCTCACTGTACTTTATGACAGATAAGGTGGAAAATTCAAGGCACTGTTGATGAAAATAAAACAACAAAGTCTGCACACACAAATCTTGCCAGAGGAGTGAATTTAACCATTTTAAAATGTGGAACTCATCCACTTAAACTTTTCAAAGCAGCTTGTTTATATAAATGATGGAGTAAGGTGCATTTATTTTTATTTCTAAAAATTGTCAGATAATTTGCATCTATGCCCTTTATCTCTACTGTTATTAAAGTATTGGAGGAATAAAATTCCATTTGCTTCTATTCACAGAAGACTGTCCTATTCAGATAATGGCACAATTCAGAATTTATCAAGTGCCAGGAGATTATAAAAGTTAATGGAACAAAATGGTATTAGCGTGAGATTTTGGGAAAATCTCATGAGATTCGGTACAGTAACTTCACAATTAAATTACCATGTCACTACTGTATGTGCAGACAAAGGGAAGTGGGGCATTTGTGAATTCTGTATTGATAGATCTTATGAATGATCTAGAGATGAAAACCTCCTTTGTTTAGATAACTGTGAATCTTTTTGGAGTGTTGCTTTCTCTTTCACTGTACAAATATTCAAAGTGAAGGACACAGCAATGTAAGTCAACTAAGCAGATATTTTAGGATAGCTTTCTTTAATTCAAAACACACAGTGATCTAAAGGAAAAGATGGGTTTGGGGATACGAATGCTATTACCAGAATTTCATGTCAAATTTGTGTCTTTTCTTAGCACGAAACTCTCCCATAAATAGGCTGACTCGTGTAGAATTCCTTCATGATGTTGGAGTGACTCTGTTTTCCTCCTGGGCACTCTAGACTAGTAGGCCACATAGGCTAAGCTCCTTCTGAATGACTCCTAGGTCCCTTCCTCCAGTCCTCATCCTGACTGTAAGCCTCAGTTCCTGTCTTCACTTTCTTGGTCTGTGTCCAGGTGTCATCTTAGACCTAGTGTCCTCCAACTAGCTCGTTATCATCTCTGGGAAGAGGTTACTAATCATCAGAGGGATTAGCATGTGAAATTAATGAGACGAGGAGGTCTTAGCTCAGTTTCTGGCATGGTGGAACTTCTTAATAACTATGAATTGATGCTATTACAAGTAATAATAAATATTCTTGGATCTAGTGGTTCATCCTGTGTTCCCTGTTGTATCCACGTTATCTTTCCTTAACCACTTGGCCTCAGAACCTGGAAGTCATTTCCATTCCTTTGTCATCCTCACATGGCTGTCAGACCTGGTCACAAATACCTATATGCACTATCTTTTGGGAATTTCTTTTTCTTTTATCAACTCTCATCCTTTAACCTCTTGCTTCAAATATTGCATAAGCCATTATCCACGCCTACTCCTTGTTGACAGAACTTTTTCCCACTTTGGAGGCAGAAATGCCATAGACTCACATTCCCATCCTCCTTTGCACCCAGCACATAATTATGTGACCCACTCCTGCCTATGAAATGCGAGGCTTTTAGGAAGGGTATTCTTCTGTTTAAAAATTAAATTTAAAAGTAAGTAATTAGGGGCACCTGGGTGGCTCAGTGGGTTAAAGCCTCTGCCTTCGGCTCACGTCGTGGTCTCAGGGTCCTGGGATTGAGCCCTGCATTGGCCTCTCTGCTCAGCAGGGAGCCTGCTTCCCCCTCTCTCTCTGCCTGCTTCTCTGCTTACATGTGATCTCTCTCTCTCTGTCAAATAAATAAAATCTTTAAAAATAAAAAAAAAATAAAAATAATAATCAGAAACAAATAGAAAAATATTTTAAAATACCAAAATAATGAAAAACTATATAAAAAAGACTTTAGTGGAAACTTTCATTGTTTTCTTCACTAGAAGTTGTCACACCTATATGTCATCCTGGAACTGCTACAGGAATCCTGATACTAGGCAAAAAAGTACCACTTTTATAGAGAATGACTGGGTTGGGCGGGGGTTGGGGGAATAGATGGAAATCATCTGGATCTTGATTTTATTTTATTTCTTTCACGTTTACATGGAGCCCAGAGTCTAAATTCGTCCTCTATCTGGTCTGCTTGATTCTTCTTTCATTGTTCCAAACTACCCTACACATTGCTGCTAAATAGGACTCTTTAAACCTCCCATTTTTTTCCATCTTAATCCTTTTTAGTTTCCATAATAGTGGTCTTCAAATGGAGTGGGGTAGGCAAGATAACCCAATGGAGCATATGAAGAAACCATAAAAAATTATGTATTAAGGGGAGAAATTAAACTTTGCTAATTTTTTCTATATTAGTTATCAATGGCTTTCTCACTAGTCCATTTATCTGATGGTCACATATCAGACATGAGGTAGAAATTCTATACAGGGGATCTATATGACAACACACCCTCACCTGTTCAATTGTTTTCAACATAATTTGAGATAGTGAATGTAACCGGAGCTTGGTTAAGTGGATTTGTGAATTATATAATTTAGCTTTTTTCTAAACTAACTCTAAAAAGTGGCTTAGAGTGGTTTCTCTTAAGCTATCCTACCTGAAGATAGTGTGGTTATGCAGGCGTGCATCCACCATTCAGCATGTAAGCTCTTTGTCAGTCTTATCGTGAGGCACCAACAATAATGTAATGACATTCAACATGAATCAGTCACAAAATCAGAATTATCAAGAAGACAATTTAAAATATTTATAGGGGTTTATAGGGGTGCCTGGGTGGCTCAGTTGTTAAGCGTCTGCCTTCGGCTGAGGTCACGATCCCAGGGTCGTGGGATCGAGCCCTGCATTGGGCTCCCTGCTCAGCAAGAAGCCTGCTTCTCCCACTACCATTCCCTCTGCTTGTGTTCCCTCTCTCACTGTGCTTCTCTCTGTCAAATAAATAAAATCTTTAAAAAAAAATTGGTTTATAGTCACTGTTATTAATGATGATACCACCTCTTGAGATGAGAACACCTTGAGATATTAGCCCATGATAGAAGTATATATGGGCACTATGTAAATAAATATGCATATATTGGAGGCACAAGCTCAAGACTGTGTTTGTCTAGTTGAGATTTAAATGAGACTAAGTTGGACACCTGTACCTATAGGACAGTAACTTCCTTTTGCTGATGAGCTAAATCCTGCTTTTTCTTCAATATTGTAAAATGATTGTAAATAAGTACTCTCATTATTAAATGCTTAACTGTATGCCTGACACTGTGCTAAGTCCTATGCCTCATAGCATTTATTTTGTTCAGTATTCCTGGTAAATAATTTTGTAAACTGAATATTATCTCCCATTTTTACAGATGAAGAAACTGAGATGTTAAAAACTTTCTCAAAGTTACCTCCTAATCAGTTAGAGAACCGGAATCCAGTCTACAGGTAAGCCCCACCACCTGCCTTAAACTACTCTTTATTTTGTCTTAACTCTCATGGTACCCTAGGATTGGCAACAAACAAATAATAATAATAAAGTAAGGCAATAAAACTAAGCATATACTATGTATTAGAGAGCATGCAAGGTATTTGAAACACTTTATAATAAACATTTTCAGTAATCCTTTTAGCTAGCTGGCATTATCCCCTATTTTTTTTTCAAATGAAGAAGTTGCCACATCTTACATCCCACTATAATCTTACCTCCTCCTGAAATTTATGCACAAACAGCGCCTACTACTTTATTTTTTGGCATTTGATTGTCTCCTTCCTTGTCACATAGTCAGTAGCTGGTTTTCCTCATCAAAGCCAGTGGGATGTAATGGGGGAGAATGGATTTGATTCCAGGCTGACCTGACATCTAATCACTGTGGCTTACACACAATGAATCATCTTGGGTAAGAAACCATGGATCCTTCACATGTAGAATGGACAAAAAAGACATTTTTCATATGGAGAAACCCTAGCATAGTGAACTTGCATGTATATGTATTCATGTGAATGTCTTTTTCTCACTTGAGGTATATCTCAACTTCAGCTAGACTGCAAATTTCTTGAGCTTAAAGTGTGGATGCTTTGCTACTTTGCTTCTCTCCCAAAATTATAAACACAAGTCTGCTCAATGCATGTTGATGCAATACTGTTACTAGCTCCTAGACTCCTCATATTTCCAAAAATTGTTTTGTTTTGTCTTGTTTGGGGTTGGTTGTGAAGCAGAACAATGTATATGCCCAGATTTTGACCCCTTGACCACAACATGATCATCTTTGTTAAGGTTTTCATTAAAATAGTATCTAGGTATTTTTGTTGTCGTAGATACCACATACGGTATTTCTAAGAAAGAGCTCGATTCGAATGGACCATTCTGGGGTTGAATAAGTGAAGTAGCTACTTTGAAATAGACAGCCTATTTACTTAGCCACCGTGGGACTGTCCAGGGCCATCATCGTGAATGACGTTGATGTACTGCAGGTATCTTGAACTTGTGCCTGCTCCTATCTGGGCAATTTTCAGTCGATACCATGCTTGTGAAGTATAGAAGTTAAATTCACCATGTCCACAAGAAAAGAGTTTTATTGTGTCATCAGCAAAGGGTAAAGGGGCATACTTGGGGTCCTTCAAAATAGGGATCCCACTCTTCAGACTTCTCAAATAATAGATTTGAAATATGCTGTAAGTCTAAAAATCCCACTATGTTATCATTACTGTACCAAAAGAGGAAGCTCCATCTTGGAAAACAAAAAAGAATTAAATGGTTAAGCAGCGTGATGGTCTAGGTGTTCTTTTGGAACAGTAGCAGTTTCAGGATGAAGTTAGGAGTTGATAGCACCAGCAAGACTGAACGTTCTTACTCAGAAGAGAGTCTTAAGTTTAAATAAGTGAACAGAACTCCAATTTAGGCCTTCTTCTAGCGTAGTAACAGTTCCAGGCTGAAGTTAGGAATGGGTATCACCAGCACGACAAAGTTTTTACTCAGAAGGCAGTCTCAAATGTAAATAAATGAACAGAATCCAATCAAGATCTTTTATATTTAAAAGAATCACTATATGGGGGAGTCTGGATGGCTCAGTTGGTTGAGTGTCTGACTCTTGGTTTTGGCTCAGGTCATGATGTCAGGGTCAGGAGATTGAGCCCCACATCAGGCTCCATACTCAGTGGGGAGTCTGCTTGAGATTCTCTCCCTCTTCCCCCACCATCTCTCCTGAATAAATAAATCTTAAAAAAAAAAAAAAAAGAAAAAGAATCACTGTACAAAATAGCATCCAGCACCCGGAAAATATGTGAGCTTGGACATCTCCCAACCTTGCAATTCGAATCGGGCATATACATTGTGGCTTTAACTTGAAAATTGTGATCAACTTCTTTGCATATCTAAGAACTGCCTGTAAGTTATATAAAAGGGAAAAAGTAAGTAGAGCCTGAGTTTTTGAAGACAAGTACCAATTTGCTGACTTTCTACAATTTCATTATAGTTTCTTTGAAAACTGACTGTTTCACTGGTGCTTTGTACTGGCAGTTTTAAGACGAGGGTAATCAATGTGGCTGTGGGTACCTCTAAAGTTATACAAGCATTTATTTCCTTTCTAGAGTTTTCCATGTTACAGAGAGTTCCCTTTTCCCACACAAAGACATATCTGTCAATCCTAGAGGTTTGTGGGAGAGACTTGTGGGAGTCAGATAAAGTCAAGCTTCAAGAAACTAACATTCGCTGGTTCTTTGATTGGTATGGACATCTCCTACTTATGAACAGCTTTCGTTCTTTACCATTGTTGTACAATAAAAATGAACCACAGCAGTATGATGCCTGAGTTTGTGCTGGGTAGAATCCAGTAGTTGAGTTCACTAGCAACATTTTATTTTGTGCAATGTCCATACCTCATGGATCCTTCCTTTAGAGAGAATCATCATTTTTCTTTGTAATGTTTTGTTATAGATATTGGAGTTTTGTTGTTCTTGCTATTTTCTGTGGGGCCAGGGTAGGGGGCAGAGAGAGAGTGAGGGAGAGCGAGAGAGAAAGTTCATTGAAATCTAGAGTCCCTATCAAGAGGTAAGAGTTTATCTATTGCTAATTGTTCCCAGACCACCACCAATAAATCAAATATTCTTCCTCATGTTATTGAAAATTAGAATGGCTTAATAATAATATCTAAACTTAATAGGGAATTTTATATCTTATGCTCTTAGGTATTTAATTTAAAAATAATTGCTTTGGTGTTCCAGGATTTAGAACCACAAAGAGAGAACCAGTTCCTCTTAGAACCATAGCTTCCTGCTCTAGGAGTGGGCCAATGAAGCTGGAACGCAGTTACCCGGTTAAGTGCTTGTTTTCCCTATTGTATATTCTGCATTATGGCTACATTTCAGCTGTTAGTTTTCCCCAAGGAAAAAGCAGCAAGCAAAGAATATGAATAAATAAATGCTCAACATCTTGCATGTCCAAACTTTATTATAATTTCTTGCAATGATGATAGACATTTTGCAAGCTTTATTTAGGGAGATTTTGTCATTCCTTGGCATAACCATATGCTATAGCGGATATTTGAAGGTGCCTCTATTCCTGCTGGGATATGGCTTGAATACTAACTTAAATAATGATTGTGCATTTCATAAACTGACTTAAAAATATGATTCTTGAAATGGAATTCCACTAGTCATGCACTCAATGAAAATTTACAAAAATAAAATTCAAAACAGTAACATTTGTCATGTTATCTTTTAATCAGTAATTACTTTGGTTTTTTTATATTTTTTTCTCCATAGATCACATGGCATACTATAGCTTTAAATTAATCTCTGTCTTTATTTAAAATTCCATTCCATTTTATTTCTCTAGTTCCTCTGCAATATATCTATTTGCAGATACCTAAAATTATTGTTAAGTGTTAAACTCTTTTGATTGTATATTTCCCAATACCTAAAGATTATAACTCTGTGTTTTTATTACTGTGGGATATGACTCAGTAAACCAAAATGTGTAATACATTCCAATATATTTATTATATGATGAATTTTATAAAGCTATGTGTTTTAATGGGGGAAAATTTAACTTCTGCATTTAGACAAGCCTGTGTTAGAATCCTGGTTCTGTAATTCCCTCACAAAGGCTACTTTTTTAATCTGGGGCAAAACACATGAACTGTCTGGCCCCCTACTTTCTCATAGCCATACTTAGATGCAAATATCCCTATACCTACTTTTTAAAAATTGTATGGATTCCCTTTATTATATTCAAAAAGAAAAAAGGGGGGTGATGAGATATGGGATCAGAAGGTCCAGGTTTGAGTCCAAGTTTTAGGATATTCTAGGTATGTGATTATGCATAAAAGAGTTAGTAGCAGGCCTGAGACCACTGTCCTTAGAAAGTCCTGCTTGAAATGTTGGCCTTTGGCTGGCCTCTGGGAACTTGGATTTTGGGAGGGGTCCCTCCACCCTAAACGATAAGAGTGACTGGCCGTGCCTAGATTGTTTGTATAGACAATGTGGTTTGTGCTGAACACCTGCTTTCCTTTGGGGAATCTGGAATCTTGGTATGTGCCAGGCAGAGGATGCTTACATAGCCCGCCACCACTGAAATCCCTGGGCACTGAATCTCTCCTGACCTTTCCCAGAAGACAACATTTCATCCATGTCGTCATGACTCATTGCTGGGAAAATTAAACATATACTGTATGATTTCACTGGGAGAGAACTCTTGGAAGCTTGCACCTGGTTTCCTCCACCATTTCACCCGTGTGTCTTTTCCTTTGCTGATATTGCTTCCAATCCCATCCCTGTAAAAATCAGCCGTGACTGTGATGATGTGCTGAGTCCTGGCAGTCCTCCTAGCAAATCACTGAAGCGAGGGTGGTCTGGGGACCCCAGACCCTGGGGTTAAGATCCCTGTGTTACAGGGATCTTGAGTAAGCTTGCAAGCTTCTCCGGGCTCATCCCCTCTTTTGTTACATGACGCTGACACATCTCCCTTTCTGGGTGGCTGTGAAGTTAAAATGAGATTGTGTATATCTGCAAAGTATCCAACGTATATGATTTGGTGCTGCTCTTTTTATCACTGGTGTTGTTGTCATCACAGCCTTTATGTTAGACCTCTTTCTGGTGCTTTGGGATGTACTTTCCTGATGCAGTATAAGGGGAGAAGAGAAGCATCCAAGTCACTCCCTTTTCTCAGCGTGGTTTCCGTAATTAGTCTGTAAGAGACAATGATTTGTCTCTTCCGTAATTAGTCTGTAAGAGACAATGATAAAGCTGAAAGGACTTACTCTGGGTGCCTGGGTGACTCAGTCAATTAAGCTGCTGGCTTCAGCTTGGGTCATGATCTCAGGGTCCTGAAATCGAGTCCCGTGTCTGGCTCCCTGCTCAGCGGGGAGTCTGCTTCTCCCTCTGCCTCTATCCCTCTCCCTTGCTTGTACAACCACTTCTCCCCCACTAGCATCTAGAATTGTTTGGTTGTTGTGTTTTGGTTTTGCCTGCCTAACAGGCCATCAGTATCATCCTCATTGATCAGGACCCTGATGTTTTTTCATGGAGAGAATAAGATTGCTTAGTCTCAGGGAAGGTAGGTTTCTACATTCATCCTCAGTCCAGAGGATGGATCCTGATTGGTCATAACAAATCATGATCAAATCATCTCATTCCCCTTAACCACTCATGGTTGTAAGACTTGATAAGTGACTATGTTGTGATTCATGAGATGAAAGAGTAAGATTGCCAAGGAGTGTTTCCCTTCCTACATAAGACAAAGCCTCATGAGGCAAAAGCCCTTTCCCCCTCGACTCTTTCTTCTTTCCTGCCAAGAACATGAATGTGATGACTGGAGGCACAGTGGCCATTTTGCATCCATGAGGACACAAATCAGGAAAGTAAGGATGTCAGAGCAGAAGGATGGAAGGACCTTTGGCTTTAATGGAGCCCTGGAGCATCATGATGTTTCTCACTGAGACAGCGTCCAACATTTGACAGGCACTCCGATAAGAAGAAACTTTTAAAATACTGCTTTATTGATAGTAGATATATGCAACAGTATTTACAGTATATAGTACTATATAAAGCCTATTAATAAATACCCATGGGAATCAATGAACATGTCAAACCCAAAGCAAACATTTGCATATATAGGAATCTGAGCCTTGCTGTAGAACTGTCCTTGTTCTGAGTCCCAACACAGACTTCTTCAATTATTACGAGGAAAACAGACACATCTAGAACAATAGCAGCAAATCATATTCTGGAATATAGCCTGTAATAGAAAGGCTTATTCTGTTTATATCATTTCTTTTTTTTTATTTAAAAAAATTTTTTTTGGAAGATTTTATTTATTTGACATAGAGAAACACAACAAGAGAGGGAACACAAGCAGAGGGAATGGTAGCAGGAGAAGCAGGCTTCCCGTCAAGCAGGGAGCCCGATGTGGGGCTCCATCCCAGGACCCTGGGATCATGACCTGAGCCGAAGGCAGATGCTTAACGACTGAGCCACCTAGGCGCCCCACTGTTTATATCATTTCTGTTTATAAATTACTATTACCATTGAGTGTTTGGGGTCAGGTCCCCCCCTCCCCTCCAAGGCAGAAATAGTGATGACAGAGTGCACTTTTTTTTTTCTTTGCAAAAACTCGGGAGAAGATCACATAGTGTCTATAATAAGAAACTTTAGGTGACTCACATCAAACTCATATATTCAGTAGCTGCAGTAAACACCTGCTGTCATCTTTGACACTGCGTGTTAATAAGTGGAAAAATTTTAAAGTATCTATATCTTAGCATAACTGCTTAGCTGGCTTAGAATTTGTGAATAATTGATGACAATTTTGAGTTGAAACGTATCGATGGTGCACAGTGGCATAGTTGGCTTTATACTCTCCTCTTTCCAAAGTATTCATCTTAGTGTCTCATTAACTTCCGAAGAACCCAATGCCACTTCTCTTTCACTAAATTGATTGATTAATGGATAGCTGTAAGCTACATTTTCCAAAGGCATCCCAAGCGTCCTGTGGTCTTTTATGAATTCTGCCGCAGAATGTAGCAGAGAGTTTAGGAGAGGTACACCCTTAATTTCCAGAAACGTCATCTTAATGCGGAGATAGACTACAGTGGCCAAGGGCCTGCTAGCATTGCATGAGGTCACTGTTGGTGACCCAGGCACTTCCAACGTAAATGTGGCTGCGAGGCTCTTTCATTGTCAAATTATCTCCCATTCCCTACATCTTTGGCCAATGTATGTGAGTTGTGGCGGTTAAGAGTGAAGAGGTGACTGATTCCTGTTACATTATAATTTAAACTATCAGCATCTGGCAAATATAAGTAGCAGGAACTGAAAGTTAGCAGTGGGTGTAAAATGATCTGGGGAGTTACAAGGACCAAACAAGAAGGAAGTGGGGATATTACCCTTTTAAGGAAGCCAGTTTGTCCTTGAAGCCAATTCCTCATTACTTTTTAAAAATAAACTTTTATTTTAGAATAATGTTAGATTTACAGAAAGATTGGGAAGACAATGTAGAGTTCCCAAATATCCACACTGGGTTTCATTTTTAATTAGCATCTTATATTAATGTGGCCTATTTGTCATAATTCACAAACCAGTATTGGTGTGTTATTAACTATAGTTCATGCTTTATTCAGATTTCTTAGTTTGTATCCCACGTCCTTTTTATGTTCCAGAATCCCATCTGGGATAGCGCATTACATTTAGTAGTCATGTGTTCTTAGGCTCCTGTTGGCTGTTACTGTTTCTCAAAGTCTTTGCTTTTGATGACCTTGACAAGTTTAAGGAGCATTGCTTAGATATACTGTAGAACATCTCTCAACTGGGAGTTCTCTGGTGTCTTTCTCATGAATACACTGAGGCTATGGGTTTAGAGAAGATGACTACGGAGGGTAAAGTGTGATTCTCATCAGGTTATATCAAGGGTATATGCTCCCAGTTTGGCTTATCACCACTGATATTAATCTCAAATGAGATAATGTTTGCCAGGTTCCCACTATTGATTTCAGTAGGTCAGGTTCCCCCCACCTTCCCAGTTAAGAAGTGGGGAGTTTTGCTCCACCTCCTGGAGGGTGGAGTAACTACAAAAATTATTTGAAATTTCATATGTGAGATTTGTCTCTTTTAATTTCTTTGGACCCGTGGACATTTATTTTGTACTTCAGATTATAAGCCAAAACTGCTTTATTTTGTTGCTAGAATTGTTCCATTGTTGGCCATCAAGAGCTTTTCCAACTGGCTCCTATGTTTCTTAGACACACCTCCATCATTGTGGGTATTTTTGAGCACTTAGTTTCTGGCACTGTAAGATGCTCCAATCTAGGACTTGCTACCCCAGTCCTAGATTAGGGCATTTCTCTGAGAATCTCTGGTTCCTTTTTATAGAAGATGGTATCAGACACAAGACCTGGGTCCTAAGTATGCTTATTACAAGGATATCTTTGCTTCTAGGCCTTTGCAGACAAATCAAGGAAATAGGTGTTTGTATACTAATACCTCTATGTACCTATATCTATAAATATTCCTACATGTAGCAACCTATTTATATTAAATTAAATTATATTATATTATTTATATTTATATTATATTATTTATATTATATTTATATTAAATTAAACTTGAGTTCATCCTGATATCTCCCACTCTAATCCATTTTCACATGGTTCATGCTAACTCTCCTCTTTGTTATCTGTAATCTCCCACTTCAACAGTAAGAAATATGCCTCCCAACATTTGTCATCCACTTATTTAATTGTTCATTTACAGTGTACATGCATGGTGATCCCAGAAGCAATAAACCATGCCCCCATAGGAAACAACATCACCAAGTATAGTTCAGTGTGTATGAACAGTTCCTTTTACCTTTTGTCTTAGAGACTACAGTTATTTCTAGTGTTACTTAGGTAACCCCTTTCTCCCTGACCCTTTAGTACAGTTGTGTCCTATGCTTGTAATACAGTCAGATAGCTTTGTCACATTTTTCATTTTATCGTTTAGTTCTCTGATCTCCTAAAGTATTTTTTTTTTAATTTGGATACACTTAAGTTTACTCTTCGTGCTGTAAATTTCTATAGATTTAGACAAATGTATAGTATCACATATTGACCATTACAGGATCATACAGAATAGTTTCACTGCTCTAAAAAAATCCCCTGTACTTTGCCTGTTGAAACCTCCCTCCCATCCTCTCCAGAACCCCTGGGCCTCCATATCTACATTATTTTGCCTATTCCTTACTGTCACATATTTGGAATCATCAAGTATGTAAGGTTGACTTCTTTCACTTAGCAGTAGCATTTGATATTGATCTACATGGCTTGATAGAGGATTCCTTTTTATTGCAGATAGGATTCTACGATATGGGTATACCACAGCTTGATTACTTACCAAGTGAGGGGCATCTTGGTTTTGGTGATTATGAGTGAGGCTTCCATAAATACTGCAAGGTTTTCTTGTGCAAGTTCATGTGGATATGAGTTTCCAGTCAACTGGATAAATATCAAGGAGCACAAATACTAGATCATATGATAAAACTAGCCTTAGCTTTTTTTATTTTTACATCTATCTATCTATCTATCTATCTATCTATCTAATCTATCTATTTTTCTCACCATAGCACTCCTTAGCTTCTTTAAAAAAAAAATGCCAAACTGATGGTAAGAGTGATTGTACCATTTTGCATTTTTACCAGCAATGAAGTAAAGTTCCTGTTGTTTTATGTACTCTTCAACAAATGTTAGGGTTTTTTTCATCTTATTTTAGCCATTCTAATAAGTGTGAGGTTTCTTTCTTTCTTTTTTTTTTTTTTTTTAGATTTTATTTATTTGACAGCGAGAAACACAGCGAGAGAGGGAACACAAGCAGAGGGAATGGTAGCAGGAGAAGCAGGCTTCCCGCTGAGCAGGGAGCCCGATGCGGGGCTCGATCCCAGGAGTCTGGGATCATGACCTGAGCCGAAGGCAGCCGCTTAACGACTGAGCCACCCAAGCGCCCCAAGTGTGAGGTTTCTAATTGTTTTAATTTGCATCTCCATAATTAAAAAATGATTTTATACATATTTTCATGTATTTATTTCCCGTCTGGTTATCTTCTGTGATGAGGTATCATTTTAGATCTTTTGTCTCTTTTAAAATAGTTTTTTTGGGGGCGCCTGGGTGGCTCGGTCGTTAAGCGTCTGCCTTCGGCTCAGGTCATGATCCCAGAGTCCTGGGATCGAGCCCCGCATCTGGCTCCCTGCTCAACGGGAAGCCTGCTTCTCCTGCTACCATTCCCTCTGCTTGTGTTCCCTCTCTCGCTGTGTTTCTCTATGTCAAATAAATAAAATCTTTAAAAAAATAAAATAAAATAAAATAAAATAAAATAAAATAAAATAAAATAGGTTTTTTTGCTGTTGGTGGGACATACAAACTCATCATCAAACCCAAGGCCATACAAATTTTCCCCTATGTGTTCTTCTGGAAGTTTTATAGTTTTGCCTTTTATGTTAAAGTGTTTGATACATTTTGAGTAATTATGATTAAGGTCTATATCTAGATGTATTTATCTGCGTATGGATGTTCCAACACTGTTTGCTGAGAGGACTGTCCTTGCTCCATTGCGTTGCCTTTGCTTCTTTGTCAAATTTCTTTTTTTTTTTTTTTTTAAAGATTTTATTTATTTGACAGCGAGAAACACAGCGAGAGAGGGAACACAAGCAGAGGGAATGGTAGCGGGAGAAGCAGGCTTCCCG
>CM053603.1:29748082-29766957 GCA_028646535.1 Procyon lotor
AAAGTATTTTGATGAAGGTTAAATTGCCAATTTAAAATTGTTACCCCTGAAACACTATCAAGATGTTCTTTGTTGTCTCATCTTCCAATATATGTCTTCTTTTGATTCTTTTGAAGTATGAAAATAAAAGATTGAAACATTAGGTACTCAGTAAATGCAGGTTAAAAATTTCCACTATGAAAATGTCTCCTTAAGTCAGCACTTCTTTTACCTTCTCTTCTTGGAAATCATATAACAACATGAAGATAGAGGGGTGAATTGTCTGCAAACTCCATTTACAATGAAGCTAAGATATAGATATAACGCTGAGATATATAGCTGATCTGCCCAAGACAGTTTAGATTGGGAAAAGGTGAGGAGAATGGTAAAAAAAATAACAATTAATTAATTAATTAATTAATTTTAAAAAAAAAAAAAAGGCTGCTGAGAGGAGCTGGCAAAAGTAGCTATCAGCAAGAGTTAATGATAATACATTTCCTGAAAAGGAAAGCCTCACCCTGTTGTGAAAAAAATTTTGTATCCTGTATGAGCTGCAAGTGGGCAGAAAATGAAGTAGACAGGGCTCATAACAGAACAACTCTGACACAGTTTGCTTCAGAGAAGTAGGTGAGGTGGGCCTCTACAAATAATCACCTTGACGCGCTATATATTTTTAGGAAGGGCATATTTGCATAATTGTCTCAGTTGTAACAGAGGAGAGAGTTTTCTGATTGTGAACCTGGAGGTCATCCCAAGCTCTTCCCCATCCTGAACTCTCACACCACAGCAAATCTCCTGCAAATAACCACTCAATCCGTTAGGAGTGATAAGAAAAATTCTAGAATGGTATCAACACAAAGATGCAACATGAAATCTGTGGCAAAGAACAGCAAACGGTTTAATAGGTAAAAATACATTTACCATAAAATATTTCCAGGAAGCAGAAAATAATTCCAACCAAAAATATCATTGAGTATTCTGAAAATGTGAGGTAGTGCTCACTTCTAAGAAGACCATAAAGAAAAATGCAAGAATCCCTACATGAATACAAGAACATTATCAAAGCACAAATGCAAGAATTTAGGGGAAACACTGAGATATAAAAAAGAGGATATAAAAATCAGAGACACTGAGATATTAAAAAAAAGGATACAAAATGTGATGTGCATGGATGGTACTTAGAATATAAAAACAAAAAAAATGGGAAGGACTTTTGTTTATGGCAAGATGAAGTAGATAGGTCTTTCACTATTCCTCTCACTAATTATAACTAAAAACTCTGGACATAAAATAAATGTAATATATGTAGATATTGACAAACTGATTCTAATGTTTATATGAAAAGACAAAGACCTAGAAAAAACAATATTAAAGAACAACAGAGCTAGAGGACTCACACTATCCTATTTCAAGAGCTGATATAAAGCTGCAATGATCAAGACAGTATGGTGTTGGTGAACAAACAGATACATAGATGGATGGAATAGGAAAGGGTCCAGAACTAGACCCACAGGGGTATAGTCAATTGATATTTGGCAACGGAGCAAAGGACTTCAATGGAGAAAGGGTACTGTTTTCCACAAATAGTACTAGAAAACTGGAGATGCATATGCAAAATAATAACAATGATAAAGCTAAATACAGACCGTAACTTTACACAAAAATTAACTGAAAATGTATCATATACCTAAATGTAAAATGCAAGACTATAAAACATTAGAGAATATCTGTGTGCCCTTGATTTTGGTAAAAAGGTTTTATATGGAACACAAAAATTATGACCCATGAGGAAAAATTTTGATAAGACAGACTGGATTCTTACTAAAATTGAAAACTTCTGCTCTGCAAAGGACACTATTAAGAAAATTAGAACATAAGTGAAGACTGGGAGAAATACTTGCAGAAAATGTGATAAAGAACTTGTATTCAAAATATACAAGGAACTCTTAAAATTTAACAATAAGGAACAATTCAATTTAAAAGTGGGCAAAATCACAGAACAGACACCTCGCTGAAGCAGACCTAGAGATGGCAAATAAGAATATGAAAAAGTACTCAACATCATTGTCATTAGTCATCATATCAAAACACTGATAGGAAACTATTTGGCTTAAATTGACAATACCAATTGACAATCGCTGGTGTGGATGTGGAGTGACAGGAACTCTACACCTCATTACTGGGGGAATGCAAAAATGATAGAGTCACTTTGAAAGACAGCTTGGCAGTTTCTTATAAACTAAAACAGTCTAAACATAGGATCCAGAGATTGTGCTCCTAGGTACTTACCTAACTGATTTGAAAAGTTATGGCATCACAAAAACTTGTGCATGAATATTTATGGCAGGTTTATTCATAATTGCCCATTAGTGGAAGCAACCAAATTGTCCTTTAACAGTTGAATGAAGGAACAAACTGTAATACATCCATTCTATAGAATATTATTCTGTAATTTAAAAAAATGAGCGACTTGGGCAAAAAATCAAGGGCTTGGACGAATCTTAAGTATATGCTGTTTAATGAACAAAGCCAATAATAAAAAGTCTACATAAGTCATGACTACAATTTTATGATGCTTTGGGAAAAGGCAAAAACATAAAAAGATCAAGGCTTGTGTTACAAGGTGGAGGAGGGGGGCACCCGGGTAGCCCAGTCCGTTGAGCATCTGACTCTTGATTTCAGCTCAGGTCATGATCTCAGAGTCATGAGATGGAGACCTACATTGTGCTCTGCACGCAGTGTGGAGTCTGGCTTAAGATTCTCTCCCTCCCTCTTCCTTGGCACTTCCCCCTGTTCATGTGCACGCACACACTGTTTCTTTCTCACTCTAAAAAAAAGAACCTTAATAGTTTAAAAAAACCAGTCTTAATAGTTTACATACTGTATAATTTCATTTCTGTTACATTCTAGAAATGACAAAATTATAGAGAGCAATAGGAGATTAGTGATTGCCAGGGTTAAAGTCGGTAGGGGGGATTGGAGGTCAAGAATGAAATGAGTATGGCTATAAAAGTTCAATGTGAAGGATTTGTTGTGATGGAAACTTCCTATATCTTTTTTTTTTAAGTTTATTCCTAGGTATTTCATTCTTTTTAAAAAATTTTTTAGTATTAACATATAATATACTATTTGTTTCAGGGGTACAGGTCTATGATTCATCATTCTTACACAATACATAGCACTCACCATAGCACATACCCTCCCCAATGTCCATCACCCACCTACCCCATCCCCTCACTACCCTCCACTCCAGCAACTGTCAGTTTCCTGAGATTAAGAGTCTCTTATGGTTTGTCTTCCTCTCTGGTTTCATCTTGTTTCATTTTTCCCCTCTCAAAACTTGCTATATCTTAACTGCATCTAAGTTAATATTCTGGGTGTGGTATTATCGTGTGGTATTGTATTGTATTATAGTTTGTATATGAATCTAAAACTATTTCAAAGTGAAAAGTTTAATACAAAATGAAAAGTTCTAACACAATCATCCAAATTACAAAAGCAATGAGCAAAAAATTGCAGAGAACACAGGAATGGCCAACTGTGGAATACATAGCAGAGGATACAGACCCTAGAGAGGAAAACACAAAATAAGAAAAAAAGGAAGTTTACATAAGAAAAATAATAGTTATGGATGTAGGAAAAGGAGAATGACATCTGTATTATTAGAGTCCTCAAGATAAGATCAGAGCAATGGAAAATTAATATAGTTAAAGATTTGATGCAAGAAAAAAATGTCCTGGACAGAATAAGATTCGAGTCTCCTTAAAGAAAGGATACATGTACCATAGATAACTGGCCAGAAACAGTCAACATCAAGACCCATCTTTGTAAATTTTTTGAATTTTAAAGATAGACTTTTAAAAAAGGAGTTCTGGTGGGGAGTAAGACAAAAAAGTCAAGCCACTTGTTAAAGGGGAAAGAAATGAAGTTTGCCTTAAAATTTCTTCACAATGATATTTTAACATCAGAAGATAAAAAAGTAAAGGATGCTCCAAAGATTTTATATTCCTCCATGCTATCCTTCAAGAATAATGTTATTAAAATATACACACATGTCCACACAGTTTTGAACACTGAAGGACTCAGATGATTTTTCCCATTAGCACTTCTTGATAAAACTACTCGAGGACAAACTTCTTCTAACAAAGGGATAATTGGGGAAACTATCATGGAAAGACACTAGTGGGCATTGAATAGGCTTGACTGTAAAAAGAAAACGGAAATGAAGGGGTACCTGGGTAGCTCAGTTGGTTAAGCAGCTGACTCTTGGTTTCAACGCAGGTCATGATCTCAGGGTTGTGAGATCGAGCCCTGCACTGGGCTCCATGCTCAGCATGAATCTCCTTGAGATTCTCTCTTTCTCCCTCTGACCCCTCTTCACCCCACTCTCTCTCTTTTTCTAAATATAAATAAATAAATATTTCAAAAATGGAAATAAATACTGAAATTAATCATAAATGTTACATGCTCCGCAAGGTAGGAATGGTGGAAATAAGTATTAGGGAGGAAAGGGGAAGCGAAGATTGAGATACCAACAGATAGGATCTCAAGAAAATAAAAAACATTTGTACATTTTTAAAAAAACCCATAGCAAACTAAATAGAAAAAAAAAAAAAGACCCTAGAAATATATATGCAGCTCATAGTATGTTACATGGCCCATGTAAAACAATAATACTAAAATTTCAAAAAATATATAGAAACAGGTCACAGACAAATCCTCTCCTTCACACACACACACACACACACAAAATCTAATAATGCAATTTTAAAATATCCTCTTTTAAAAAATAATAAAATTACACATACTAATGAGGGTCAGTGAAATGGACACTCCCAAACAGTGCTGGTGGTGTTGCAAATTCAACTGACTCTTTGAAAAACAATGTATCAAATATACACACACACAAATCTTGTACTAAGACCTTCAAATGTTTTCACAAAAACAATGTTCATACACACTGACCCAGTATACTACTCCTTTTCTGGGCATCTATAAAAAGATAATTCTGAGCTTGGAAAAGGGGATACAACAATGCTATAATTTATTTATTTATTTATTTATTTATTTAAGATTTTATTTATTTGACAGTGAGAAACACAGCGAGAGAGGAAACACAAGCAGAGGGAATGGTAGCGGGAGAAGCAGGCTTCCTGCCGAGCATAGAGCCCATTGGGGGCTCGATCCCAGGACCCTGGGATCATGACTGGGCCAAAGGCAGATGCTTAACAACTGAGCCACCCAGGCACCCCAACAATGCTATAATTTAATGAACACTAATTGTATGCCGTTCATTCTATCGTGTTTTACATGCATTAAATATTTTAATCCTTGTACCTTTTTGGTACTATAGAAGGTACTATAAGAAGATACATCACAATACAGAAATGCTTATGAAATGATGTAAGACACAAAGCAGGTATATATCAAATATATACAGATAAATTCTGTGATTGCTGCAACATAAAAACATCTAACAAAGGACCGTGTAGTAATAAAACTCCAGAACATGCTTACCAAAAATTTGGGAGGACTTTCCTTATAAAACTTGGTAATGGCTTTCAAAAGATAGTTAAGGAATTAAGTAGGAGGTGGAGCACCTGGGTGGCTCAGTCAGTTCAACAGTCAGACTCTTGGTTTTGGCTCAGGTCATGATCTCATGGGTCATGGGATCGAGCTCCGGGTAGGGCTTCGTGCTCAGTGGGGAGTCTGCTTGAGATTCTTTCCCTCTGCCCCTCCCCTCCCCTCCTTCTCAAATAAATAAATCTTAAAAAGAAGTAAGTAGGTAGAGGAAATGAAGGAACAGAGAGAGGGAGGATGGGGGTGGAGAGAGGGCATACAGCTTGACTAAATGCTAGTCATTTGGAAAAACATACCTAAGGACCTCTATAGATTTCTTCTAATTATTGTTCCAAAGCAGAGGTAGCAAATTGGCATCAGTATCACCATGTGGCCTGCTAGGTAATTTTTGTTGGCATTTTGCAACTAGCATACGCTCTCCTTTTCTCTCTTTTCTACTCTTCTTTTCCTTTCAATTTATTATTTTATTCTGTCATGCCTTTGTCCCCACTGCAATCTATACTTTAGCCCATACATCTGGTAGATCACTGCGTCACAATTACCTGGACTGCAGTGACATCCACAGAGAGACCTAGACATCTACCCCAGACCCAGAGGTGTCGGTGTCATTGGAGATGGTCCAGGAATTTGCATCTATCATGTCTCCTGGGTAATTACTGCTCACACTACACTCTGAGAACCACTGTGGAAGTCAACACAGAACACTTCTACTGAAACACCCATTGGAAGAAAGACATTAAGGATAGACAGAACAGACCTTTCCCGGGTCCCTGAAATCCCACAGAACAGGATTGCATATTGGGTTAGAGTCAGAGTTCTTTAGATGCAATCTGAGGGTAAGAAAGCAATTAAAATGATTTAAGAACTTAATCACACACACACACACACACACACACAGGCACACTTTTTATCAAGTTCAGGGATTTTCAAGTGGTACCTTGTAGGTGGTCTTTTTCTCCGTCTCTCACTTCAACCAGACAAGCTCTCTGCTTTTAACTGTTTTATACCCCGTATTCCATGAAATATTTTGTTTAATGAAATGTTCTGCTTCTCAAGGAAAAGGCTTGAAAAATCATTGGTACGGTTCTACCACAAACCTCCTAAACTGATTTGCCATATCCACAGGACACAGAAATACAAGGTCAAAGAGAGAGGTTAGGGCTTCCGTAAAAGAAGGAAAGGGAAATCATCTGCCCACTTCTTGTTTTCTGAAATTTAAGATCAATCCCTCCTAAGAAATCCAAGCATCTTAAACTTTATCTGTTAGATCAATTAATTTCTTATATTTAATCTTAGACTTGATCATGTGGTCAACTGACCTCTAGCTCCTCTAATGTTTCATACAAAAGAAAATCCAAACCTTTCCTCCTACTCCAAGAATCAGTTCAAATACTAGATCCCAAATAAAGATTCCCTGACTTCTTTAATCATCTCAAGAGACAGTTTCCTTTTTGTTACTATACCTTATAGGTGTTTAATACAAAATTGCAAATGATGGTTTACATAACTATATCCCCTCTAGACAATGGCCAAGGTGTAAACATTCATCTCTGGAAATCCTGGCATAATAAAGTACATTAAAATGACTGCATGAATCTAAGTATACAGTAAAAAAAAAATTCAGTCCTCTGCTCTAGATAATTCTACAGTATCTTCAGAACATATTAGGAAAGTGTTACCCGTTTAAAATTTGTCTTCTATTTTGAGATTTGTTTTCTTGCTTTCTGACCTTCATTTATGATGAAAATGTTCAAAGAATGATGTTGCCTGCTGCCGAGTTCATGTTGAAAAAGGCACTATATTGAGGTGCGGTTTGAAACATGACAGCATATGTAAATGTGTTGGTGACGCTAAAAATACACAGATAAATGATGCATGACATCCACCGAGTATGCACAACTTTGTATTTATATAGTACCTACATGTAGACATTAGGATTCTATTTATGCATTTGCCAAGAAAGGGAAAAGTGTCTACATATGTCTCGTAAATATGGATCCGGGCTCAAGCCCAATGCAGATGCTGCAGAGAGACGAGAGTGGAGAAAGGGCCGTGCTGCTCTGGGAGCAGGCTGTCTGTCAGATCACTTCCCCAGAATAGGTTTCTGGAAACACGAACAAAGATGATGGCCCGTAGACAACAGAAATTTATCCAAAGAGGATGAAAATTCTCTTCCATCGTGCTTTAGTATTGTGTAGAATTTCTTAAAATTCTTTGAGGATCGGTAATCTAGAAATGTCGTAGGTGGTTGCTTTTAGTTTTTAAAAGAACCAGAGCACCTTCAGTTCCCAAGTATGTTATTTTTTATCCAGAACCAGGAGAGTGACCCGGAAGGGCGCTGCCGGACTTTTCAAAGAAGGGATGATCTTATCACTGATGCACTAGATGTTTAAGAGCATTGCCCTCAGAGTCAGAAATACCAGGATGAGAGTTCTGGGTTTAGTACACAGTGTCTCTGCGACCTTGGACCTCTGAGCCTGAATTTTCCAATCTGTAATGTGCGCGTGATTAAGTACGTTCTTCATAGCGGCGTTTTTAAAAATTCAGTGATATAATGCTAGTAAAATGCTGAGTATGGTGACAACAGAACATTTAAACATGCAATACATTGTAGCTATTCATTACGATTATGCTCTAATACTTCTCCCTTGAATAAAATAGGGTTTACTTCTTCATTCGGAGTAACATCAGATTATATAATATTTTAATACTTTTAACCTCAGATATGAATGTATAATTCCAAAAAAGCTGACCACACACCAACTTTCCAAAAAAATATGGATTTTTTCCCCATTTATATAATGACGTTTTATATGACTTTCTCTACAAGTGTTGGATTGTTGGTCCTGTTCAAAATTCAGTGATTGAGTTCCCCTTCTGACACTCAGAAAGTTAAATCAAATTCGATGTCTTGGGATGCCTGTGTGGCTCGGTCTGTTAAGCATCTGCCTTCAGCTCAGGTCATGATCCCAAGATCATGGGATTGAGCCCCGCATCAGGCTCCCTGCTCAGTGGGAGCCTGCTTCTTCTCCCTCTCCTCTCCATTTCTGCTCTGTCTTGCTATCTCTGCCACTATCTGTCCCTCTCTCTCAAATAAATAAATAAAATCTGAAAAAAAAAAAAATCTCATGTCTACCATCCCACTCTGCCTTCAGGTTTTCCTTGCAAATCAGTATCGGAAACCTACTCGGTGTGTGACCAGTAGGGGGGGAGTGGAGGAACAGAGTGCATTTAGTCTTTTGAAGTGAACAAGTCCTTATAATCTCCTTCTTTCCCTCTGCTGACTAGTTTAAAGTACATAACTGTCATTTTCACAATAGGAAAAATGACTTACTTGTATCATTGTCAGTTTTTACTGCAAAAGAATTAACATCAATAACCACTTGATTAGCATTGTTTCCAAGAAGGTCCTGGCCTTATCGTACATTAAACCATAATGTGCAGTGATGCAGAGTCCATGTTTTGAATTTGGAAAACTTGGCTTTTTACAAGCTTAACTTCACAGAGTCTAACCCATAGGAGGAACAAGAGTCAAACCAAATGGTGTGCAGAGAGAAAGAATCTTTTGTCTTCTTCCTGTTCGTTCTCTGATTTTCCTCTTCCTCTCTTTTCCTCCCGCTGCTCTCTAATCACCTTGTTCACTTCTTATATTGACAACAACATAAAAGGAATAGGATGAAGGAAATAAAGGCTCTCACTTTGCACCGCAAATGCCCTGATAGCAATCCATTCTGTCTGTGAGCTCAAAATCCTCAGGTGAAGGATTTGATCTTTATAGTAAAACCAGTCCACATTGATACTGTTCAAATGTGAACTCCAGTGTCAATTCCAGGACCAACTTAACCTATTTGACAATCGATCTGTGTTCTTCTAACTTTGGAAAGCCCTACAAATGCACAGATAAGTATATGCTAAACTAGTACATGATAAGGTCTGCTAAGCCACAATCACTATTCTCTCTAAAATAATTTTTCTCTAAATAGCACAAAATCCTATTCCTGTTAAGCTCACAAAAGCAGTATCTTTGCACCGGAATTAATATTAAATGAGAAACCTAAATATTTTAAACAAGTAAACAAATATTCTTAAATGTTGGGGCTTAGCTTACAGAACAGAGAAAAGGCTCACTACAGTTTTAAATAATGGCAATACAATTTTAATAAGGTTGTATTTTTTTATTAGGTATATTTAAACACTCCTTCTGCTCTCTCATATTATACTCAGCAGTTAAGCAGCTTTATTTGGGGAGCTTCTGTAGCCACCTCATTTAACATTAGGTATATCTTTTAGTTTAATTAAAGCATTCCTCTTTTTCAGTAATAGTCAATTGTTTTCAGCTCACCCATTATGTATAATTGTTTTCTTTGATCTATTCAAAAGCTGGCTATTTTTCATGGCTAATTAAATCAACACTTGACCACTGCATTTAATGCTTAACTCAGTTTTATTTCTAATCTTGCATACCTGGGCTTCTGCACATAATGTGCCTAGCAAAGATTGCTCACATTATTAAGTTACATACCGCCTACAACTTGTCCCTGCAAGTAGAGGCAAAGTGTATATTTCAGGAATTCCAGCAGAGGGCAGTCAAGCAAGAATAATCACTTTTGCAAGAGGAGAAATTGATGATGATGTTTCCTGATATTTTTTCAAATCAAATTAACATCAGAGTATGTGTGTGTGAGTATATATGTGTGTTGGGGGCTGACGGTGGGTGGGACAAATGTATCCTTGGCGAGCCAACTCATTTCTCACTTAACCTCTTCCTCAGCTGAATAAGAGCCACTGTGTGCACAAGATAAGAGACAAGATATTTTCAAAACACTCCTCGTATTAAAACCAAAGCCATAAATTCTGTTACTACAACTGACATTTTTATCACTCTACTTTGGCTTCTTTTACATTTTATGGATTTTAAGAATAAGTTCACATCATTGAGGGAAGTAACCAAATTTTGAAGAATACTACTTGTCAAGAAATTATTGAAACACATTTTAATTAAAATAATATAAACAAAAGTAGGACGGATTTAGTTTTCACAAGAAAAAAATTTAGAAGCTATATTCTCTATGCCTCTTTCAGAGACAGGAGGCAGAATTTCTCATTCACAAAATGTTCTGTTGTAACATGATTAACAGCTCCCTACCATCTCTATCCAAGGTGTTCTCTATTATTTACTATCTACTCCTTTTCAAGGAAGGCTTCCTCTACCAACTTAAAGCATTGCACCAGGAATCATTGGCCAGGGAAACAGAAATTCATTTCCATTTGCTCTTATATCCAGTGGTGTGCTGGTAAGTGGCTAACAACTACCTCTCCAGGAGGAAAAATTTCTAATTTATAGCTTTTGCCAATTTTTGTACTGTAAATACTCCCACCATGGTCCATTTTGAACTACCGCCATGAATTCACTGAACATGGACTTGGGAAGAAGTGCTCAGTATGACACCATTAGATTATATTTCCAACCTACAGACACGGTAGCCATAAATAACTTCAAGAACAAAGAAAATAGTAAAATGTGGCAAGATACTTAGGAAGTGATGAGTTTTGAGGATTTATTACCATTGTTTTTAATATAACTTATTTAATTTTAAGTTTCTATAATTTAATGGCTATGTTTAATCTCCAGCTCACAAAATTACTGAAAATTTAACTCTTGGGACCTGGTATGAACCAGATTATCCTCTTTGATGATATTTTTATTCCCACTAGAAACATATTTTTGTATTTAATAATTTATATGACACACTCGTGGTTTTTGTTCTGCCATATCTGTGGACATCTGTTATTATTTAACAGGAAAAAAAATCAACTCAACTTTTAAATTTTAAATAATTTTATTTAAAAAGAAAAATCTCATATCCACAAGGAGAAATCATTATCATACTTCTTTAAATTGGCATTAGCTGTATAAATAAATGGTGAAAGCAAATTGGTCATAAATTATAATAGATACCACTTTCTGTCAAAAGCTGTATATCCAAGGCCTGTACCCTTTTCATCAAAAAATACACTAGCAAGTTTTATTAAGGTATTAAATACATGGTAGCAGGCATTGAGACTTTCTCCCTGACATAATCAGAAAAATTGGAGCTGAATTAAGCTCACTATGTAATTCAGTGGTGTTAATTTTTTTGTCCACATCTTTATGCTTAAAATCCTTTAGGGTATACCCTAAAATCATCTCATTTTCCATTAGGGGTGTATATTCCTTGTTCTCAATATTAGTACAACCATTTCACCAGTCATGAGGGCTTAAAACCCACATACAATTTGCCTTCTCCAGATGTCAGGCCTATCACTTCTACTTCAAATCAGTGCTCTTGTGTGAATTTGGGCAAATTACTTAATATTTATCTAATCCAGAGTTTCCCACCTGGTTGTTATGAAGGTTAAAAGCACTTACCACAGTAATTGCCTGGGGTGAAGTACGTGCTCCAAAATATGCTAGCTATCCTTGCTGCTTTGGGTGGAGTTATGATTACTAATAAACTTAGTTACGTGGTTTCCTAGTACACAGCAAATTAAAAGCATTAAATTAGAAACAGACACTACATGGAATTAGTACTCTTAGGCAGAAAGAAACATTAGGTAATGTTGATCATTCATGAGAAAAAAAGCCATACAAAACAAAATCATGGTCAGGTGTTTTAAAAGGAAGAGTGGTGAGGATTGCGGAACGCCAGGGCAAGGAATTGACATGTCTCAGTAGGTCTTGAGAATGTCACTAAGAAACAACTGGGACTTGCAATCAGGACTCAGAACTACCAAGAGAAGTTTATAATATATTCAATTATGTTTACTTAACAGGTTAGTGTATAGTATGTCCTGGAAATCTTTTTATTGACATGTTTAAATTTGTTAAAGCTGGTTAACATGTACACAATTTGATAATATTCTTTTGTAGGCATAGAAAAAACATTGAAAAAATAATATATCAACTTCTTAATCGTTGCTACTTCTGGATGGGGAATTATGGGTGATTTTTATGTTGTTTTGTGTGCTAAGTTCCAAGTTTTCTAAAAAGAGCACAGGCTGTTTTGTTATCCATAAAAGAAAACGATGTGTATTTTAAAAAAGGGTGTTTTTTTTTTTTTTTAGGGAAACGACTTCACTTCTTCAGAAACTTTGGTTAAGAATAACATCTGCTTCCACTAATGTCACTGAATCATTACTGTTAGATCTTCAATCAAGTGTTAGTAATTCAGATTCATATAAACATAAGGAACACATAATTTCATTACCCTTCCCATGATCAACATTGACTTATTTATTTTTAATAATTATGACAAATTGATGATAAATTTATTAATGATTACAACACTTTTTTGTGGTCATTCTTTGCTGAGTACTTCTCTGTAGAGTTTTTTTCTTAGAACATGTGAAGCATTTAAGTCAAATGTAGTGAGAAAACCTAGATTACATAACCCAAAAGATTGTTGAAGGCACATATAAAATCGTGGCTCTGAATGTGATTTATAAATACTACCATAAAAACAATGCCAGTGATTATTAGTATTATCACATACTTAGTTCAGCTTTAAAACTCTCCAAATATCATTTTTGTATTTCTGAGAGTGTTATCAAGAGAAGACATTGTCAGATTAAGCTCATGACATAAGTGAGGTTTTAATAATATTTTCTCTAGCTTTAGTAATGTCCAGGAAAACCCAAATGATATATTTGAGTTAAAAAGTAAAAATCAAATAATATAAATTTTAGATATGGATAATTTGAAGGTAACTCGTATTTTCTAACAGCGGTCCTTCACTTGTGTCTGTCTGCCTCCCTATCTATCTCTGTATCTATCCATCCATCCATCCATCTATCCATCCATCCATCCATCCAACCATCCCTGCATCTATCCATGAATCCATTCACCCAACATAGGCTCACTGGGGAAGCTTCTGAAAGCTCTGACTCTCCCTAGATCAATGCATATTTATAAAAAACTTACAGAACACATCAAATGATTCACGAACCATCTATGCATTTGAAGAATCCCTTCTCTTTATGCCATACCTTTCCATTTTTTTATACATTATCTCCTATTGAGATATTTTAAGCATTAATAAAATGATATGATTCTATGGTTCTGTATCTAAGATTTTAATATATTCTCTTGCTGGTTTGTAGGAACTTCACAACAATGTACCCAGGTGTGGTGTTTACCACTCCCCTCTCTCACCATTCCTCATGTTGGGAACTCAGTGAACAGTTTCAATTTTTGGTGTCTCTATCAGTTCTGGAAAATTACACCTAGGCTATTTATTTAACCATTTCTTGCCCTCTACTTTTCTCTCATCTCTCTTTTAAACTTACTCTTAAATCAATCCTAAGAATTTTTTCTCTCATTTTCCATTTCCTTCCTTTTTTTGTTCTATTTTCTAGAAGATATTTCTGACTTCATCTTCTCATTTTTTTTTTTTTTAAGATTTTATGTATTTATTTGACAGAGAAAGAGATCACAAGTAGGCAGAGAGGCAGGCAGAGAGAAGGGGAAGCAGGCTCCCTGCTGAGCAGAGAGCCTGATGCGGGGCTCGATCCCAGGACCCTGAGATCATGACCTGAGCTGAAGGCAGAGGCTTAACCCACTGAGCCACCCAGGCACCCTTCATCTTCTCATTTTAAAACTGGTTTCCTTGCAAGTATTTTTCTTTTATTTCCCAAGAGCTTTCTTTTGATTTCTGGTTATTTATTTTAATACTTAGTATCTTGTTTTGTTTTATAGAAGCAATATCATGTATATATTTAAGGACTCTTTTATTTCTTTAAAAATTTTTTAAATTTATTCATTAGAGAGTCCAAGAGCATGAGCAGGGGAAGGGTCAGAAGGACAGAGAGAAGCAGACTCCCCACTGAGCAGGGAGCTAGACGTAGGGCTTGATCCCAGAACTCCAGCGTCATGACCTAAGCCAAAGGTAGACGCTTAACCGACTGAGCTACTCAGGCACACCAATCTTCGAATGTTCTTATTCGTTTTTCTTTTTATGTGTTTTTTTCCTTGTTTGTACTCTCTCTGTATATATAATACCTGTATGTCACTTTCTATACCAAATTGGCTCTTTCTTTTTTTTCATTTCAATTATCTTTTTTCCTTGGAGGTTTTCCCCCAATAGCTGGTGGTGCTTAGTCCATTTGTATTTAAAAATAAGCTATGAGAAATTGACTGGAAACTTTGCAGAGCTTGTTGACTGGTAGGCAGGGAATGCCATATTCCTGAGCAGATCTTCAGTGTCAGTATATAGACATCTTTTCTTCGGAGCTATTGAGCTGATCCAGAAAAGAATCCTAAGGTCTCCTGTCTGAGGGACCTAGGATCTGGTTGCCATCAATCTTTGTATCAGTTAAGGGTGGGTAACTTGTTTCCCAGCCTGAAATTTCTTTTTATCCCTGTTTTCAGTCTCTGTCTTTAGTGTATATGTACTCTCCGCTCCTGTAATGGAGTCTAGGGCTTCAAAGTCTTGGTAGATCTTCGTGTTAGTTCAGATCTTCCAAGGAGCAGAAGACAAGATATGGGTTAAAGTCCAAGGACTTTTATGGAGGAAAACCTTTGTAGGAGAGAAAATGGAGAGAGGATTTGGTAAGAAGGAGAAAGAAGTCAGATCACAAGGCAAGGCTGATGCCCAGTGAAGGAGAGGGAGGGAAGATTGAATGGAAGCACTCTAGAATGTGGGCAGTCCAAAGAAGCTTTGACAAGGCTGTTGGGAAAGACGAATTCCAAAGTTCTGGGTGTTTCTCCATGCTCCATCAATGGCTCAAAGCAACCCATAAGCAGCATAGCATCACATTCCTAGCCCTGGCTTTCCCAGTCCCGCAAAGGGGGTTCTGGTTAGCTACATTCCCTGCAGTTGGAGGTCTGAAAGGTACATTTTCATGGCCACCATTTCTACCACGATTCTCTATGTTCCTTAATGAAGGGTTGATTCTGCTATTTAGCTACTCCTGCTGATGATTTTAATTCTCTGACTGCATCTTATTGTCTTTAAATTATTTCTATCCTTTGACATTCTTCAGTTTCCAATTTTATATTCATTTGATCTCATCTTACATTTTTTTCAAAGGGTCTATATTTTTTTCTTAAATTTTGAGTGTAAAGCCACTATTTTCTTTTTTTTTTTTTTAGAGATTTACTTATTTATTGTAGTAAGAGAGAGAGTGTGTGTGTGTGTGTGAGAGGAAAGGGGCAGAGGGAGAGAAAGAAACTCTCAAAGCACATTTCCCACTGAGTGTGGAGTCCAATGGAGATCTGAGGATCCTGAGATACTGACCTGAGCCAAAACCAAGAGTTAGACATGATACTATATGGATGGAAGTTTCTGCGATTTGTCCTGCATAACTGACCGCCCTGACCTGCACACGCGCACATATGCAGGCAAGCTAAGGAACGCTGTTTGTGAGACTTGTGATGCATGAGTGACCTCAGGAGCTTGGTTAGTTGACATTAGCTGGCTTCCAGGTCAGAACTGGCTCTTCTGGTCTGGACGCCACGAAGTAAAAATTTTGCCTCGCATCCCTTCAGCTCCAGGCTGGGCTGCCCTCCTCCCCAAATGGAATCCCGGAGGGGAGGCAAACAAACCTAACCCAGGTTCCTTGAATATGTAAAGACATGACAACATGGAGACGCAGCTCGCTCCAAACTGCACATAGGCAAATAAATATTTAACTTCAGACCCTGTCATTTGCCCTATAAATATAGCCCTTATAGGGATGGTCATCTGGATGTCTCACCTAAAGAGAGGATGCTCCACCCAGGCCTCTCCATCGGGACTCCAGCCTGGCTGTCTCCACTTGGCTTCCCCAGCTAATGAGGTTGGATGTTTTAAGTACCCAATTCGATGTAACTCTGTCTTATTCTGCTTTACTGCTTACTATAGCCTTCATCTATGCACAGATTTCCCTTTTCTTCTTTCTGTAATCATTCATCCACTGAAGGACATTCAGTTTGGAGTTATAATAAATAAAACTGCTATTAAGAGTCATTTACAGACTTTTGTAGAAACCTCAGCTCTCATTTCCTCTCAGATAAATGCCCAAGAATTAATTACTGAATCATAGTGTAGGGCTATATTCAGCTTTTAAAGAAACTACAAAACTGTTTCGGAGTGGTTATACCATTTTCCATTACATATCATTTCCATTCCCATGTATGGCTGATCTGGTTTTCCTGATCTTCTGACTATAATCTGCCTTTTTTTTTATCTCAGTCATTCTGAGTGGTGAATAGCATATTGATATTTCACTGCAGATGGGCATTTTCCTAATGACTAATGAACATCTTTTCCTGTGATCATTTGCCATCTATATGTCCTCATCAATAAAATGTCTGTTCATATCTTTTGCACATTTTTTATCAGGTTGTTTATTTAATGTTGAGTTATGTGAGTTCTTTCTATATTCTAGATGCTAGTGCTTTATCAGAGATGTGATCTGCAAATATTTTCACACAGCCTATAGGCTAACTTTTCATTCTTTAATAGGGCCCTTTACAAAGAAAAGTTTATGTTTTGATGAGGTTCGACTCAATAATTTTTCCTTTTATGAATTGTGCTTTTGGTATCAAGGCTAAGAATTCTTTGTGTAGCCTTAAAAGTATGTTTTACATTTTAGTCCATGATCTATTTTAAGATAATTTTAGTATAAGGCATAAAACTTAAGTAGGGTTCTTTGTACATTAGTCTTTTGTCATAGTCCCAAGGATCCTTAAAGTACGGTTAACATTTTTTTTTTTTTTTAGTTTATTCTCTCTTGTTCACATGAAATCATTTCTATTGTCTGCTAATCCAGCTGGGAGCCTTGTTACAGCCTGGTGAGTGATGAAGTCTAGACTCCATTTTGAGCCTTTGCTGGCAGAAGGAAAAGATGGAGTCACAGTTTTTCTGTATTATATGGCAAGAGCAGAATGATTATTGTCTAAAATGCTTTGTCTTGCCAGGTTTTCCTTTCTGGTCATTTGGTTAGAGAGAACATGCTTTTGTTAGGATGTGTATGTATGTGCGTATGTGTGTTTGTGTGTATGTGTGTGTCTATGTGCCTGTGTGAGTCTATGTGTGTATGTGTGTATCTGTACCCATTAGCATTTCTCAGGGGCTAGCTTCTTCATTGCCAAGTCTACAATATAGAAGATACAAAGAAAACCCAGGAAGGCATCCCCACGTTGTTCTCAACTCCCATGACCCCTACTCAGTCTTCCTTCTGTTTTTTCCCCACATTTCTTCTTAGGCTTCAAAAAATATAAAATGTCTAGGAGGTTTATTTGCATTTAGCAAGAGCAATAAGGCAAAATGCATCTATTTCATCTTCCTGGAAATAGAGGCATTTCTGTTAATTTTAAAACATTTTGAAACATATCTTTATTCTCTGCCTCAAATATCATGTTCTCCATGTTTTCTGCTATAGAACCTTGTAAAAAGCCCATACATATTTTTCTTCTGATTATTTATCATTAAAAAAGACAAGCTCTAGCCAGGTATTTTTTCATAAAATTTGGAGTTTCTTTTTCATCTTCCACATGTCAACTTAGATACTTATTCTTAAAATCTTTCTTTTGGTTTTTGAATTAAATGAATGGTTGATATGAACTCCACCTGCCATTTTCCCATTTTTTGCACTTTTATATTGGGAATATGTTTTTACCCCTGAAATTCACATCTGTCCCCAGGGTGCGATTTTTAGATGGCGGCCTAATTAAAAGGGATATCACAAATTATTCACAATATCTGAAATAGGTTATATTTTAGGTATTACATTATGAACACTATGACGACACTATTCAAATCCTTTTTCTGACCCTTGAATATATCATACTCATTTCAACTTCAGGGGCTGACTTGACTATACGCTCCGTCTGAAGTGCTCTTCACCTACATCTTTGCAAGACTAGCAAAGGTCTCCTGAGAGGCCTGATCTCCTGAAAAATACTGTTCCTGACCGTCCTCCCAATCTAAATTAGTCTATCCATTGCACAGGATTCCTGATTTCATTATCTTACATTATTTTCTTCATAGCATGTCTCAACATTTGCAATTACTTTAATTTATTTACATATTTTACATTTATTTGCTATCTTCTTTCTTGAACATAAGTTTAATGAGGAAGGATCTTTGAATTTGAATGAACAAATGAATGAATGAATAGCTAGTATGACACATTATAAAACAGTTTTATATTTATAATTAGTTTTGAAACTCTGAGTTTGAATGAAGAAATGGTGAAAAATGTTGCATATGGGATTGTCGTTCACAAATAGTCCTTAGCTCATTGTATCATAATAGATTAATGATATTTCCCATATGATAACTTACTTAAATACA
>CM053603.1:29767457-29800914 GCA_028646535.1 Procyon lotor
GGGGGGGGATACCAAACCATAAATCTACTGTGTTTTAAATGTTTTTCGTTAACATTTTTACATTTAACATTTATACTTCTTTGAAAATCATAAACTAAAAAAATAGTCAATTACATATAAAGCCATCTCATTCCTCCGGTGCCTAGCATGGCTTAATGTACCTTTGTTCCATCTATTGACCATTCTGCATTGTTTAAAGTGTAGGTGTGTTTTTATAATTGTTTGCCCTTTAAAAAAAGAAAGAAAGCAAAAAAGAAAAAAAAAACCCTTATGGTCCTCTCAAGCCAACAGGTAAAAGCAAGAAGTCATATTGGGAAATAGCTTTCCTTTTTTTATAAATGCTATAATTAATCATTTGAGGACTAAAACTATGGCAGTGACCCCTCATGTTCTTTAAAGCTTCCACACCCACTTTCTGTATGAATTGGGGTGTTAAGTCCTGGTGTCAGTGCCAATTCTAACTTAGAAATTACATTCTTCCCACTCAGAAATTCCTCCTGGAGTTGCAACAGGAGAAATTATTCTTCATTTTCCCTCCTGAAAACTGTTGTGTAATGTCGCTGGCAGAGGGAGGATGTTTGGTTCCACCCCAAAGGTAACTGAATTTCTGCGGTGTTTGAAGCAGTGTCTATATATAGAATGCAAAAAGCCTTAGGCTAACTGTAGATGAAAAGCACTCCAGATATGTAAGGTATTATTACTGCTAAAGCATTATTATTTTAACTTTGCTACAAGTTACAACGAGCCTATAAAATCTGCCCAACAGTATGATAGCAAGGCACCCTTTGTACTTCGAGCTCTTTACCTCTAACCAGTTGTTTCTCTTGTATCAACACTGCCTGTCCATTTCTATTAAGCAACATCATTTGAGGCTTTTTGAATTATTTTTGCTCTAGATGTCCTTGGTGGGGAGTGAAATGACCAAAAAAACCCTTGGTTAAAGTTGTACCATTTGAGTGCCACTGAATAAGGCAGCAGATTCAAAGCCTTGGCCAGAGATTAAAAACCAAACCAAACCAAACCAAACCAAACCAAACCAAACCAAAACAAAAAAACCCCACCTAGGAATAAAATAATCTACTCTAAGCATACTGAGTCTTAAACACGATTCTGTTGCTACCCGCTGTTTTAATCAATCCTTTTCAGTTAAAAAATAGAAATTGGAGTGTAGTATACATGATGAAAAATTTTAATAAAACACATTGGAACTTTGTTTTTTTAAATGGAAAATGAAAATGATCTGAAGGAGGTTAGTGAACCTTTTGAGACCTCCTGAAAGGGGTGCCTGATGGTTCAGTGTTTGAGCATGTGACTCTGGACCTTAGCTGAGGTCTTATCTCAGGGTTGTGAGTTCAAGCCCTGTGTTGGGCTCCATACTGACATGGAGCCTACTTAAAAAAAAAAATAGTATTATTAATAAATAAGACCTGAAAAAGGAAGACCAAATGGTAAGAATGCATCAAAACCTTTTTACATCAAAAACTAATGATGCACTTGATGCTGGCTAATTGAACATAATAATAAAAATAAATTAATCAAAAAATAAAACAGAAAAAAAGGCTACTTGCAGTTTTATATATTTATGAAAATAATATATTTATGAACATATATTCATGAAAATATCAGTGCTTTTCTCCTTGCAATCAGAGAGATAAATATGGGTCAATCTGATGACCTGAGGCCAGATGTTTAGGTATTTAATCTCCCAAAGAATCAAATAGTTTTTCCTCTGGACACAGAACCAACCAGCTTACTCTCAAAGTGGAAGTGACGGGCAGAGAAAAGGGCATGGGCACAAATTATTTTAAGTCTCTTTCCATTGTCATTGCCAAGGAGAAGCACTTAGACCTGTGATCAGCAGGGGGCCAACAATAACTATGAACAAAAGATACATTTTAATTAATAAGTCCATTGAGAAGTCAGAATAAAGAACAAGCTCACTATAAGTTACTTTTTGTCTCTCATCACAAGGTGGTAGAATTCAGATTTTTTAATTAGAATCCTAGAAAGTAAGGGTTTTTTTTTCCTACTAGGCTTTGTGATCTGATAGAACTTCATATACTGATGGAAATAGTCTCGATCCAGTGAGGTAGTGCTGTTCACAGGTGGCTTGTGAGCACATCTGAAGTGAACTTTCTGCAATTGCAACTACTTTTAATAGCCACACACAACTTTAATAAGGGCCAACATATGGGCTAACACAGTGCAGGCATCGGGGAGTGAATTAGGCAAAGTGGTAGGCATCTCCAACCAAGAATGTTTCCATCCCTTCTAAGGAAAGGCTGGGTCATGGCCTCTGAGAGGCACAGTGATGCACCAGTAAGAGCAGGGGGTAATGGAGTCCGAGCATCAAGGTTCCAGTCTTGACATTCCACACTTTGGACAACTTTTTTCAAGCTGGATTTCTGTAAAATAAGAGTAATAATACTTACTTTGTTAATCCATTGTGAAGATTAATAGAGACTACGTTCTTAGGACTACTAGATAAAGGGCTGCCATCTAAGGGTGCTAATCAAATATGAATACTTCCTCAAAATCAGTACAAATATGTTCATGATGGAAGACTTAGGCCTAAATTGGGTGCAGCCATTAGCCAAAGAGTGTTTAATTGTTGTAGATGTGGGTGGGTTTCTGGGAAACCAGCCAAAATGTGTAAACTCTTTCAGAAGTTAGATTTATTCCATTCATTCATAGAAGATATCGTTCAGTGCCGGGTTGCATACAGTACTCTGGGAGGCCCTGGGAGAGTGATGAGGAGACTGCAAGAGCACTATCAGCTCTTGAGTTCTTGGGGGTAGTTCAGAACAGTTTGTGATTATGCGAGTTGGAAGGCCACAGCAATGGTTTGTCAATGGTGAAAATTTTGACTAATGGCATGACCTACGTGGTGACGGATGTCAAAAACAGAGCTACCTCATTAGCGGCCGTAACTCAAAAGCTTCATTCTCTTTGCTCTTGTCCATTATTGATTTGAAGCTCCTAAAGGACAGATACATTGTCTTACTTGATTTACGTAGTGGCAGAGTTCACATTTTTTTTTTTTTGGGAAAATTCCTATGGATAATGGTAAAGATTAACAAGTGTCCACCAGTGCTGGAAGGACACTATTAAAAGTCTCTTTTCAGCAGTGTTTTCCATCATGGGTTTTGAACTAGCAATGTGATGCCCAGAACAAATGAGATAAGCTTTTGAACAAACATCCAGACCTCAGGGTCACAAATCTGCAAGAGTTAGGAAGGTTATTCACTGTGGAGAATCACACTGGCTGCCTGCCTCCGTGCCTTGGGAGCAGGACTGCACAATACCATTGGCAAGAGAGTTCTGAAGCAGCCTGGAAAATGTGAGTGAAAATCTCAGCCTTATGCTATCAGGTCAACAATTTAAATTCAAGCCAGACATACAATGACAGAAGTTCCCCTGATTGTCAAGGTCCCTGGCATGCCCTGTCTCCCATTTCAAAGTCAACAGCTCTGTTGGCTCTCTGATTTCAAGAGGGGAGGTAGGTTATCAGCCACTGTTTCCCCCTAAGTGGTTTACTTGAGGCAACTGGAAACAGAAAACATGTGCTGTTAAGACTATATCCCATTTGCGAAGGAATTTAACTGTTTTTAAGAATATAAAATGAAAAAAATAAATAAATCCACCTGAAGTTTAATAGAATATGTGATAAGTAAGAAACAAACCAAAGAAATAGAGATTGTATATTACGCTCCATTATCGACTACTTTACCTAGAGGTACTGCGGGAATTAGACTATGATTCATCTCATGTGAAGTTTTTGGCAGATGGGGAATTTGGAGGTGTCACTTAAGCCCAATGTAATTAAAAAATGTCTTCTGAAATTTGGAGTAGCATTGGCTATTAAGTGATTCAGATGCTAAATTCTCATGTAAAGTCCTAGTGTAGATACATGATGGAAGCATCACATCCCTGATCTTCGTGGCAGCTATACTAGGGTAAAGGTAGGTACCTTGGAAGAAAATGTCCGAAGGAGTTTTTTTAGTTAATGAAAAAAATTGACACAGAAAAAAATCCAGGCATGAGGCACTTGATTTCTCAGTTGGGATGTATTTCAGGAAAAGATGGCATCGTGCCTTCCCCATCAGGATTTGGTAACCATTCCACTATTCATGAACAGATGCCTTGGTCAGATCCCCAAGTGTAAGTGAATTCATTAAAAGATCTAGGGAATTGGGGTATTAATTCTAAATCATTACATATTATAGATTTTCTGGAAACAAGTAGGGGGACATGGCAAGGAGAGGAAATAGTGGAAATAATATCTAACTCTCGGCCAGAAGTTGGCCTCATGAGATCACCAAAAGAGCTCTTTTTAGCATAAGAATTAAACTCCTCAAAAAAAAAAAAAAAAAAAAAAAAAGATTTAAGCAGTTATTGTCACAGTGTAAAAGGTTGATATAAGATGAAATGGAATCATAAATGCTGCATGCCGTACATGGGAAATAATCTATTGGATAAAGGAATGTGCACAAATCATTTTGTTTTTTGCATACTTCAAAAAGAAACTCTTTTGATATAATTTTTATAAAGGAGACTCTGTCCAATTCAGTGCTTGAATTGATGCTCTTTGTCATAGTAAGTAGTGTTCTGAATATATCAGGACTTATTTTGTATTGGGGCTTAGTTGCTCTCTTTCCAGATTTTTATTTTTTCACTGAGACAGTTTGGCACTGGTTGATGTGTAGGTGGATATATTTTTCTCACCTGCACAATTAACTTAAAGTTATTTTTGGAATCGTTTTCCTTTTCAGCTATTATGATGATACCATACTTGGGAAAATTCTGTTGAGTTTAAGAGATTCTGACTAACTAAGGGCAAAATGTAATAATCGGGTCACACGAAGAACTTCAAAATAGAACTGAAGTTGTTTCATCAAGGATGAAGTTTTTGAGTACACAATTTTTAGGAATGTGCTCTTTCTTGTGCTGTGGTTCTAAGGTCCATCAAAACTGTCTTACAGGGGCTAATACGAAATGTTTCTGCTGACCTCTCAACTGACTTAATAGGCTCAAGATGTAAGAGTTACTTGAAGTAAAGGGGAAAAAAAAGAGAATTACTTGAAGTGCCCACATGAAATTTTATTGTAGAACATGACTGAAGTGTATTATAAAAAAAGATCTTTTCCTGTAATGAAATCCTGATTTTACGTTTGCTACATTTAAGCCTGTTTCTGTTTGTTTGTTTTGTTATTGTTGGTTTGTTAATTCCCTACCCACAAAAGTAACAGAGTGATGAATGCTTTCTTGGCACATTGGTCACAAAATAGGAAGTGGAGTTCTTAGTAGTTGTGCAGACCACTGAGTAGAGGCATCGGACTCTGAGATTGTAGTCAGTTGGGCATGTATTTGTTAAAATTAGTGTTCTAAAGCAGGGATAAGCAAACAGTCATCCAAGCCCACCACTTGCTTTTGTAAATAAAGTTTTATTGGAACACAGGCCCATCGGTTTACATATGATCTATACCTGCTTTTGCACTACCATGGCAGGGTTGAGTAATTTTGTCAGAAATATATGACCTTCAAAGTCTAAAATATTTCTTATCTCGTCTTATCTACAGAAGAATTTTCCAAACTCATGCTGTATTGATAGATTTTTTTATTTGTTTCCTTTTATTTTGTAGTGGGGGTTTTGTCTTTTTAAATAGAAATCACTATAGATTCACAAATGCAAGAGCTAGTTTAACTCTCCTCTTCACTGCTATCTCTAAAATGTAGTCTGAGAGGGCGCCTGGGTGGCTCAGTTGGTTAAGCATCTGCCTTCAGCTCAGTTCATAATCTCAGGATTCTGGGATTGAGCCCCACATCAGGCTCCCTGTTCTGTAGGGGGAGTGTGCTTCTCCCTCTCAGTCTCCCTCTGTATACTCTCTCTCTCTCTCTCTCCCTCTCTCTCTCTCAAATAAATGAATAAAATCTTAAAATAAAATAAAATAAAATAAAATAAAATAAAATAAAATAAAATAAAATAAAATAAAATAAAATAAAATAAATTGTAGTCAGGAAATCTATTTACTCACTTCCTATTTTTTTAATAGTTAAATGCAGCCATATGACTCCATTCTAGTTGAATAAAAGGTTACTGTGGAATTCTGAGGAAATGCAGCCATATGACTCCATTCTAGTCCTTGATATATGAATAAAAGGTTACTGTGGAATTCTGAGGAACAGCCATGACGAACACCATCCCATGCTTACTTGCTAGCCTTGAATGTGAACATAAAACCTTGATTTGGGGCAGCTTTGTTGATCTATGTGGGAACCTAAGGAAATTGCAAAAGTTTGAGAGCAGATATTTCCTATTTTTGTTAATCAGTCTTAAGTAAACCTATCTAATATAAAACGATAACCTGAAATCTTAGAAATCTTATTTGGGGGTGCAGAAAAGAAAATGGGGAGGGTTGCCACAGATTCAATTGAAAATAAGTGGTCTGCATTATAAGCATATTGTACTAAATTATGACTATTCTTTTTAAATGGGACATAGTTCCCTTTGCATCCTCTTATCCCCTTTTCCTTCATCCACGTTTTTAACTGCTACTTATCCTTGAGGTCTATGCTGTAGTCTCCCAAGATGGCTACTCACAACTCCTTCCCTCCTTGTGCACTCATATAGAGAGGTCTATATTCCCTTCCCTTGAATCTAGACCAGGCTTTGTGACTTGCTTTGACCGATTGAATGCAGCAGAACCGATATGCTGGGACATCTGAGGCCAGGCTTTAAAAGGATTGGCAGATTTTTCTGAAAGCCAAGAGAAGAACAAAGTGATTCAAAGAGGAAGGAGTAATCAACTCTCAAATGTTGCTGACAGATCCAGTAGGATGAGGACCAGAACTGATTGATCACTGGATGCAGTAAGGTGCACGTTATCCACAACCTGGATTGTAGCAATGTCTGTGGAGAATTTGAGCCAAGTCCTGATAGAAAAGTATTCAGGAAAAAATGGGAAGAAAGAAATTAGTATAAATAACTCTTTTATCTCTTCCTGAAAATCCAGGAGCAACTGAAGGGGGGTTGATGATATGTGGGGAGCAGTTTTTTAAGGTGACAGAAATAGAGTCAACTTACCTAAATCTTCTAATACAATTCTTACATTTAACCTAGAATTTAAGACAGTATGGCCTCATTGTAAAAACAGGATTCCTAAAAGCAAGGTTAATGCTTGGCGCATGATAGCTTGGCAAATCATCTTCCTTGTATTTCAGTTTATTCATTTGTAACATGAATACAAATGATCATTTTATAGAGTAATTGCCCTGATAAAATTCCTTCATTTGTGCTTTAAAAGTTGGATTGTTCTCATTGTTGCTGACTATTCTATTTGAACTTGGTAGCAGATACAAAAATTTATGTCAAGAACCATTATTTTAATAAATACGATTTTTCTATACATAAGGGTAACCAAATCCAAAGTAATTCTTGTAATTCAGAGTAATATTCTTGTGATTTCTCCAAATTTTGGAAGAATATTTAAGTTAAAAAAATGGGAGAAGGAGTGTATGTAGGAGATGAAAATATTATAAACAAAATTATAAAAGTATTTATTGCTTATTATAGTAAGATAGTCTGTTAACAAGTTTTTATTAATGACCCAATTGTGCCACTGCAGTTCGTAAAAAAATATGTTACCATATTTTATCATGATCAGACCATATCTTGGGTAGAGAGACTGGTGGTAATTTAGACTGGAAAGGCTAAGTGCCAATGCAAAAGAAGAATCCCCTGATGCCTACAGCTGGATCCATATATCCTTGGAATTGACATGTATGCATGCTCTTTTTTTTTTTAATAAATATTTTATTTATTTATTTATTTGACAGAGAGAGAGATCACAAGTAGGCAGAGAGGCAGGCAGAGAGAGGGGGAAGCAGGCTCCCCGCTGAGCAAAGAGCCTGATGCAGGGCTTGATCCCAGGACCTTGGGATCATGACCCGAACTGAAGGCAGAGGCTTTAACCCACTGAGCCCCCCAGGTGCCCCTGCATGCTCTTTTGATAGTGTTTAAGATCACCTCTAGTTTAGAAAAGTAGATCCCAACTGCTCTTTGGACAAAAAAAATGTTTTAAACTAGGAATGGATAAATGAGTAGAATATTTTGAACTTAAAAGATTCAAATTAATCAAATAAATATTTATAATCATTTTGATATATTCTTTAGAGTTATGCCCTTTTTGGCATAGTATTTTGTAATATTTTGTGTACAATTTCAGGTTCATTTCATGTTGGCACCTGTTCTGGGTTCTCAATGGCACAACATGTGTTTTAGGCAAGTGCCAGTAATGTGTGTCTTTCGTGGTGTTCATAGGGATATTCTTCTTATAATTGCAAGGCAGAAGTTGTCTGTGGTCCAATGATATGTGCATAATTGTCTGTGTTCACTATAGCCAAAGCTGGATTGTCAGCAGTATTGAGGGTTATGTTCTCATTACTTTTATTTTAATAATTAATTACATTTCCTGATAAAGGGGGTTTGGAACAGAGATTTATGTGTTTTTGTTTTGTTTTGTTTTGTTTTTCCCCAAGCTTGCATGTTTCAGTTTCTGGGTATTGAGTTAAAATGTATCCCCTTTAAAAGAATGGGACTTTCAAGTCTATCAGTTAATATAGCTCTTTATTTTTGTTACACAAAGGCAACCTCACCAATCATGACAAATATGTGTGGCAAGAATTTGACAAATTTCATATAAAATAAGGATCTTTTAAGTTCTCAAAAGACCCATGGAACAGTGTGTACAAGATGTACTGGTTACTACTTACTGCGGGCCAAATACTCTCCCCTTACGTCAGAAAACCCTTTATCTCCATGGGTGCTAAGCCCATCTACTCACAAATACCAAGCTTCCTCTGTCCAACGATAGGGAAGAGTGGGTACATCACCTCCTACGCTAGCTCTAGACATCTTGCCAGCTAATATGATTTTATCTTGGAAATTTCTGTCTTCTTTCTGAAAACTCAAATAGAAGAAAAATGTCGAAGTTCTTCATCACACTAATGGCTCTGATAACCCTTATTCTGTGACAAGCACCATATGATGTGTTTTCCATCCTTTATCTCTCTCCAAGTCTCACTATCCTGAAGGAAGGTGGGTACTATTTTACCTTCATGAATTTGAGGCTCAGAGAGGTTATGGAAGTGAGCCAGGGTCACAGAGAAAGTTGCAGGAGACACAAGCCAGGGCTTACCTGACCTCAAAGCCCCTGAAAGTAAATAATGTGCACCTGGCCTTCCTCGAGGGACGAGTAACTAATGGCAGACATCCGGGGCTCTGCAGCCTGATGGAACACACGTCGGACCAGGCTTGGTTTGCAAGAGCGTGGTTCTGCCCACCCTGAAGTCCCACAGAACCACCCTGAAGAACGTTTGAAGAGGTACAAACTGAGGCTCTGGCGTAGTTATACCTGCGTTTGAATTCTAACTTATTACCAGCTTCATGACTTGACTAAAAAACTCTATCCTATCACCTCATCAGTCGAGTGGGGTTAGTGATAATATGTGCCTCCGAGGGTTGTTGTGGAATGCAATGAGGTTGAACTCGTGCTAATTCTGACTCACACCAGGTGCCAGGTGATGACGGGGCCCTACCAGGTGAATGCAGTGTGAACCCACTGAGGATTCAAGTAGCCGAAGCCACAGGAGCCTGCGATGGTGGCAAGAGAGAAGCTTTGGGGCCCGGCCGATTTTCATTCCTGTCACAACGTTAATTTCGCCCATTTTGGGATCTCCACCGAAGATTCTGCTTAGGAAAGGTAATTCCTATCTCTTTTTGAAGAAATGGGACTCAAGCCGGAACCGAATAGAGAGTGGATGGAATGTTTATGATAAAAAGCTTGAATGTCTAAATATTATTGTGATGGATTCTTCAGGAGTCTTTCATTTTATGATCTGTGCTGGGAATATGTGTGGTAAAATTTTATGTTCACTCGGTATTGATATGTTTTCTAGGTTCCAAAAAACTAGCAGGCCAGTTTTTAATTCACGTCACAGAGCTCAGCTTCACATGGTTTCAGCTTTGGGGAAGTCCATAAAACTCTATGAGCCTCTGTTTTTTCACATTAAATTGGGACATTAATAGGAGATAGTATATGTAAAAAGCTTTGTGCAATGTTTAGCACTCAGTTGATTGCAACAAATGGTGGCTGTTTTACTATTTTTCATAAAACCTTTATCACTTGTTTATCACTGTTTCAACAAGTTGTTGGAGTACCTACCATCCGCCATAAGCAATTGTAAAGGGTAGGGAGAAAGTCTTCCCTGAAGGAGTAGCACTTGTTTTCCAGAGGTAGGGAACAATAGAAATATAAGCCATTGAAACAGAATGATATAAATTCTGTTTAATTTATTTCATTTTATATCATTTTAAGAAGCTCTGTGGGAAGAGCTTCTTAAAAAATAAGATGTGAGAGACTTGGTGCCCTTCTCTAAAGAGACGATACATGGGCTGAGGTTTGAGAGGTGGAAAGGAGTGAGCCAGGTACAGGGCGGGGGGAACAGCAGACGCAGAAGTCTAGGGGTGGGAACAGGCTTCACTGTTCTCTCAGCCAAGCAAAAAATCTAAGGCAGAGGTAGGGCTCAAGCTCAGAGAACTGGGCTAGGCCCTGCAGCCCAGGGTTTGGTGGAGAGGCGATTTATACTACGAATGGAAAAGAGCTGCTTGTGGGTTTTCAGCTGGGTAGTGACACAAGTCAGTGTTTCTTAGAGATGGCTTTGGTAGCTGTGGATAGATGGATTGGGGGAGGCCTGTGTACAGTGCTGAGACAGGAGGCGTTAGCAGGTGAGGGCAGGTACTGTGTGGTGATGGCTGGGTTCAGGCGCTAGCTCTAGTGCTCATCAGAAAACTTTGAGTCTTTGGAAGGTGAACCCACAGGACTTTTTGTTGGACTGGATGCGTAGATGTGAAGGAGAAGCAGCCTGAATTACTAAGCCAAGACTCCTTTCTGGTCATAGGTTTTGCTACCTGTAGACGAGATGGCTATGTAATGTCACTTGAGAGAAATGTCTAAGTTTGAAGTGTGTTAGGTCAGTTATGATGTATGCAAACTAGGGGTTGTTGGGTTACTTCATTTGGATGAATCTTGGCCTTTTTCTAAATTTGCTCAGAATCCCCTGATTATTGACTAGAAGTGATGCATGCAAGGAAAAGCAGGTAATAGCCTGCAATTTCCCTTTGCAGTACTTTGCCAAGTCTGTTGGAGCCAAAAAGAAATCTGTTTGTTCCTATATACACTTACCAAAACCTCTTCCCATATTTTGAACCAAATGGAGAAAGTTGATAAAAACTTGACCACCAAACAATGTGACTGTATGGCAGTTACCGGGGCTGGGGGAGGGGGAAGATGGGAAATTCATATTTAATGGGTACAGTATTTCAGTGTGGGAAGATGAAAACGTGCTGGAGATGGATGGTGCTGGTAGTTACACACGACAATGTGAATGTACTTAATGCCACTGAACTGTACACTTAAAATGGTACGTGTTGTGTGTGTGTGTGTATATATATATATATATATATATATATATATATATAAAATTTATTAGAGAGTGCTCAAGTATACATGAGTCATGGGGGATGGGGAGGGATAGGCAGAGGGAAAAGCAGACTCCCTGCTGAGCAGGAAGCCTGTTGAGCAGAGCCCAATCCTGGGACCCCGAGCCAAGGCAGATGCTTAAATGATGGAGCCACCCAGGCACCCAGTATGTATCTTATATACATATTTTTGCCACAGTTTAAAAAATTTCCCAAAAAAGAGAAAGTATATAAAAGCCTGGTGTTGCCCAGTATTTCCACTCTCCATGCCAGTCCTTTATAAACACAGCCATCAGGGGACACAGAAGCTGTTGGAGACCAGGAACCACAGGGTGGTTGAAATGCATGGTTCCTATTACACGATAGCCAGGCTTGTAGAATAAACAGCCAACAATGGTTGATCTTTACTTAATATTTTGATGTTTTGTTCATCATTGGCTTTCTGCATTAATTTTCATTTGTTTGAGATCATACATTCTGATATTATTTATCTTGAATATTGGGATTTGGGGACTTCCGTGACTGTCCTACACAAGGCCAGGACTTCATTCACCTGTCTCTGTTTGTGGTGTGAGAACCATCACCAAACCACCTGGTGGTCTTGCTGTGGACTAAGGATCTCTCAGAAACCTAGCTTTTCTCTGGCTCACTCTGGGGATCAGGACACAGTGGTCCCCATTGCTATTAAATCTTAATCCTGCCAGGGATGTATGTTATTGCCCCTGGATTCCACTCTTCTCTCTCCTCAGTTCAAAAGCCACGGTAGATACCAGTAAGAACCCATTGCTGGTATCAAAGTGCTCCCCCCCCTCTATTTTTTTTTTTTCCTATCCACTCGGGTGCCTCTAACCTGCCCATAAAGTATTTTTTTCTTGTCTGTGTATGGTGAGAAAGTGAGTTCATGAAACCCATAGTCTATGGTTTGGATTCTATGCTTTGGGATCTCTAAAGTTGTGATATTATTCATATTTAAACCAAACTGTAGGAATGCCAGCATATCTCCTTTATTTTCTGCCTAAAAGTATTTGGCTCTCAGGTTATTATCTTCTTTTTTAGGCTCACAAAATCGGTCCAGAAACATATTTGATGGTTTTGTTGTAGGCTTTATGTGACTTCCCCTGAAGCACCTAAGTGGTTAGGAAAATATAGTGGGTTTAGGGGCCCTGGAGTGTCAGAGACAGCCACATAATAGCTCAGATACCATGATCCCACTAAGTAAAATAAATAAGCTGTGGTGAAGTTTAAGTGCCCCAGGTGAGGAGTCAACAGTCTGGTTTCTCGTTGTGACCAGTGCAGGAAGGGCCAGGTTCTTCCCTTGGAGGTTGTATTGCATTGAATGGTGTTCAAAGGTATGAGCTGAGTCTGAATATTGGCTTCTCCAGCCTCCTCTATGAGGCACTGGCCAGCCATTTCATCTCTCTAAGTCTGTTTTCTCCTCTTTAAACCTCCTAATGATTATAATCCCCAGCTTATAAGGCACCTAGCTCACGAAGATACTAAACTTATCCAAGCCTGTTTCCTCAACTTTTAAAAGACGTTATTTAGCACCATGCGTTAAACATGCTCATGCATACGAAACATGAAGCACAGTCCCTGCCTACAGTAGGCATTTAATAAATGACAGTCATTGCCATTTTCTCCATTTGAGGTGAAAAAAAAGATTATGTACTGTGATTGATGCATAGTTTGTTGAAAGACTGATGTAAAACATATGAAATGGCATTGTATATTATAAAGGGTTAGGCCAAAATGTGGGATTATTTTGCAGTGATTTTCAGGGATCATTCAATGACTGATAACCGAAATTGTAGGATACTCAAGAAGTCAAATCCTTTAAAGATCCTCGGCCATGTAGTGGTGCTCTATAACTATTGCAAGAGCTCACGGGCCCTTGGGGCAATAATTCAGATATTTAGCCATTCAGCAAACATGTAATGAGCATCTACTGTGCCCAAGGCATGGTTCCAGCATTCTTCCAGGGATATGCAGAGTGAGTAAACTACAACCAGAATATTTCAGGCTTTGGATAGAGTAACCGAAGAGCCTATAGATACCCAAATTAAGGTTTGAAATGGACAGCTGGTTATATGATTCTAGAGTTGTAGAAAGAAACCTGGCTTAGAAATATAAATTCATGAACTTATATTTACATTATATAGATCTATATATTATATAGATCTATATAATATACATTCATTAATATATATCTATATATATATAGATAAATATAAATATAAATTCATGAATAATCAGAATGTACATGTTATGCAAAGTCAATATGAGGAACATGAAAATGAAATGATCCATCTCTGACTGTTACCCTTAAGTGCTAGGGGAGAGAAGGCAGAGTTTGGGGTAAGAAAAAGGAAGTCAGGAGGACTCAAGAAGATAATCTAATTAAAGGAAAATGGTACTACTTGCTTATCTTTGTAAATTTTAATGTGGCTTTGAACAGAAAAGCCAATTTCATAAATTTAGCAAGTACTTAATGAGTCCTTTACTTGCACTATGGTCCATTACATAAAAAGAGACAACAAAAGTGTTCCAAATTGTTAGATGTATATACTCTTCAGTATTTAATATGATAAAAGAGAAAAGGACAGTCACCACAAATCTCAGCACTAAGAGATTTTCAGTGTTATGTTGATGTATTTCCTCAGTTTGTTTTTATAGAGCATTTGTTATCTTATCTCTTAGAAAAATGATTTTTAATGTTTGGAAGGAGTATAGAAAAATCATTTTTCAGTTGTCGAAAATCAACTTTTTGATTCATGTATGTGAATATATATTATAATGATATAATTATAACATATAATAGGATTATAATAATACATACTTAAGTTCATTTAATTTTCTTAGGGAAAAAATCCTAAAAGTAAAATTATTGGATCAAGGGTATAAATATACTAATAATTATGATCTAATTATCTTGAGAAAGATGATACCATTTATGTTTTCAACATTGGGGAAGAGAAAGCTCATCTCACAGTACCCACATCAGGGTATTTGGTTATTACTTGCTAATAGGTTAGGCAAAATATAATATCACAATTTCTTTGTACTTTTTGTATGCATTATGTTGAATAGGCTTCTGAATTCTGATTTTCTTAACTTTTCTAACACCTTAGCAGATATTTATGATTTTTCTCCCCTCACTTCTAATAGTTACATATTATATTTTTCTTAACTGAATTATCTAGAATTTCCCAAACAGTTAAGTAACAGTGGTCATAGTGGCCAGTATCAGAAATCAAAATGTCTGGAAGCACATCTATGGGACGTCACGATTACACCAGAGCAACTTTGAAAAAAATTCCATGAGGTAAAGAGCAGATATCGAAAAGAAAAATATAAAATTACCTATGTGTATGAGTGGTTGAAAATGTTTTTCATTTGAAAAGAAAGTGAGGTAATTACTCATATTGGTTTTATACTAGAATCATTTTTACTGATCTCATTTGAGAATGAACAGGGTTTTTTGTACATTTTGGACTACAGTAAATGAAAGACTTTTCATCCGAAATGGATTCAAAATAATTTTGTACATCAGATCTTAACATGTATCCAACATGTATTCCTATGTTTCCATAATTTACAAACCTGTTTTTTTAACAAACAGGAAGAGAAATTTCTAAATCAATGAATACTTTTTAATAATTCGAGTAAACATAGCACATTCTCATTATTAATTTCTTTCTCAGTAGCACACATCTTTGTGATCCTTAACTAAATCATTTGTTTGACCAGTTTATATAAATAGCAGATGTTTCTGAAGCATTTTTTAAATATTAAAAGAGAATTAAAAGAGCATATTACAAAATAGCTTTTATATGCCCTGAAGTTACTCTTCATAATTTGTGAAATCCTAAAGATGTCCTGTAAATTTTATACTCATCTCTTCAAATTTGACTTTTCACTTCATCAACAACATAGGGAGTGTGTGGTAGAAAATGTAAATGCTCGATGCTCTGCTGAGACTCACATAAATATAGATTTGTTGGAATTACTACAGCTATCTGTCAGCCTCATGGCTTTTGGGAGCCAAAATTTCCTAACTCCAAAATTATGAACATGTGACAAAATATGATTTATATTGCTTTGTGAAACTAAGGTCTCCATATAAATAAGTTAATAGACAAAAAAAAATGGATTTGAGCTAATGAGAAATATACCTTAATTCATCTTTTAGTGATCATTTGAAAATGTGAGGCTTAGATGAATTCTGTTTTAGAGCTAGGCGCATCTGAAAGACAATATATGAATCTTGTGACTTCAGTCTTAGAGAAATTTACAATGGAAATAGAGACAGAAATGTTTTTACTTGTAATAAGCAGCCCACCAACTCCTCTTCCACGACATCCTCATTGTCTTGGTTTTACAGGGAGACTTTGTAATAAGACAGATAATGGACAAACTCCAGTTGATCTGCTCTAAGCAAATTATTTAAATTCTTTGAACCCAAGTTTTTTTTCATCAATAAAATAAGGGGAGGGGAGGTGGGAGGTGACAAAAACACCAAAACCATTGAGTTAGTTTGTGAATCAATTGTAGTTAAGTCAAAAGCCTGATAAAATGCCAGTAAATATGATAGTGAATAATAAAGGGAGTTGATTATTCTTTACTGTTAGATTTCCCCCAGGCTATACACCAACTAGAAGTCCATGCAATTAAAAAGATACATTTATTGATATCATTTTAGCAACATGTTTACAATTAAACACTTTCATGGATATCAATTTTCTCACTCATTCAATGTGTACAATTCTAATATAGGTATTTTTTCTTTGAGTAGGGTAAGCAGAATATATGATGATTTTATGTGGTAATATTGATAAACATTTTTAATACTACTTTTATTTTAATATGTATTCAAAATATTACTGGGCCATCAAACCCTTCATTTCATGGTAATGATAAGTTTTCTTTTAATCCATCTAATCAAGAAAAAGATCAGGTTGATTACAAATAATAGTAGACATTGCATACACACATGGCCAGAATTATGAATTTGGTACATGAGTCACTGTGATTTGGAAAACATTAAGCTGGGAGAATGTTGGAGGGAGTTAGGGATGGTTGTCATTAAGACACTCTGAAGAGAATCTATAATTTTATATTATAGTTAAGGATTAATGTCAAAATATGGTCCACCAGTGTTGTAAGCTGTTCTATTACTCTTTGTTCTTTTTCTTTTACATTTGTTCCTTCATTCTTAAAGCCAAATTCTTTTCTTGTTCACACTCATAATACATAAAGATGTATGCGTTGTCCCCTTGGACAAGACATTTGTCTCCCGTTACAAATTAGTAGAGCCCAAATGAACAAAGGTTTTTTTTGAATAGTCTTCATGTCATTATATAGCTTCAGATAGGAAAGCCAAAATGAATATTTACAACTCATTTTCTAGATGAGGCAATAATTTAGGTAAATCCTGAACTCTGTGATGCTTGAGAAATTCTAGACAATCTCAGAATTCATGTTTCAATGTAGGCTCTTGCCCTATTCTCAAATAAGGCAATCTCAAGTACTTTGGGTTAAGGGATTCTCATTAATATTCTTTGAATAAAAATAGTCCTTAGTAATTTGGAAAAAATAATTCAGGCATAGGCTTACTGTGTACTGTTTTCCCAGAATAATATGAAAATGAAATAGAAGCACTGATTAGTTTATTTTCCAAGAAAGAAATTTTTTTTTTTTTTTTGCTAACTCAATTCTAATTTTTCCAAAATTTTGTTCCAATTTTTTTCTGGAATTTTTTTCTTATTTATTTTCACTTTTTTTGCAATTCAAAAACATTATTGAAAATGTGGTTAAGATTTAGTCTGAGGATCTATTTCTTACTAAAAGAAATATACCTTTTTAGCTTAGGTTTCCTTTTTGAAAAAGCTCAAAGCAAATTCATTGGCAAAAATCTTCTTTTTTGCCTGAGGCAAAAACTGGTGAAATTATGCCGTATGAAAGAGATTATTAAATATTTTATTTTTCCTTTTTTGAAGAAAGTCATGAGCAAACATTTATGAGGTTCTTCTTTATACTGAAGTTTATTTTTATAAACCGTGGCTAAAGTACTTCTTGTTCTCCTCTCCCTAATCGTATTTCTTTAGTATGTCTTTAGTGCTTACTAAAATTCAACTGATAATTAACCAGCCCCATTTTTCCAGGTTACATAAAAGTGTGACCCTGTACACTCTGCTAAAGTCTTGGTCTATTATGTACTTGTCTTTCAATATGATCCATCACCTCAGATCTGTTCTGTAGAGGTAATGTGTATGTTTATTATATAGAGTGCCTTCTAGGTGAATGTGTGGCTATTGCCAGTGTCTCAGTTCCTTAAAATTGCGGTTGTTATTCCTTCTGGAGTAACAGAACTTGAAATGAGGAATAATAAAACACGTGTTTCTTACTAAAACACCATCTGAAAATAAACATTTCTTTTAATGAATTGGATTAGTTCAGGAGGTATTTTTTCCTATATCTGGTATGTTACAATAATGGAAATAATGTTTGAAAGCCTATCATATGCCATGCATTGTCCCAGGCACTTTATATGTGTTGTCTTAATTAAAATTTCATAACAACTCATTGTTTTATGAAGTTTATTGTACATGGCTTAGGTTGGCATATTTTTCCGAAGGCTCTAAATAACGAAACTGGTGGAATAGCCTATATAGTCTTTTAAACGTATTTATTTCCAAGTTACAAACAATGTGTATGATGGATTTTTTTCCCTAATCAGCCTGGTATAAGCCATGACTTCTAATTTATAGTCTCAGATGCCCAGTTTTCATTTTGCTTCTGAAGTTTGTTTAGCGAGGTATAGAGAAAAGAGATGGTTTGGATAACCTAATTCTGCATAGTAATCTGGGAAATTCAAATGATAGTCTTAAGAGTTCATACGCTCACCCCACACCTTGCTCTAAGGAGATCCATCCAAGGTTTGGGAAACAGAGAAAAAATCCTGTTTGAGTATCTTGCCTCATGCACTCCAGAGCAGAAAAAAGCCAGAGAAGAGAGACCCAGTCAAAATTTTTTTTTTCTAGAGAATTGCTGGAGAGACCAAACAACTACCCAAAGCCAGGAGTGGGGGCCAAAAAGGAAAATGGAAACAAGCACACAAATGGATTGAAATGTGAACAGATAGATACGCATCTGGGTTGATTTCTAGCCCTTGAATGTTACCAATTCCATATTGTGCTTACACAAGAGATGGGCACAGAACTTTGTCTTAATGGTTCAAAGCTGACTTTACATAAGGCATCTATCTTCAAGTGGCTTTAGGACTTTTGGTTCTCTTGTACTATAGATCACTAATTGGCAAACTATTACTCACAAGGCAAAACTGGCTCACCACCTTTTGTGTAAATAAAGTTTGATTGGAACACTGCCCCACCCACTCATTTCCTTATTTTTTATGGCTGCTTTCCCACTACAATGGCAGAGTTGAGCACTTGTGACAAAGTCTAAAATATTCATGATAGAGTTCTTTACATAAAATGTTTGCTGACTCCTGCTGTAAAGAAATCTTGTAATAGGATACCAAATGTCCTCATTTGGATCCTCTGATCATAGATAAAGATGTATAGATAAATGTACACATATGTGTATGTGTGTGTATATAGTGCATATATATATGTGTGTGTGTATTTTAGTAGAAACTTCCTTCCATTTGCTAAGATTTTTCTTGACCCAGAACAGCCATGCTTTCTATCAAATTTCACTTTGAGTGTCTATAAAAAATTTCCAGATTTTGACAAATAGCTTATAGTTTTCAAAATACAAGGTCCATGTTTGGAAGCAGTATCAAATGTTTTTTTCATCAACTTTCAAAATAGTGGTTTTATTGAAACATTCATGAGTTGTGAATGAATTTTTTGGTTATATCTTAAATATCTGAGTGATTAAAACTTTTTACTGCTATTACCTTTAAGCTTTTTAACATGCAGTCATCATGGATATTAAATAGTTTCTTATTTTTCTGATATCATTACCATCATTATCACAATGCTTGCTTATATTTTGGGGGGATTTGTTGATATTTAACGTCATGCAATTGAGAAATAACTCATTATCTATGACTTTGAGACCAAGGAATGTTGTGCATCAAATTTAACCCATATAAGACATTAATGAACCCTATATTGACCTAGACCCTTGTAGATATCCTTCCATATGGCAGTTTTGATCTTGTCAAGATTCAGAGATACCCAGTAGACAGAGAAGACCAGATGGGAAGGAGCTATGCTGACTTGATATAATTAATCTTCTTGGGATTCAAACATAAGAATAAAAACTGTAGAAAAGATTATATATAGTTTGAATTAGTTTATATATTCTTTTATTAAATAAGTATGATTTTATTCTGCTTCTAAGTATGATGGAGTGGTGGTACTAGATTTGTACTCCAATCATAAACCAGATCTGAACAAAATATAAAAAATGAAATCACTTAAAATGCAGCACAAAGCTGTGATCCCTAAGACAAGGGGGAAAAAAGGCAACACGCCCTATGGTTGTCCTGGATTTCTGTATGAGACACTTCGCAGAGAACAGTGTAGGGAGAGAAATGTTAGCAAAGTGCAACAATCTCCCTCAGTTGAGGACATAGGGTTCAGAGTTTGGTGAACCTAAAACATCTGGAGTCTGATGAGTAGAGTACAGGAGAGATGGGATCTATGCTGAGAAAGAGCTCTAGAAATTTATAAAGGTCACCTTGAGTCTTTGGCAAAATACCAAACTGTTCATGTGTAGGGTGGGACTCCCTGAGGGCAGCAAAAAACAAAACAAACAAACAAACAAAACAATCACTGGTGAAATAATAACTTCCAGGTAGTTTTAAGTGGAACAATTCCCAGAACACTCACAAGGCTGGGAGACATTCAAATTCCAACCAAGTAAAGTGACAAGACCTCATTAAAACTGTGACATTTAGTAGATATCAAAGAAGGGTAACACCATAGTAGTAGGTATGCTAAACTTGCCCTAACGTAGAGATTATTCTAGACCTGCCTAGAAAAGTTTTGAAATAAGGCCCAAATGGTAAAGCTTAATGCTGGCCTGAATAATTTTTAAAAATGTAATGCTTTTTAAAGAAGTAAAAATCCAAATACTCAGCAAAACATCAAAATTACCACAGTCTGATAAAAATCACTTCACATGCATAGTCTAATAAAGAGCATAGGAAAAAATGTAACCTATGACCAGAAAAAAAAAATCATTCAATAAAAACGGACCCCAAAATGACAGAGATAATAGGACTTGGAGATAGCTACCATGAATATATTCAGTGGTTTAAAGGCAAAATGTTAGCATAAAAGTAGATAAATGGAATTTATGAGAGGACAGCCAGATGTACCTTCTAGAAATAAAAATAAAATATATAAAGAATTCACGGGTTGTGCTTAATAACAGATTAGATGCTACAGGGAAAAAAACTGATAAGCTTGAAGACATTGCAGTAGAATAGAAACAATCCAAATTAAAGCACAAAGAGAAAAAACTATGAAAATAATAAATGGAGACCCAGTGTTTTGTAGGACAGTATCAAGCAGTCTAACACACATGTTGGAGTTCAGAAGGAAAAGGGGAAACAAGAAATATTTGAAGGAATTATGTCCAAAATTTGTCCACATTTTGGAAGTATAAACTGAAAAAGCCAAGAAGCATAATGAATTACAGGCAGGATTAACACAGAAATATACCCAGGCACATTTTAATAAAATTTTAAAAACCAGTGATGAAGAAAAAGAATTTTTAAAGCAGACAGAAAAGGTGTATTAAACAAAGGAGAACAAAGACAAAACTTGTTCCTAATGAGAAGTTGGAATAATTCTAGCCAGAAGACAATGGAACATCATTAAAGTACTGAAAGAAATACACAATTGAGTTAGAATTCTATATCCAGTGAAGATATTCTTAAAAATAAAAGTACCGTAATTTTTTGGACAGGTGAAATCTGAATTTATTGCCAACAGACCTGTATTTAGAGAAATACTAAAGGAACCCCAAATAGTATCCATGAAGCAAATGTAAAACACTTTGCTTTATTGGCTTTTAAAATTTCTTAAAAGATAATTGCTTAAAGACAGCAATAATGTATTAAGAATACTTGAACTTACATAGAAATAAAATTTATGATAATGGGAGCACAAAGGATCAGAGAAAAAAATGGAAGACTTTATCATCATGATATGATATAGTCTTATTTGAAAGTGGATGGTGGTAAGTTAAATAGGCACACTGTCATCTTAGAGTAACAACTAAGAAATAAAGCAAATAAGTATAGTTAAAAAAAAACCCAAGAGGCTGGTAGAGAAGATTAAGTGGACTCTAAAGAAAAAAAAAAAAAAAAAAAACTCAGTCCAAAAGAAGACAGGAAAAGAAGAAAACGAGAAAAAAAGAAAGATGTGATGAGCAAAATACATTCAGGCAACAGACCAAGGACAATGTTGTAACATTATATGAAAATGGTCAGATGATTGAGAACCTTGCTGTAAGCCTATAGTCTGATGAGCCAATATACTTCTTGGGACTAACAACATTTGTGATTTTTTCATTTGTGACATTTTCTCAAAAATAGATTCTGTGATACATTATTGACATTGTAAATATTTGGAAATGAAGTTTTAATTTTCTTGGAAATTAATTTCAAGAAATACAGTTGAATTTTTAATATCACATGTAGCAAAATTTACTCCACACAGAAGTCACTTAAAAGAGAAAAAAAGTTTTCAAAAGATAAGATCTTTTTCCATTGGAAAAAATTGAAGAAAAATTATAAACATTTGAATGCTGATGATGGAAGATGTAGGCATGTATTCTGGTTACAAAATGGCTCCTAAGTAACAATGTGAACTTGTCTGTTTCATTTCACTTTCCTGACATTTGGTTTCCTTTTATGTAAAATGAGGAGGTAGTCTGTGTTATTAAGATACTTGGGGACCAAAGATCATTTTAAGGCATAATTAACATATCACTAATGATCTAGAACTTTTTAAATGTGTTCTTTATTTTATTATCCATTTTGTCTTTAAGAATTAGAAAAGGAAAGCCTCACAGAGTGAGGTATATTTAATCCTGGTGTCATTATGCCTTCATAGTAGACCTTCCTTGTGAATCTTTTCTACAACCTATCTTCCACCAAGCTAAATGTCATATTCTGATAAATCAGGTATTCTATTTGTTCTACAGCTAGAGAAAAAGAGGATGTCCTGATGATTAGCTGTTCCTCACCCGTAGTCTGTAATCCCTCTTCCAGGCTTCTCATCAGTTAGGATATTTAAAAAAACAAAACAAAACAAAAACAAGCAAAAAAAACAAGGCATGGGCAGTGTCAACACTTGGAACCTAGAAAGCATAGTCCTTTTTCCAAGATCCATTTATAACATGACTCCCAAAGCTTTAATTAGAAGGTATTTGAGAAGGAGGGGTGCCTGGCTAGCTCAGTCAGAGGAGCACATGACTCTTGATCTTGGGGTCATGAGTTTGGGCCCCACATTGGGTGTAGGGATTACTAAAAAAAAAAAAAGAAACTTAAAAAAAGGAAGGTACTTTAGAAAGATAAAAAGGGATCCAAAAACAAACAAATTGAATGCTGGGATAAAAACGGATTTCTCGACTATAGGACATTCTAGAATCTTCCATATGGTAAGGAGGATTGTGAAGCGTCAATAAAATTCAAGCTCCACAATTTTATAATTGGTGACTAACATTTAAATCTGGTAAGGTTGTGGATTAAAACAAAGCAACAAAAGAAACTTGTAAAATTATAACTTCACTCTGTCCCCACTGTCATAAAACAAAAATAGTTACCATGATGTTAAAAATTACTACCAAGGCTTGTTTTTAGATGGGCAAGGCCTAGGAATGACTTCACATTGCAATAATAATGTCCCTTTTCTCAGAAACTCCTGCGACATGTGCAACTTTCATTTTCTGTCTAAAATCTCTTGGTATTGTAACCACTCACTAGGATCTTTACTTACTGATGGCCCAACTGCTGTCTGCTTCACTGTTGTAACTAAGAAGGCAAAGGCATTGAGATTACTTATCACTATTGAACATTTGTCTCTTCCATCTCCCCAATTGGATTTCCTTTCCTTTGAAGCCCACCATTGATCTACCTAAAATAGTACAATTACGGACCAAGAAGGTAGTACAATTATAGAACTTAAAAGAAAACAGAGACCAGAGCATTGCAGAATTGTTGAGGCTAAAGTGGAAGCAGATTAACTGAGTTTCAGTGTTATTTTCAGAAAAGGTTTTTATATTTTGTCAGATTCAGTCTGTTTGGGTGACTTAGATTTGAGTCTTTATAGAGGTAAGGATTTTAAAAACGTGAACTATTTCTTGATTTGTGGATAGAAAATTCATTTTATAGAAGAATATTAATTCAGAGCTTTCCTCTGCCCCCAGTAACATTAGATAAGAAACATTCAGCGTGTGCAATCATGTTAACAGAATCAAAACTTTTTTTATTTCTAGATACTGAAAGCTTTGCTTCTAGAGCTACGTGGAAAGGACAGTAAATATATACCATGATGAGAATGATTTTGCTTATGCTTTGTAATGATGGAAAATGTATATACCCATGAACAATCTAACAAAACGTGCTTATGCTGTTTGGAAGCAAGAAGGACATTTCCTCCTGGTTTTGAATAATTTTAATGATCTCACAACCCATTCTGTTCATTTTTCCTCTCCATTTCCTTTCACGTTAATGAGGGGAAGCTTTTAAAGGACTAATTCAACACTGATGAAATTAAAAGAAGCAGTTAAACTTCATGAATTGAATATGTAAAAACATATTAACCATTATGGACTTATCTTACCAAAGTGATCAGACAGACTTTTTTAACTGTGATGGAGTGTAGGACTCAAGCCCATAATATATCATATACCCGCCCTAGTTTTAAAATACCAGAGTGACAATATGTTTACTAATTCTTATTACATGGAACATTTAACAAAATATTTGATCATTAAAATAGATTTTTGTACCAAACAAAAGAGTGAACTGTCTAGATGCTCACTTTTTCCTTAAACTTAAAGAAAAGTTTTGATATATGAAAATTGATCAAGGCAAAAGAACATATAAAACATATGAAGAGTTGGCAACTTATTAAGAGGTAGATTTGTGCATTCAGTCACAAATGAGGCTTATTTATCAAACACAAATATTTGATGTAAAATAAGGTACAAGAAAGGTTTTTTCTTGGGTTCTGAAGAAGACCTAAGTAGCACAGATCAACAGCACATTCGTGGTGTTTGAAAAATTAGTGTCTCGGGGCACCTGGGTGACTTAGTGGGTTAAAGCCTCTGCCTTTGCCTCAGGTCATGATCCTCAGGGTCCTGGGATCGAGCCCCACATTAGGCTCTCTGCTCAGCAGGGAGCCTGCATCCCTCTCTCTCTCTGCCTGCCTCTCTGCCTACTTGTGATCTCTCTGTCAAATAAATAAATGAAATCTTTTTTAAAAAAAATCAGTATCTCCTTTGCCTACATTGATGTCAGAGAGATGGTCTGCTATGACATGGCAGAGATAAAACAGAATATAGTTGGTGGGTTTGTGTCTTCTTAGAAGCCCATAGGGCCTCATTTATACACCTTGCATCAAGTAGTTGGTGACATCCTGAATGAAGGCACTTAAATTACTATGCTGAGTAAAGGTGTTCTTAACGTATCACCAGTATGCTTGTACTTGCTTCTCTTAGAGATTGTAAAAACAGATATATTTTATACTTAAAATATATTACATATATATGTATACATACACAGTTTGACCAACCACAATATATTTCAAGTCATAATTGAGGCCCATCTCTCTTTTGTTCAACTTCATTATTTTCCATTGTTTTGTCTTCTAGCTCAGTAATTTATGTCGCCTTTTCCAGCCTGTTGTTCATTGCATCAGGCCTGTTTCCAATCTCATTTATTACAGTCCTCATTTCTAATTGATTATTTTTTAACTCTTATCTCTGTGGTAGGGGTCTCCCTGATGTCTTTTCTCAAAACCAGTGAGTATTTTTATGATTGTTGTTTTAAGTTCTCCATCAGGTATGTGACTCACATTCACTTAGATCTTTGGCGATGGTCTTGTTATTTCATTTGGGATAAATTCCTCTGTCTTGGTATTTTCTCTATTTCTATGCCTCCTACTGTATGTTTGGAAAGCCAGTAATGTCTCCTGTTCCTGAAAGTAATGGCCTTAGGAAAAAGAGGTTATGTAGTCCCCAGGGCCTGGTGCTTCAGGGAGTTCCCCAGTGTGTGCTGTAGGTGTTCTGCTGTTGTGGCTGCTCTAACCTTCAGGCCAGTTGTCTGCAGAGACTGCCTTGCCCACTGTGGACAGTGTTCCCTGGTTATTTCAATGAGGTGTGCTCTGATCTGCTTGCGAAATAGACCTGGCACCAACTCCACCAGAACTGAGGGCCTACAGAACTCTCTGGTCAGGAGACATGGTATGGACTGGGGTTTGTGCTCGTCTTCTCAGGGAAGGGCCTGGGGTGCTGGGACCAAGGCAAGGTTGACTTCAAAGGGTATTCCTGCCTGAGCACAGAGGGGTGGTACTTGGTGTAAGCAAGTTGAGGCCTCGAATGATAGCATCTTCAACTTGACAGGTTATTTAAAAAAAAAAAAAAAAGATTCTGCATTACTTAAGATATTACTTAAGATATTACTTAAATATCCTAAAAATAAGCCTTTTAAAATGTATTTTTCCTAATTAAAGAAAACTGAGAAGAATCAAAATATCAAATAAAGGAAATGTCAAATATTTGGTGTGTTCTGAAGCTTCTATCCTGAAAAACCTTTGAAGCACCGTAATTCTAGATAGTATGGATTATTTAGCCTGCTTTAGTTATCTGCTCTAGTGCTCAATCTTTCTTCAAAGATTTTACTTAATAGTTGAGAGAGAAAGAACGGGGTGGGGGCAGAAGAAGAGGGACAAGCAGGCTCCCACTGAATGGGGAACCCGATTTAGGGCTCGATCCCAGGACCTGTGATCATGACCTGAGCTGAATTCAGATGCCTAACCAACTGAGCCAGCCAGGTGCCCCTAGTGTCCAGCCTTTATTCTTTCCCTGTGTCAAGCTGAACTTTATTGCTTCAATAGAAATTTAAGCTACCTTTCCTTTAGACTAGACAAATACTCCTATATCAGTTGTTCTATGTAAATAAGCTCTCTAAAAACACTCTATGTGTGATAGCATAGAGTGGGCTTGTCCAAAGTCACCCTGAAAAGGACCAGAAAAAGTCCAATAATCAGCCAACTGAAGTGCCTTATTGTAAGCCTGTCCTACAGAAGCCAAATTAATCGCAGAAGCAGAAAATGTACACAGAGTAATCAAAATACAACATCAAATATTAAAATTACATAAAAAGAAGCTGAAAGCTGAATACCCCTAGAGGGCACAACTACTAATTTGTCCTCGAGACATTCCTGAGACAAAAGGAACCTAAATACGTCTTACAAAACATTTTGTGGAGATTCTGCTTGCCATGCATATTCTGTATATTTTCAGAAATTGTGTGTATAAATAGCATGTCAAAAGAGGGCACTATTTAGGGAAAATAATAGGCATTAATTAAAATATGGACAATAGGGAATGAAGGTTCTTCAGTTTCTAAATTTAGAGGAAGATGATTCAATAATAAATAGCTCTGCCATTATTAGTTTGCGGTAGCTTCTGTTAATTGTACCTTTTGTTACCTTTACAGCCTGTCTAAACATAGTGTGCTTGAAAGCTCGATAATGTTTTCTAGCTAGTCCTTTATAGAAAACTGTTCTGAAGCTTATTGGGCCAAGAAAAAAGTGGGAGAAGGGAGAATCCAGTCTTTTGTAGCAAAGAGCTTAATAAGTAGAGTACCAGAATAGTTTTTGATATTTGTCCTACATTTGTTTTGGATAATTTTTTTCTCTTGAGAGCTCTCTGAAAATGTCTAGTTTCTAATCATTAGACAATTTGTAAAGTCTTGTATGAGGGGCACAAGTTTTGAGAAGTGTAAGACTGATTTGCTTTGGTCAGTAAGATGTATAAACCCATTATCATGGGGTCACTTCAGCTCATCTCATGATGTATGTATGCAGAAATAATCCCTGGGCCATTTTTTATTAGATTCATAGAGCTTGTAAATACAATGAGATGGTAGTCTTTACCAAGGTGAATAGCTTATTTTGGAGTTAAAGGGAAATGACTAACAATGAAAGTACCACTTAATGTGGAATATAAAGATGGAAATTTCTATTTTTAGGAATAACCTTCCTAGTTTGGTATGATACTACAGTGACCATAGGGCTATCCTTGGAGTCAGAAAGTCTGTCACTTACTGTGTGACCTCAGGTGAATTGATTCCCTTCTCTGAGCCTGCATTTTTAAATCTCTAAAGTGGTAAAAATTAATGCCTGGTTTTCCCATGAGGTTTTGAGAGATTCAAAATCAGAGTGCAAAATACAACTGAAAACAGTTTGCTAAACACTTTTCAGTGACTATGCTAATGTTAGGTACTTAATGTGACCTTGATTCAACCACACAATCTTTCTAGAACTCAGTTTTCTCGTTTATAAAATGGGGAGGTTGCAGTAGATGAACCCTGACGGCTTCTAGTATTAAAAAATGAAATCATTCTATTGCTCCTCGGCCTTTTGGCTAAGATCAAGTGTAAAAAATGAAATCATTCTAATTGAATTCTGTGAAAACAAATATTTTTCAAAGAACAAAATTTTGAAATTAAGGATGATTTTGGTTAAGAGTAGTCCAAGTGATTTTTTTTTTTTAAACTCAGTGGCAGAAACTAGACAATGGCAACTAACTTGATACAAAAAGAAGAGAGAGAAAAAGATCCCTGAATACAAAGAAAAGATGAAGAGGATGGGGTGGTGGGGGTATAGAAAAACGACAACAATTACTGTCAACTGCAAATGGGGAAGATCACAAGGGGGCAAAAGGAGGAAATTACACCTCTGTTGACTTCTGCCAACACAGCCCCCTTCCATTCTGTAGAACAAAGGTGAGCAAAGCGTGCCTGATAATATTTAAGATATTACGAATTCATTTTGTAGACAAAATTTAGACTGGGAATGAGGACTCATCTGTCATCTCCTCTTCTGTCAAATGCATGTTGCCCTTGGCAATGGGTCTGCTGTTACTAATTTCGTTTTTGTTTAGAAGCTTGCTTTTCCTCTTTGGTTCTCTGAGTTGCTGTGAATTAAAAAAAAAAAAAAAAGCCCTCACAAAAGAAAAATGTCTTTGATTGATTTCTGATGGTGACTCTGACACTCTTGTACTTAATGTCAGTGCCAACCTGATTGTTCAATGTTTATTACATAGGTGAGTGGGAGGAGCTCCCCCTCCTTTTTGGTTGCTGCTATTGTAAGACTGGCTCTTGTGTTTAGTTTGATCTGGGGGGAAAAAGCAGTAGTTATTAGTCTGTGACAATTGGGAAGACCCAGTTTTGTCTTCAGCCTTTCAATATGCTAATATTTTCCAAAACCTGTCAGGAGAGGTCAATGTCCTCATCAAATTTGAACTGTCAGAGGCTCTGAAAAAAAGTTAGGTTCTCTTTCTAAGATGAGGAGAACAATCTTCTGAAGAGTTATCGTAGGATACCCTGATCCTACTTGGAATCTTTCTAGCTAATTACCAAGTATTTTTAAACCAAGGTTATGTTGTTAACTGTTGGACCTTGAGCTACCCTTTACTATGTAGTCTTACAAATAACCCTTTAAAACAATCTTCCTGTATATATTTTGCATTTTTTTTCTTTGCTGTTGAGTTTGGATTCTGTGTACAGCAAAATGTCTGTCTTGTTCTTCTATCTATCATTATTTTGCTGTAAAAACAGCAGAAGATCTATTTTAAATTATTCATAAGCTTTAGATAGAAACCTAAGCAAATTAAAATGTAGGCCAATATAGAGGAAAATGATAATGGGCATATAAGTATTTGTAGCTACTGTAGCTTCCATTGGGACAATCATAAAATTAATTTCATACCTTGCGCAGTAATTTCAATGGGAACAATTTCTTAGTTCGTGGTCAAACTTGTTTCCAACACTGATGGAGATGAGCACTAGAGAAAGTATTGAATTTTCTTTCTAATTAGCTTTTTCTTATGAAATAGCTTCTTAATAATTTCTCTTCGTGTCCAGTACATAAAGGTATCTATTCCTTTTAAACTGTATGTGAATTTAATTTATATGCCAATGATGTTTAATGCATTGTCTTGTCTGCATCTCATTACTGTCATTAATAAGCACTGGAGTACATCTAGTTACAAGGTTAATTGGGACAAATCTGGACTCCTTTCTACTGTAAATATGCTATATCTTAGCAGCATATTACTCACGGATGGGTGGTAAAAGTTATGGCATTTTACATTACATTTCTCCTTCTGTTGTCATCCGCATCAATCTAAATACAATTTGAAGTGATTTTTCTGCATGTTTTGTACAGAACTTGGTCAGTGTTTCTTTTTTTCTTTTTTTTAACCAGACACATAATTTTATGGCTGATTTAAATAGAATTGCTGCTCATCTATGTGGTATGTACTCTCCCCCAACACACGCATACACACACACACACACACCTCACCATCATATCCCCACTTAAAGGGATATAAAAAACCAGGGAGGACCTTTCAATTGAATGAAATTCATAAGAATTTTCCATGAGAAATTTACCGGGCAAGGATTAAATCTTTTTAGTTGTAATGTTTGATATTGCCGATGTAAATAAGCTAGCAGATCTATTGAATTTTGTTACTGGCCCTGGAAATTCATGTTAGATAAGCTATTGCTCAAGGGCTCTGCTTTTGAAAATGAAGCTCTATAGCCAGAGCAGGAATAGCAAAAACACCTGGCATAGATACTGCCATTTTCCCCTCCAACTCTTGTGACAGACATCACTAATAGTCTGAGACCACATTTCTGTGAAGCCCAGTCCCAGCCTCAGAATGCTTTTCTACCCATTGTTCCAGGCAGCCACCTGGAAGAAAGCCATGAAATAGCTTGGCACAGGAGTAAAACCCAGCATCCTTTGCAAAATAGGAAGATCTTACCTATCAGAGTATTTACTCCCTTTGTCAATGTCAATCAACACAGTTTGGTCAGCTTACTTCCTAGAACCAAGACACCAGTCAGGTGAAATTGGTTTAGGAGTAGTTTAAAATTATCATGTATAAACTTAAGGAGCCCTAGGAAGAACAAAGTGTTTAGTTAAAATTCTATTGTAGTGTGTGTTACATAGTCTTCCCCTAGGGCAATGGCCACTTTGAAGCCACTGTATATAACTTTGTCTTTAAAATAGGACCTTGAGTCCTTCTTTAATTCAGGTCTTTCCAAGTATATTTCTCAAGAGTGCTCCCCGATAAATCTGCAGGCAATTTCCTGGGTGGGAGTCTATTTCCAAGAAACCAAATATAAGACATGCTCAGATTATTCAGAACATGCTTTTGATATTCACCATTAAGATTTTGCGATAGGACATATTTTTGTCTTTCAGATGGCCCAAGTCAAATATATCCTCTTTTTCTTGAATAACGAAAAAGTACAATGGATCTCCAAGCCCAAGAGTTAGACTCTGATTCTATGGTCTAAAGTTTCAATTCAGACAGTGAGGTTTCCTGAAGGTAACAAGGTTCACTTGAGACCTTCACGTGTTAACCTACTGCATAGTTACTACCCCCAAATAGTTCTCTTTCTGTCAGATCAGTCCTTCAGATTAGTGTGGTGACTGGGTGTCCCTGTATTTGGCAATCTGACACTAGTTGGAAGAAGGGTTTGATAAAGTCAGTTCCAGGTTATAGGTTATATATGAGGTAAAACAGATTCCCTTACATGTTGAAACCCTACCACAATTATACTTTCTGTAACATGGTATTATACCTAACAGAGCTTGTTCTTTGGTTACAGTTTATTGTCCTATTCCTCACTGAAAAAAGTAACTAACAGTTCTCCAAAAACGCTTTGAAAGAGAAGCAAGAGAGATGGAAGAGGGGTCTAGATCCTCTATGAAGAGCCTTTCTGGGGAAAGATACCTGGATGTTGTTGCTCATTGTCCTCGTCCTAGGTAGGGTACGCTTACTGACCTACAAATAGTCATAGAACAGTTAGTTGTTCCACATATTCTCTGATGTACCTGGTGGCTTTTTTTGTACTTTTTCAGTTGTTTGCATTGAGTGTCACAGATTTCATTATAACACCCAAAGCAGGAAAGACATGCATGTAGACATTCTGAAATCATCACAAATTCAAAGTTGTTCACTGAATGTTTTTAGAAAAAGGAGTCATTTGTTTCTGGAAACGTACTGGTGGACGTGTTGCCATGATTTCACTGTGCTCTGATTAAAATGGAGGGTGACTGTCTTTTGATCTGTATTTTCTTGGCTTCAATGTACAATGAGAACTACTATTTTTTTTTTAAGATTTTTATTTATTTATTTGACAGAGAGAGAGAGAGAGAGACCACAAGTAGGCAGAGAGAGGGGGAAGCAGGAGGCTCCCTGCTGAGCAGAGAACCTGATGCGGGGCTCGATCCCAGGACCCTGGGATCATGACCTGAGCTGAAGGCAGAGGCTTAACCCATTGAGCCAACCAGGTGCCCCGAGAACCACTCTCTTAATCTATTATTGTTAATGGTAAATATAGTTGAATGAAGTGTATAGTTATTTGCACTGACATATGATGAAAATATTAAGAAAAAGTTTTCTTGGACGCCTGAGTGGCTCAGTCAGTTAAGCATCTGCCTTCAGATGCTTCAGATCATGATCCTGGGTTCCTACAATAGAGCCCCTCATCAGACTCCCTACTCAGTGAGGAGTCGGCTTGTCCCTCTCCCTCTGCCTTGCTTGAGTTCTCTCTCTCTCAAAAAATTAAATAAAATAAATCTTTTAAAAAAAGAAGAAGTTGTTTTCTTAAAGTCTATTTAAACATCTCTGATACAGTGTTACAAATTGCTTGTGCCTTTTCTTTTTAAAAATGTATTATAAGGGTGCCTGGGTAGTTCAGTTAGTTAATGGTCTGACTTTGGCTCAGGTCATCATCTCAGGGTCTTGGGATCAAACCCTTTGTCAGGCTCTATGCTAAGCGGGGAGTCTGCTTCTCCCTCTCCCTCTGCCACTCCCCCTGCTCATGCTCGCTCGCTCTCTCTCTCATAAATAAATAAAATATTTTCAAAATATATTATAAAAATATTACATGAATATAAATTAGATTTTTGCTGTAAAATTTTTTGTGTGTGTTAAAAAAAAAATCCCAAAATGTCTCACCTCTATCTCCAAGGACATTCATGGAATTATTTACTCTTCTTGTTGGTGTTTAGGGAAGTTGAAGATGGTCTAGTTCCAGAAATAACATATAGAAGGAGATCATAGGCACTTAAATACAAATGGTTGGCTGTTTTCCTCATGGAAGAAAGGTACTAACATATTCCCAAAATTATTTGTGCTGGAAACAGGCAAGATGAGGTAGAAGTGTGTGCCCGTGATGGAGAACTTAGAGCGAGGACCATAAATTCAAAAGCCTGCAGGCAAGAAAAGTAGGAACAGGGCCATATGTAAAATAACAATTTTTATTTTATTTTATTCTGTGCAAATCAGTTGATTGCAGTCTAAAATTGAAAGTGTTGAAGTATTTGGATAAATAATAATCTCAACTCTCATTTATGTCTAAAAGGTTCCTGGTATATATATCTCATTTAATCATTTCAGTCTCCCTTCCCCAAGGCAAAAAAGATCTTACAAAGAAATGGGCAAAGTAACTTGCTCAGTTTTCAGTTAGTAAAGATGTTTTTACTGTAATGTGTCTTTTTTTTTTTTTTTTTTTTTTTTTTTTAGTGCAATACCAACGTGAAGGGTTAGGTTTTGTTTTTTGGTTTTTTAAAGATTTTATTTATTTGACAGCGAGAAACACAGTGAGAGAGGGAACACAAG
>CM053603.1:29801014-29811523 GCA_028646535.1 Procyon lotor
GAAAAGCTAGATCTTAGGAGGATTTCCCTCTAAATTCAGAGAATGTTCATCCATGCAAGTTTCCAAGGGCCTACAAATAAAATCTAATCAAGGAGGAAAGCAATCAGGTCCAACCAATCAGAAATCGAGCTGTGGGGCAGAAAATCAGAATTTAAATAAAAGTTGCAATTAGAACCCACAGAACTGGCGTGACACTCGTTTTAGTTCTTAGCGCTCAGAGACAGTTAGAAAATTATCTCCACAGTAGGAATAAGAAGGGCTGGTGAAGATTTTTGCCTCTTGATAGAATATTGAAAATTATCTTCATCAGTGGGTTAATTGGCTTAATTTTCCTTCAGATGGTAACTTTCAAATGCTTGGTCTTAATTAGCATGGGTAAATGAGAAATGTAGGTGATTCACACTTTTCAGTTTTCTTGTTCTCTAGAGATTTCCATTCCTTTCCCTTAAGATATTTGAAATGGCTGAGGGCTACATTGATTAAAATAAATTATGCCGGTATTTTACACCAGTAAAAATGTAGATGGAATTGACTTGTGCCTGGTCCATTAAAGAAAAAAAAAATGCAACCCACCAATACTATAAAGGAGAAAGTCAGTGTGCACTAGAGATAAACCTTGTATTTAGTATCCTAAAAATTAAAAAACTCTTCATTTTTCAGTATTGCGCTAGTTAGGGTATAGTGTTCAAAAGTAGAAAAAAAAATCCCAGGCACTTTGTGCATTTAATAAAGTGTGTATGAGGGAAAACTCATACTATGAAGGAGGGCAGTGGCTAAAAAGGAGAAAAATATTCTTTGTTATTCTTAGTTCATGTTCCTCAATCCCCATTTGTTTCATTCCTGACCCCCTCAACTTGAGGTTTACCTCTAATAAAGAGATAATCAATACCAAATACTGTTTTTAGAATCCAACAATAGTTTTGATCTTCATTAACTATCACACATTATGAATTTTTCCTTTTTCTTATGTTAATCAATATTTTATTCTAAATAACCTATTACTTAGTAATCTCATTTAAAAAAAACTGAATCTTTCAGATGATGGAATTTGAGCTACAAGAACACAAAAGCACATCTGGGCACAAGTTTATTGTGTAATACCATCTGAATTCAGAAAATGAAATAACATCCACATTGTACTGTGCATCTTACATAATTTCTGTAAATTACATAACAAATGGAAGACTTTCTCATTTCACTTCTGTTAGATCCACCTATTAAAGCTCTAGTAAGGGTGATAATAAAGTCAAAGATTTAGATAAGAAAAATTTAACTGAATTTAACTGAATATTTAGTTAAGACAAAATCGTTTTTGATATTTCATGTTCACTATATTAGTTTGTATTTTTTCCTCCTGGCATCTATATAAATAATAATTAAAATTTTAAAATCTTAATTTTTTGCATATTCTAAAATTAGACATAAAAGCAAGCAATTATAAATCTTTTATAATTTTTAATAAAACTTCAATAAAATTCATGTTTTACTTAAAGCAGAACTTGTAATGGAGATGCAAAAATTTTTAGGGATTGGGAAAGAGGTATCGTTACATAAAAAAGGAAGCTAAAAATTATGTATACATCACGTACTAAAAATGAAGTTTAATAAATCTGCATATAAAAAGGGAGAACAGTAGACTGAGAAAGAAAAATTAGAGAAGGAAAGAGATTTATACTAATGAATTAGCAATTTTTATCTGTGGGTTTGGGGATTACAGTTGTATTTTATGTTCTTCTTTGTGCTTTTCTCTATTTTACAAATTTTCTGACAGGAATTGGTTTCTCTTTTAATCAGATTAAATGTTTGAAATAATGGGCCCTTTCTTTGCCTTTCTATGGAGAAATAGGACCACTGTGGTGTTATTACCTGTAAGAATTTCAGTTCTAGAAATACTGTTGCATCCTTCCAGGTAGGCATGCCGAGCACTCGACATGGAGATCACATTTTACCTTTCTACCTAATAGCATCTCCGTTTCCAGATTGCTCCCCAAATAAAAACAAGCATTGAACCTCCAATCAGTGATGATAATTTAATTTCCCTCTCAGCTGTAAGTACCAGAAAACAGTCAGGCAATCAGTGAGAAAAACGTGTTCTCCTGGTTTATTTTTACATTAACTAATTAACATTTTCTTCTCTACCTATAATAGGAGGTCTAAAAAGTATAGGCTCAGCTGACCTAATTGTGTAGGGCTTGTTAGCAACAGTGCTCTGTGTGTTAGGGGGTTAGGTGGGGCATGATGCAGGAGTGAGATCATTAAGTAAAACCTGGAAATGACTCTGAACTCTTATAAGGGTTCTTTATAAGAAAGAAACTTTCGGACTCAATGGGAAATGAACAAGAGAGATAGTAGGTATCTTTCAGTGGAGTGCTGGGCACTGTTGAGCTTACCTTTCTGGTCTGGGGATTACTAGACTCTATGGGGGTATGCACCTTTGACGGGTTTATTGTCTAAGCTAATTTACAGCTCTACTGAGCTAGAGGCTAAGTTGCAATGATTTTAGTTCATAATGATGTAAATGAATTTGTTTAATAGAGATAAAATTTCCATTCTGAAGAAAAGATGGCCCTAAATCGAACAGTTTATCACCCAATGGAAGAGTAGCTAGTTCTGCCATGTCAACATTTCTTACTTTGTGTGTGTGTGTTATTTGAAATCTCCTTTGAACCATTTATGATGTTTCACTGGTTTCCTCATTAATTCATTACTTTTCTGACACAGGTTCACTTTATATTTGTATAAAAGTCTTGTGTGTTTTACTTTTTGAAAAATCCTATCTTAATGCCCAAGATATATTATTTGGGGTTTATAGCAAACAGATCAGAGCAAAAAGTGGTCCACAGAACTTAGGAGTCTTAAAAATGTTTGATTTGGTTTTACTTTTAAATCTTTTATTACATAGTTTTTCAAATGACAATAAAAAATAACAAATGGACTAAAATGGGTTAAGTGCCAAATTTTTTCACATTGGATATCACACAGAAACTGTGGCTTCCATTGCATGACTTCATGATGGGTCAAAATTATGGAATTTTGAGCTCATAAGATAAATATCCAAATGTCCAAGAAAACAGTGCTTTTATTTGCATATTGAAGTTACGTGTAAGAGGTCATCACGAATAGAAAAGATTCTATTTTTTAAAAAATCCTACATTATACCCACCTTTAATCACTGCAGACTGTAACTAGAACAGGCTTTATCAATTTCCACCCTATTGAAATTTCAATCTGGACAATTCCTTGTTAGAGAAGGAATTTGTATTGTAGGAGGTTTAGCAGCATCACTGACCTCTACTGGTAGTAACACCCCCTCCTCAGCTGTGACAACCAAAAATGTCTCCAGACATTGCCCCCCCACCCTGGGGGGTGGGGACAATATTGCCCCCAGTTGAGAACACCTGAACTAGGGAACAAGGAAGAAAAAGGAGAGGTGGAGAAGGAAGAAAAGTAGAAGAACAAAGAACTTTGCAGGAGGCCAATTACTATATCAGTAGTTACTAATACCCTAGACCATGTGTCAAGAGATCAGTGTTAAAATCTCTGAGCAACAAACCGAGGGTTTTGGAGGGGAGGGGGGTGGGGGGTTGGGTGAGCCCGGTGATGGGTATTGAGGAGGGCATGTACTGCATGGAGCACTGGGTGGGTGCACGAACAGTGAATCTTGGAACAGTGAAACAATTAAATTAAAAAAAAACCCACTGTCCTATTTGGAATAAGCATGGAGAATATGGTCACATCATTTAATATTCTTGGTTCTCATCTCCTTCATTTGCCAAACAAGAATGTTACTGGTCTCTAACATGTCCCTTTTAGTAGACCCAGTCTCAGGAGCATAAAAGAAATTGAGCCAAGAACCTCCTTAGTAGATACTACAGATTTTGCTAATATACTCCTTTAACTAGCAGGCTGGTGACTGGTTTCACGTTGTCTGTTTTCTATGTTAATGGGCAGGAACACCTAAGAAAACTAATTGAGCAATTGGTATAAATGGATAAGAAATACTTCCTCTTCCTTGAGGCTTATATGGGGACTCAGGATGAGTAACCTCTAAAATGTAGTTGTGCATTATTTGAAAGGAAATATTTCTAAATGATTCTGTTGGGGTCAGGTCCAACCAAAATATTGTTGAAGTTATTTTTGTGCCCTCTGCAGCCAGGGCTCTTTAAACTCAGTGATATTCTCAGGAACCTGTGTTGGTCTAAATATATAGTTGCTATTAAAAACAGAAGCAATACTGATTGGGAAGAAACGTTTAGAAATGTTGCATCTGGGATATTTTCATTTGATAACTACTTGCTCAAACCTTCATAAATCCTTCATCAATTCAGGAGCATCAGGTCATTCTGCTGAACATGGAACAAATGTGACAAATAGTAAACAACTTGGCAAGGCTGTTGTCCTGTGTCCTCAAACAGGCTGTTTCTCAAGGCCAAGTCCTTTGATCCTGACCATTTGCCTGACAGTGAAGAAACCAAATGTGACAGCTTGGAGGAGGTTCCTGTCCCCAAATTCCTTAAATTCAACAGAGCTGATCTTTTATTAGAAACAATAGTGTATTGCAAACAACCACAGTGATTACTGAAGCAGAGATTTGAAGAGGAACTATAGACACTGAATGATTTTAAGAAAGTGCCCCACATTGAGGAGTTCTCCCCTGGGAAATATTTCAAAATATATAGGATGCTTGGGTTGAGGATTCTGAGGCTGCTCAACTTGGACATTTGTGAAAAGGCTGGGATTTTGTTTTTTGTTTCCCTTCCTGTCTTTCCCTGTCTCTCCTTCTGCTTCTGCTTCTCCTTAAGTGTGGCAAAGGGTGTGGTCTACATCTCTTTTCCCCTAATAATTTTTTTTTTTAACCATCAGAATAGCTTCCGTGTCAGTAGACAGAGCTTTTAGCCATTCACAGACTGAAGGTCTCACCGGATAGTGGAATTATTTTTATTCCCTGAACAGCACAAAGCTATTACCTTGGATTCTTGGCATTTCTGAGAACTTAACAGCAGAAAGCATAAACAGGAAAATAGGAAGAAAGTTGGACCTACTTAACTAGCTGGATCACACAGAAGAACACACATGATTCATGATTAGTCGAACTACTGATCTTACCACCCCAAATTTGCCAAATAGGTCATAGATTGTCCAAGGTAATTGTGAAATAAAATTTTTACTTCTGCTTAAAAGTATATGTGTGATAAAGATACTAATAGTTTATGGAAGTTAAAATTCTTGAGAAATTTACTCCAGTGACCACTCAGTCCATATGAGGTTTAAGACAAAAATGAAACATGTGACTCAGGTTGTTAACCATATAATGAGATCAGATTCAAGGCAGGAAAAGCCTTCTTCTTCTTCTTCTTTTTTTTAATGCTTTTTAAAATTTATTTATTTTTAAAGATTTATTTATTTATTTGATAGAGAGATCACAAGTAGGTAGAGAGGCAGGTGGGGGGGGGAAGCAGGCTCCCCGCTGATCAGAGAGCCCAATGTGGGGCTCGATCCCAGGACCCTGAGATCATGACTTGAGCTGAAGGCAGAGGCTTTAACCCACTGAGCCACCTAGGCGCCCCAAGAAAAGCCTTCTAACATGTGAATTTCTAAGACGGAATAGCACATTTTAAAATCTGTGGTAGCAGACAGTTGAATTCTTTGTGCTCAGGTTTGATCTTCCTTTCATTCATTTGTTCAAATGGTATTTGTTAGTTGTGTCTACTACTTGGTATTTGTATAAAGTTTTGAGGTTTCCATTGGTACTTAGGCCATATTTTCTCACTTAGGCAAAAATCCTGAACAAAATGTTTTAGTGACACAAGTGTAGTAACATCCAGAAATTAATTCTCGTAAAAATGCGCCAACAATCTCTATTATTCATACAAATTATAAAATCCTGGCTTAGGAAGTATTTGTGAGTATCTTTATTTTAGTGTTATTTTCAAGGACATCTTTATCAACATAAACTTCTGATTTTTATTTACAAGGTTTAGAGATAAAATATCAGTATTTTTAAAAATGTATTTTTTTTTAAAGAGAAACCATTATTTTTTTAAAGATTTTATTTATTTATTTATTTGTCAGAGAAAGAGAGAGAGCACAAGCAGGCAGAGTGGCAGGCAGAGGCAGAGGGAGAGGGAGAAGCAGGCTCCTCACTGAGCAAGGAGCCTAATGTGGGACTCGATCCCACACCCTGGGATCATGACCTGAGCTGAAGGCAGATGCTTAACCGACTGAGCCACCCAGGTATCCCAAAAAATGTATTTCTATACACTGGCAATGAACAATCAGAAAATAAAATTTAAAAAAATGTCCTACCATTTAAAATAGTGTGAAAATACATGAAATACTGGGGATAAATCTTAGCAAATATATGAGAAATCATCACCTTGAAAGCTATAAAATATTGCTGAGAGAAATTAACAAAAACTTAAAAGAATGGAGATCAATTTTGAACTTTGTTCATAAGTCAGAAGTTTCAATATTGTCAAGGTCAGTTCTCTGCTGATTGATCTATAGATTGGATGCAGTCCATTCAAAATATCACTGAACTTAGATGGAAATTGAAAGCTGATTATAAACTTCATATAGAAATGCAGGGAACAGGGGCACCTGGGTGGCTCAGTGGTTAAGCCTCTGCCTTCGGCTCAGGTCATAATCCTAGAGTCCGGGGATGGAGCCCCACATCAGGCTCTCTGCCCAGCAGGAAGCCTGCTTCTCCCTCTCCCACACCCCCTGCTTGTGTTCCCTCTCTCGCTGTGTCTCTCTCTGTCAAATAATAAATAAAATCTTAAAAAAAAAAAAGAAAGAAACGCAGAGGACATAGAATAGCTAAAAGATATTGAAGGAAAAATTGGGGAAATAAAATGACCGGATGTCAGCAGTCATTCCAAGAATCAGTAATCAAAATAGTATCAAAGTGGCTTCAAGGCAGATAAATAAAGCAATGGAAAAGAACAAAGGATAGAAATCAACCCACATGTAGATAGACAACTGACTTTTGACAAAGATACAAAGCAATGCTATGGAGAGCTTTTGATAAATGACACTGGAACCATTGGATATTTATGTGTGCAAAAAAAAAATGCGAAATTTCACGGATTTTTGCCAGTGGTGATATTGTAGTTTTAAAATGTGATAAGTAACTAGTGTAGAATTTTGTGAAGGCTTTATATAAGTTCTCCTTTTATCTTAGGATGATGATACACTAATTCAACAAATAGCCATTGAGTAATTAGACAATGCCACATACTGATGCTACAGTGATGAACAAGGTAAGCATGATCCCTGTTCTTATAGACCTTTTGAAAGAGTAAATAATGGAGATACAATAAATAAATCCTCTCAATGCTAGTTTTATAACGAGAATCACAGTAAGTTGTGTTGAAAAATACAAGTTGTTAAGAGAGCATTGTGACTTGATATCAACATACAAGAAAAAGTACAGGAGGAAGGGGGTGGGTTGAAAAAGGTTTCTTAGAAAAAAAAGACATTGAGTTTGAGACCTGAATGGAAGTAGCCAGGCGGAGTATGCACAAGACCATAACTGGTATTCTTGAATTGACACAATCAAAGGAGCAACACAAGTTTTGAACTGTAATCTTCTAATTTGGAATTCAGGAGAATAAAGGCCATTATTTTTATTGTTCATAGGAGCACCAATGGGTAGCCACTAGGCACAAACTCAGACAAAATTAGGTTTTAAAAATATCCTTTGTCTCATCATCATCAAGAATTTGGTTGACATCAACTATTAAATAGGGTTTTGCATTTGTGCCTATCACAGTACAGTTATAACTTCTACTCATTCTCTTTTTATCTTTACATTTTGGTTTTGAGACAATTCCACCAGGATTCTCAACAAAGAGGATACCTCATTTAATTCGTTACTTGGGCTCCTGTTCAATTTTTTTTTCACTTGAGAATATATTTCAGCTGTTCAGTGTTTGGATATGGATGGATGATTACTGAATTTTTCTTTAAGCTCCTGCTTTCGTAGAGAATAGTTTGGACAGTCTATCGAGTTCTTTGTTGAAAAGAATAGAAACTCCCTCAAAAAAGCTCAAATGAGAAGAACAAAAAAAGTACAAAATTATATGAAGTCCTCAGAAAAGCTCAAAATGTTTTAAATTTTTGAAGTGTCCCTTTTCAGTGAAATAAAATCATCACTAAAGTGTTGATTATTGTGAGTTTTAAATTTGAAATGTTAAGGTAATGGAATTGATCAGAAGTAGGACATTACTAACTACAAAAGTTCATCAATTTACAAAAGTTCATCAATTTTAGTTTGGGGTAAAATAAAATCCGTGAGATACCTCATCAGGTACAACATACATTTGTCTCTTATACTTTGGAGCATTACATGATTCTCTTGGGATATTCAGTTTTGCTTGTTTTAATATAGAATGAAATTCTCTGAGGATGAAAATCCTTGAGAGTAATAGGAACATAATAAAATATTTCAATCTGTCTCTAAAATGATTAGTTTGGGAACAGGGTCTGCCCAAATTCTATAGTAGGAAACATTTTAATTCATGTGAATATATTTTATTGTGCTGACATCTGGGCATTTTTATTTAGCTATAATTAACATACTATAAAATACATAGGTCTTGAATGTTCAGTTCAATGAGTTCTGGCATTTATATACATCCATATAATGATCACCCCAAATGAGATAAAGAATGTTTCCTAGAAATTTCCTTCATGCTCTCTTCCAGGCAATTTTCCTTGCAATGATTATCTAATTTTTATCACAATGGGTTAGTGTTACTTGTATTTGGATTTCATATAAATGGATCTGGATCACATAATATGTGTTCTTTAGGTTCTGGCATCTTTTGCTTAACAGAATGTTTTTGATACTTTTGCATATTTCTGCATGTATAAGTAGTTCATTCATCCCATATCCCTGCATGGTTAGACATTGTATAGATATACCACAATGTATTCCACTTTTCTCTCCTATGAATAATGCTGCTAGAAAGATTGAGATAGAAATCTTTGTGGGAACATGTATTTCTATTTTTTGCCTGAATACCAAAGGGTAGAATTACTTGGTCATTGTGGTCATGAGGCAAGAATGTGACCAGCGAAGTTGTATCATTTTACATTCCTATCAGCTATATTTGAGAGTTTCGGTTTCTTCATATTCTTGACAATTGGTTTAGTCAGTTTTTTTTCTTTTTTAATCTTTCAAGTGGGCTAGAAGTGTTAACTCATCATGGACTTTTTCTCATATGACAATTGGCCCTAACATATTTCCTTTTATGAGGTATGTGTTAAAAGTTTTATGTTCATGATTTTTTACACTATTCTTCTTTTATTGTTGATCTTTAGGAGTTCTTTATATACCTATATACAATTCCTTTGTCAAATATATGTACTATGGGAAAAATTTACATATACCTGTATATGTGTCTTCCAACCAGTTGTTTTATTTTGCATTCCCTCCAGCCATGAGAGTTCCTTTTGCTCTCCATCCTTGCCAGCATTTGGTGTTTTCAGTGTTTGGCACTTCAGCCATTTTAATAAGTATGTAATGGTTGCATTTCCCTGGTGACATAACATGTAGAGAATCTTTTTGTATGTTTTTTGCCATCTGTATTTGCATCTTTGATGAGGTGTCTGTTCAGATCACTTTTCCATTTTTAGGAATAACTGTTCTTATTGTTGAGTTTTAAGAGTTCTTTGCGTATTTTGGATACTAGTCCTTTATCAGATATATGTTAGACAAAGATTCATTCCATGTCCATGGCTTGTTTTTTTCATTCTCTTAACTATGTCTTTTGCAGATAAGGAGTTTTTAATTGTAATGAAGTCCAGCCTGCTAATTTTGGCTTTCATGGATCATGCTTTTGGTTTTGTATCTAAAAAGTTATTACCAACTCCAAGTTCCCCTGTGTCTTCTGTATTACCTCCTGGGAGTTTTACAGTTTCGCATTGAGTCTGTGATACATTTGGGGTTAGTTGTGAAAGGTGTAAGATCTGTATCTACATTTTCTCTTTTCTTTTCTTTTCTTTCTCTCTCTTTCTCTTTCTCTCCCTTTCTTCTTCTCCTTCTCCTCCTTCTCCTTCTTCCTCTTCCTCTTCCTCTTCCTGTTCTTCTTCTTCTTGAATGTAGATATACAATTTCTCGAGCACCATTTGTTGAAAAGACTCATTTTTACATTGAATTGCTTTGGCTCCTTTGTCAAATATCAGTTAACTAGGTTAACTAGGTTTGTGTGGGTCTAGTCCTGTATTCTCTCTATTCCGTTCTACGACCTGTTCATCTGTTCTTTGACAAGTACCACACTGTTTTGGCTCCTATAGCTTACTAGTCCTAAAGTCAGGTACTATCAGTCTTCCAAGCTTGTTTTTCGCTTTCAATATTGTGTTGGCTATTCTGGGTCTTTTCTTTTTCTCTATAAACTTTAGAATCATTTTGTAGATATCCACGAAATAATTTCCCGAGATTTTGGTTGAGATTGCCCTGGATCTATAGATTAAGTTGAAAAAGACAGATATCTTTTTTTTTTT
>CM053603.1:29811623-29989130 GCA_028646535.1 Procyon lotor
TCCAGTCCCATCCATGTTGATACAAAAGTTGGATATTCGTCCTTTCTAATGGAGCATAATACTCCATTGTATATATGTACCATATCTTCTTTATCCATTCATCTGTTCTTTCTGGTTCTTTGCACAGTTGGCAATTGTGGCCATTGCTGTTGTGAACATTGAGGTACATGTGGCCCTTCTTTGTAATGCATCTGCTTGAGAAGGACAGATATCTTAATAATATTGAGTCTTTTTATCCATGATATAGAATATTCTCCATTTACTTAGCTCTTTGATTTCTTTCATCAAAGCTTTGCAGTTTTTCTCATGTAGATCTTATACATATTTTGTCAGATTTATACATAAGTATTTTCTTTTCAGTGCTAATATAAGTGGTATTACATTTTTTATTCCAAATTCCAACTGTTCATAGCTGGTATATAAAAAAGCAATTGATTTTTGCACATTAGCATTATATGCTTTAACTTTGCTGTAATAGCATATTATTCCCAGAAACTTTGGGGGTGGGGGCTTGAGATTTTCTACATAGACACTTGTAGCATCTCTGAACAGTTTTATTTTTTCCTTTAAAATATGTATACTTTTAATCTCACGATTGCGTTAGTTGGAATTTCTAGTATGATGTTGAATTGGAGTGGTGAGAGGAGATATTGTTTCTCATTTTAGCAGAAAAGTATGTCGTTTTTCATCACAAAGTATAATGTGAATTGTAGGTATTTTGCATAGATGTTCTTTATCAAGTTGAGGCAGTTGCCCCCATTCTTAGTTTACTGAAAGTTTTTATCATAAATGAGTATTGGATTTTTTTTATTAACATATAATGTAACCAAGTATTGGATTCTATCAAATGTTTTTCTGCTTCTGCTGATATTATATGATTTTTCTCCTTTAGCCTGTTGATGTGATAGTTTGTGCATTAATACATTTTCAATTAAGCTTTCTTTTCATGAGCAGAAATTTTATTTTTGATCAAGTTTTGTTGGACTCTCTCTCTTTTTTTCTTTTATGGTTTTGGCTTTTTGTGTCCTTTCTGGGCCTTTTCTTTCTTTCTTTCTTTCTTTCTTTCTTTCTTTCTTTCTTTCTTTCTTTCTTTCTTTCTTTCTTTCTTTCTTTCTTTCTTTCGGCTTCTTTTTAATCAGATTCTCTATCATCATTAGCTGATGAAATGGTAGTAAATAAGTTAGGACTTTTTAACAATAGTGTTTGGAGCTATCAAACATTAGACAGAATGAACTTTATAAGCCATTTTAACAAACAACTATAACAATTGAAAAGAAACAGAACATCAACATTAAACCCTAGTACCTCTGGCAAGGCAATCAGTGAACTTTAGCTTCTCGTTAACTTCTCAGAGTTCATTTTAGTTTCGCATATTACCAGCCAGGCTGAGAAGCAGGTAGACCTGAAATCCAGCTTTACCTCCGCTCACCAGGCAGCACCGCTGGAGGTAGGGGCAGTATTTTCTCATCAACCAAAGGGGCCATTCTTCATATAAACCTAGTAGTGAGACTACACCAGTCCTAAGGGGGTTTATTCAAGCCTTTTAAAATCCAGTTGTCTGGGTAAGGATTGTTTAAATCTTAAGTTCAAGACTGATGCAAACTGCAGCAGTTCTGCTGTAGTATTTTTGTTTGAAAAGGTGATTTGTTACAACATGAATAAGATAGAGGGGAAGAATTCAGCAAAATGTGAATTTTGCATTTGCTTGTGTGTGATTTTGTCAGCAAGACACGTTAGGTAAATGCAGCAAGTGTACCTCACTAACTTGGGTCACATGGTTATATACAAAATGCACACACAGGCATACCTTAAAGCTCTGCCTTGGTTCACCACGTGTGTTACACATCACACCCATTCACATGCGGTGTTACGGCGTTCCAACCAGTTCCAGATAACACTGTTTCCACCATTCATAATAACTTACAAGCTGCACCCCTTCTAACAACCATTTCACTTCCATGAGCAAACTTTAGTTGTTTTCATTGTAAAGTGTCATGTTTATTGTCATCTTTCTTCCTTCCTTTCTTTCTTTCTTTCTTTCTTTCTTTCTTTCTTTCTTTCTTTCTTTCTTTCTTTCTCTCTCTCTCTCTCTCTCTCTCTCTCTCTCTCTCTCTCTCTTTCTTTCTTTCTAAAGATTTTATTTATTTGACAAAGAGAAACACAGCGAGAGAGGGAACACAAGCAGAGGGAATGGTAGCGGGAGAAGCAGGTTTCCTGCCGAGCAAGGAGCCCGATGCGGGGCTCGATCCCAGGACCCTGGGATCATGACCTGAGCCGAAGGCAGACGCTTAATGACTGAGCCACCCAGGCGCCCCATATTTCTGTATTTCTTAAATGTGTAAAATTATGTCATTGCTTTTATTACATTCCTTTTTTTATTTTTATGCATCACTGTTTTTGAGTCTTGCACTCCTAACACTATTTTCCACATAAGCTTTGTGGTCTTTATTGTGGGAGTTTGCACTGTGTGATGATTTTTAAAAAAATTTTATTATTATTATTTTTATTATGTTATGTTATTCACCATATAGTACACCATTAGTTTTGATGTAATGTTCCTTGACTCATTGTTAGCATATAACACCCAGTGCTCCATGCAATCCGTGCCCTCCTTAATACCCACCACCAGGCTTACTAAACCCCCCCCCCCCCCGTGTTTCACTACAGGAGAACTCATGTGTTTAGTTTCAGCCATGAAGAAGCTGTACTGCAAACATACTCTAAACCTAACATAACAGAAATTCTCACAAGGCAGGAAAGAAGATAATGTGTATGTTACTGCAGGTATCTATGACCACTCCCATCTTGTGGGAATAGGAAGGAGAATGTCCTTTCCCTCTCCCTCCCTTCCTCCCTCTCACTCTTTCTCTCTCTCTCTATCTCATCTGGCATCCAGAGTCCTGCTCATTCTTCAAGACCTCTTTGCTGCCATAGGTCTATACTCAAGACTCTTTCTTGACCTTTATCCCTTCTGCTTTGTATGGTGGTGAGACCTGTATGTCCTCCTTGTAGTAGGGTCTGAGGGTAGAAACTCTATTTTCTGGTACAACTTGTTTTAAGGTGTGACTATTCAAAACACACATTGTGTGAAATGCAGAGAGCACATGCTACAAATAAGAGATCTAAGAGATCACCTTAGGTGAACCAGGATGAAAGTGCATGTTAAAGAAAAATAATGTTGATGTTTAAAATCCAAGTGTATAAACCTACCAAGCACAGTGTTTGGATCATAGTATGTACTCAACATATTTGATGAAGGAATGAATGGATGGTTATGAAGGCAATTGGTAGCCCACAGATTGTTTAAATCATCACAGTTTCTCCAAAGAACATGGAAATTCAGAGATAATAAGAAAATCTTCAATAATTAATACTATATATTATGGTACTGTCTTTTGCAAATAAAGAAACAATAATATGGAAGCAATTATTTTGGCTAGAAGGGACAGAAAAAGGAGGCTATAAGAATTTTGTGTAAATAATGCTTTTTAAGAAAGTCCTTTCTCTAGAATTTGATCTTAATCTGAAAACAGAAACATTACCATAAATAGTTTCTGATTTCCAGCTAGCTGTACTTAAGAAAAGCACTTAGGTTTGTGTCAACAGTGAAGAACGATGTTAAATTAAGCCCAAGTTGTGTTTTCATCACAATACTCCTGCTTAGACCCTGGTTTGACCCTCCCTCCTGTCTCCACCAGATTCCTGCCATCATCTCCTTGCTCCATGCTCATCTCCCGACAGTGTGTTCTCATGACAACACCCTCTTTATATGATCTTCTCAAAAAGTTAGATTAGCACAGGCTCCTGCCTGCTCAGCACTTGCCATCTTACTCCCTGCTCAGTCCGCCATCTTACTCAGAGTAGATCACCAATGACCCTATGTTGCTTTCCTCCTCCTTACCTCTCAGACCTGCCCCCACAAATCTTAACCTCTCTCTTCCCCCCGCCAACTCTCACTTCTGTTCCAGCCTTAGCACTTGCCAACCACCCTACATTCCAGAAGTACTTTCACATTTTTTTGTGCCCTGGCTGTTTCCTCTGCTTGGAACATTATCTCCACAGATACCAAATGATTCCTTCCCTCACTTCCTTGGAATCTTCTTTCAGATGATCCCTTCTTACTAACTCTTACCCAGACTACACTGTTTATAATATGAACCTCACCCTCCCCTGGCTGTTCACCACTTTGGTCCTCTTTCCTTTTTCTTTTTCCATACCAATTGCACTTTCTAACCTGCTATGTAGTTTGCTTTTTACCGTATGTTAATTGCCTATCTTTCCCATTCTAAAACATAATCCCTATGAGGGCAGGAATCTCTACTTGTTTTGTTCACTGATGACTTAACAGGGCTTAGGATAGGGTCAAGAATATAATGGATACTCAGTAACTACTGTTGAATGTATGAGACCATTAATGAACATCTCACAAATCCTTTTACTGTTTCAGCTGTATATTTCTAATGATTTCAAAATGCACTAACAGCAGACTTAAAACTAGAAGCATAATGAAGAAATAGAAAGCAAAGGGATTTTGTTTTGTTTTGTTTTTATTGTTTGTTGTTTCTCTGTTTTTCTTAACCTCCAAAGTTTCAAGTAAACCCAGACCTAATAGTACAACTGTAGTTTTAGTAATGAGGAAAAATATATTTAATAAAATGTAAAAAACTGTGAGTGTTGTTAAGATGACACATGGCAAGAACACATATAATTAGTAGGAAATGCTCATTTTTATTTGTGATGTTTTCCTCTCACCATTCTAGTAAAGATAAAATGTATTGATCAAAATAATATTGACTGACTTCTTTCAAAGGCGGAAGAAAAACTCTTAGCCTGTGTTTTTCCATTGGGATTGTGCTATTTAAAACAGTATGGCAGAAAGCAAGTGAGCGTGGCTGTTTAATTACAGTAGAACATGTTACCAATTCAACTATTGATTTTACTTCATTTGCCATCTTATAATATATTATATACTTTTTCATCCATTCTACATAATGTTCAGTATAGAATTTCATATTTATAAATTCTTTTAAATATTTAATGTCTTCCCATTTAGGTTCTTAAATCAAATGATTTCTAATAGGCTAAAATAATCAGCATCACACTGAAAATTTAGGAAAGAGATATAAAGATACATCAACCCTTATGTTACGGAAGGAGTTTTAGAAAACACGAAACCATGTATCTGAATATTAAATGTGTCAAATTATATGTATTAATTAGAATTTATGGGTTAATATAATAGAAGCTCTAATGGTATGAATATAGGACAGCAGTATATAATGAAATGCAGTTCATATATGCAGGTAAGATGGAAAGTGAAATGTAAATTTATGTGATTTAATAAGGTGGTTATTGAACGATGTTTAAAAATTGAACAAGAAAAAGTTTGGCTTTATTAGCATATGATGCAAATTATTTTAAAAATCTTGTTTGAGACATAAATTATACTGCTATGGACCGAGATTCTAATTCTCTTGGACAACAGAGCCATGCTATTTTAGAAAAGTAGTAAGATTTTTAACAATAAACCAAAGATCAATATAAATGTTACATATATGCATAAGTGTGGCGTGAAGATGCATGTGCGTGTTGTAGGGTATGTCCTAAGCTGACAACCAGTGATGTTGTGTGTAAGTAATAAATAAACGAAAGTGCCATACATAGCTAAGTACGTTGGCAAGTGACATTTAGTCATTTGTTAAAAGTTGCAAATTGGAAGAAATATCTGAAATATATATGGTGGTGTTATTCAACACACCACTTTGGCCTTGTCTGCAGGTTGTTTTCTTGATCTATGAAGGCATTAGGGAATGACCACTAATTAGTGTTACAAGACCAAACGATGGTCATATTGGGTGCCACCCTGGCTCTCTAAGTTGCTAATGTACAGTCCCATTCCAGAAGAGCTGTCACTATAAAACCAGGTCAGCATGGCAGCAGAAATCTATAAATATCGTGCCTATGTCATATCCTATCATCTCTGGAAGGAGCACGCACCCTGTCTTTTTAAAAGAGGTTTCCATATGCTGTAGAAGACATGTGTGATAAATTAAGCACTTCTTTCTAGACACTGAAAACATAATAGTGATATAATTAATTACAGTCATATTCTTGTTAAAATTGTGTAGAAAAATTACACCTTTTTCGATTAGCATGAAATATAAGTGTCAAATCCGTAATAAAACCCTGATCAATAAAACAATAATAATTGTGTTGTTAAAAGCGGACATTGAAAGGTGTTCATGGCAACATATTTTAAAGGTTAGAAACCCTTTTAAAATAAACGGATTTCATCTTTACACTATGTCATCTAAATCATTACTGTGTTTGTGTATACAATTATAATCAGACGATAAATTGCAGCTATTGAATGGATTAAGTCTGCACTTCTTGACCTCATAAATCTGAGATTGTCATAGCTTTAGAAAATGCTTGTGTAACAATCAGTTGATTACATGGCATGAGCAGCTGCGTGCATGTTAACTGGGAAATAAGAAAGGGGAAGGGTAACGCAGAGTTCAGTGGCAGAACTTTATAACATATTTGACACTTTCTTTTTAACACTTTCAGACCCTCCCTTTGGAATGTGCCTTACGTTCTAGTAGGTTTACTCCTTTAATAGAAGGATGTGAAGAACGTTGACGCTAAGAAAACGGGGTCCAACTGAAATGTCAGTGTCCATTAAGATTCCCTGCAAATATCCATTCGTGTTAAATCACCGTAGTTTTGAAAGCCTTAACAGAACATCATAAGGAGTACAGTGGTGAAAAATACTTCACAGCACACTCTAATTAGTGATTTAGGAAAAAAAAAAATCTTCACCGATCCAAAATGGCAGTCTGTGCCGACGCGCTCCATCCCCAGTAGATACGCAATGCCTCTTTGACAAAACCGCAATTTCTGTTTAAGAGAAGTGAGACAAAGGATGGGGGATGCTGTACATGTTTGAAAATTTCAAAAAATATCAAAGTGATTAGCCCACCGCCAATGAAAATAAAATACTGAAAGTAGCAATATACTAGTAGTTTTTGAGTGAAGGTGATACCTGCACCTGCTCTTTTATGCTTAATTCACGAGGCATTATGTGCATTTTAGATCTTCCAAGGAGAACTGGTTTTAACTCAAATTTATCTATTTGTATATAACTTCCACCTTCAAAAATTTATATAGAATATGACCCAATTTTGAAAATCTCATATATTAAAATGGTATTAATCAAAGATTCAAAGAGAATTAGATTATTAATAATGAAATATTTTCATTTACTTTAATTTTCTCAGATGAAAGGAACTAAAGCATGCTTTAAGCATTAGTTAGGAATTTACAGCCTGCTCATAAAAGTGGCATTTTTCTCATTTTGCATAAAAAGTTAGAGTATAGAATAGCTAAATAACTAATCCCAAGGTCACAACGAAAAGGGGAATGAGGGGCAGCTCAAAAGAAAATCCTCAATTTCAAGCTCCTAAGGAACAATTGCCTTTTTATAACCCCTATTTAATAACATTTAATGATTAAATTACCATGAAAATAAAACATCTTGTTCAAAAGGCATTCTAGCGTGGAAAAATAGAAGGCCATGATCTATGATATCCACTCAACTTCGTTAAAACAGCTTTATAACAGGTTAGACCTGGCGTACTCCCACCTGTCTAGAGAGCTGGCCAGCTTTCAGGAAGTGGTGTAAGACAATGTCCACAACCCTACACAAGATGGGATTTTTTGCCTCTACGATTCTTACCCAGAAAGTTATTGATCACCAGCAATTGCACAGATGTTTCATTTTGACTTCTGGCAGCATATTCACAGAGACTGCTACCTCATTTGATGTTGAAATTGACAGAGTTGTGAGATGAAGTCAAGGAGTCCCATGTTGTAGACTGTTAACTTTGTTGACTATGAAGAGCTACTTTCTATCACCTAGTCATAATGGTGAAGATGGGAATGTCAATATTTACATTGGATCATTTACTTACTCTGTGTCAGTTCATCTTTCAAGCAATCTGCAGTGGAATTATCATTGTCCTCAACTACCAGATTAGAAAATTAAGGATTTGAGTGTATTGTCTGAGGTCACAGAGCTGGACGGTGGTATAGCCAGATGTCGAGCCAGATCTTTGAACTTCTAGAACTCAGATTCTTAACTGCTGGGCAATCCTGCTTCCAGGTTTTACATTTCCCAGCTCCAATTGATGTCCCAGTCTTGGACTTTTGAATATCAACAATCGATGCCTCCCAAAAGGCAGCATAATTAGCTCCTCTGGTTTAAAAGTGACCGTTTTAAAATTTTGTTCTGAAAGTGACCCATAGACCAGTATGACTGGTTTTATTTTTTTCAGCTTTCATTGACTTGACTAATTGTATGGTAGAGTTTAGCTACTCCAGTTATTGGTGTTTATGGGTATTTCATTCAAGTAAAAGATACAATCAATTCAAGTTTACTATTTTAGTCAAAGACAGAATGTTTTTCAGTAAGTACGTTAAAGCAATCAAACAGCAGCTGTGAGGAATTTACCCCTTAATAGAGTACTTGTGTGCCTCAGAATGAATTGAAAGAAATTTTTTCAAATTTGTCAAATCAGTTTGTTATGGTTTTTTGACACCATTGATAGAAACATTAGATGAATTTGCTTCATTGGTTAACTACTTTCAGTCAATATGCCAAATGAAAATAATTTTATTTGGGGTCATTTGATTGCTACAGTTCTATGATATGAACACAACCTTGCTTAACTTAGTTTTTTCTTAACAGAGTTCATACAGGTTTGTCCACCACGTTCTCCCTCACTCTCTGGGTTCCTCGTGTCTTCTGACTTTTGAAAGTACCTGGCTTGACCAACACAGGGCCTTTGAATATGCTCTTCCCCATGCCTGGAGCATGTGTTTCGCCACTTTCTTGCCCCATCTCTGTCCCAGGTCCAATAGATCTTCAGAGTTCAGTTTAGTGATTCCTTCCCTAAGGATGGCTCCCTGACCTCTGTGATTAGATTGATAATCCCTACTACCTGCTCTTGGGACACATAACACGTACTCCCCTTTTAGCACTTGAGAGCGTAGTTGAGTTATATTTCATTCGTGTGATTCTCTGATAAATGTTTCTTTCCCAGTAGCCTGTAAACTACATGCACACAGGCAACATATCTGTTTTGCTCATCATTTTACTCCCAGGCTTGGACAGTCTCAGGGGGATATATATATATATATATATATATATATTGAATGAACCAATATTCAATAGCATACTGATGAAGCCAAAGACATGATACGGAAAGGGAAAACAATGATTTCTAATTAACTTTATTGAGATGTAATTTATATCGAATAAAATACACCCATTTTTAAGTGTGCAGTTCAGTAAGTTTTGAATGGATTGATTTTCCATAGCTTGCCTCTTTGTGGTACTGAGCTGTAACACGGGCAATTCTTTGAATGTCTCTGGACTTTGGACCCTTCATCTGTGATACGGCAGTAGGCTGTTCCTAAAGTCCCTTGTCCATACTAAGATTCTGGATCTGTGTTCAGGCTATCTGCACTTGAGACTACATCTAAAGATCTAGGTTCTCCAAAGGGCAGCCACATCATTAGAAAATTGTCAAAAGAGAGGTTCAGCCTGCCTGATGTTGGTAGTGATTTGCTTAAACCTTCCTTCTTCACTGACCAAACTTGAATTTTCAGGTTACTCCAGCTTTGAAAAATGAAGATTTAGCTCCCTCACAATGGCTTGCCTTTTAATACTTGGTTCAATATCTTTGTCAACATCTCCATCCCCTAGGGAATCAGTTCACAGTTTATATGTAAATCATCACAGTATGCATTCCATACATTACAGTTCTGTTTGTCAGTTATACCTTCATAAAGCTGAAAAAAACCCCTATTTCCATACCCTAGAATTAAAAACAGAATATTTAGGCTATTTCAACAAGAGTTGTGGTAGCTCTCTTCCATGAAGTCCTCTGAAGTACAAAGGGAAAAATTAAATAAGGGCTACTTCAGGGGCACTGGGTGGCTCAGTGGGTTAAAGCCTCTGCCTTCCGCTCAGGTCATCATCTCGGGGTCCTGGGATCTAGCCCCTGCATCTGGCTCTCTGCTCAGCTGGGAGCCTGCTTCTTCCTCTCTCTCTGCCTGCCTCTCTGCCTACTTGTGATCTCTCTCTCTGTCAAATAAATAAAATCTTAAAAAAAAAAAAATAAGGGCTACTTCAGTGAAGGTAAGGATTTCTCTCCTTTCTACCTGTATTCGTAGCTTTTTCCCTTCATCCTCTCTTTCTCTCTCTCTCCTTCTTTCTGTCTTCCCTCCTTCCTTCCTTCCTTTCTGTCCTCATTATTTTAATAACAGGTCCAAAAACAGTACATTGATCTACTTTTTGAATTTAGAGCACCGGATAACAAATTGTTCACTAAATGTAACAATTTAAAACATAGTCAGAGGCTGCTACATGGATGGCAAACAGAGAAAGAGTAATTGAATAAGGAAAGGAAATAAAAAAGGAACAAAACAGACAAGCCGTGAGAGCACAAACTGCCTGACAGCCTAGAACGCCCCATAGAGCAAGGGAAGAAAAGAGGAAACGCTGAGAGAGTCTAACACAAACCACCACCCACAGGGGCATGCATTTTGATGAAATAGAGTGTCTCTATTTTTAGGCGAGATAAACCAGTTGTGAATATTTAGGACGTGGATTCTCAAATGATGCCCTTGCACTGGACAGTTGAAGCTAAATATTTTTAAATGATCTAATTCACACTGGAAAAAAAATATTTCATAAATAAACAGTGTCCCTCTGAAGATGGTTCTCCCATTATTTTTTAATTAAACCTTCATATCTGAATCTGCTTACCTCTACTGGGATCTAGAATTAGCAGGAAAGGAAGTATATGTTTAGTTATTTTAAGAATAAAAAGATCTATTTTAGGGAAGGCTCTTTCAACCAAAAAATATAAAAACCATTCAAGTAATTGATGTTAAAAATATTTTCCCCAATACATTTTTCCTTTGTGAAATTTTAATAAAGGAATCCATGCACATAGTTAAAAAAACATCAAATGGGACACAAGGCTTACAATGCAAGCAGCAGTTGGCCACCCCTCTCCTTAGTACTTTCAGTCTTATTGAGGAATCACTTTTAATGGTTTCCTGTGTAATTCTTTGGAGCAATCACTTCCAAAAGCTAAATGATATGCTTAATTACTATATCACAACTTACCAAATTTAAATAAAAAATATTGGACATAAAAGATGAAAAGATTACACTACCTCATTTATTCTACCTTGCTAATTTCCCCCTTAATACTATTTATTTATTTATTTATTGGTCTTCTAATGAACTTCGTACCTATAAATAATGTATTTCAATCGTCATTTTATGATCAACGAATACTCTCAATAAATAATGTATTTGAATCGTCATTTTATGATCAACGAATACTCTCAATACCCCAGGGATAGAAGATGAAAATACCAGTATGCCAGCACTCCTCTTTTCTTTCTACCTCTTCTATCATATTTCACTTTCTAACTTACACTCCTAGTTATGGGACCATATCTTGACTCTTTACATAATTTTCATTCTGTTCTACGAAGATAATTTAATCTTCTATTTTTGTCTATAGAAAAGGGGGCCTGAAGCACTCAATGAAAGATATTTTATTAGAAAAACAATAGTACCCAATGGATGAAATGGTTCTCCAGGGTAAGGGGCAGTGTGAATCCTATTGTCTTTCTTAAACTTTTTTAGTAAAGTACCCCTTTTCTTATTAACGTAGTTTGGTGCAGAATATGCTTTTTAAAGGTGCCTCCATGTGCTGAGTCTTGGTGGGAGGCAAGCAAAGACCAAAAAACAAGATTTTCAAAGGTGATTCCATCACATTTAAGCTATGAGAGTATTACTAGTCTTCAGTCATGTCCTATAGTAGATCTCTAAAGACTTCTCAGATGGGTAAGTTCTTGATACTGATGATGGTGTGGTGAATCACAAAGCAGTTTCAATTAAAGCATGTGGCCTGGGTCAAAAGTGTGAAGACACCTTTGGGATAATGTCCTATCAGGGAAGTTAAGAAGAGAGCGAATTTTGTTCTTGAAGAATTATTATTATTATTATTTTTTAAATCAAAAGTCTGCAAGTGTGGGCTTTGAATACAGAAGTGTCACAAGTATACTTTGAAAGGTCAGTTCGGGAGTGGAGTAAGAGTAGAAGGCAGATTAGCTAGGAAATGAATGAGTGATGAGAAAGGGAATCTAGAGAAGTTGCTTGAAGAAAGATTGGGTGAAGCTGATTAGAGAAATTGGAAGGAAAAGCAAATCTAATCCTGAGAAGCCAATCTCTAGAGTCATCCTTCCACGAGACTCTTTCTGTTCTCTGCATCCCCCCCACCCCTGTTAAGTAACTGTCACCTTTCGCCCTTGTCATGGTCATTTGTCTATGCCTCTCTTAGGGAACTTGTCTACCTTTTGCTTTGTCTTAGGTTATTCACAAATCTATGGATCTGCTCTATTAGTTAATAAATTACCATCTAATTTATCTTTACTTCCCCACCTAGCACAAAATCTAGCACGTAGCAGATGTTGAAGAAAACATTTTTTTGAATGGAGAAATGTGTTCATGCTTGATGAAAAGCAAACTGTGTCCAGTTCTTTTATTTCCTTCCTTTGTCTTGTCCTTCCCTTTTCTCTTTTCCACCTTTGCTCTATTTATCTTTCCTTTCTAACAAAGAGAAACCTGTGTGTGCATAGATAAGAAAAGATAGGTCTGTGGGTCCACAGACACTGAGGACTTGAGAAAGAAAATGAGACTTGAATGAGACTTGAAGTGATAAAGAGAGAGGAAGTGTGATCCATATATTACACCCCCCACCCCCCGGAAAAAAAAAGGAAAGAAAGAAAGAAAAGAAGAAGAAAGGACATAATCCTCTTTCTGAGGCTAGATGGACCTGGCTAGAATATTCACATGTTATCTTAATTGAGCTTAAATGGAAATTTTTTCAATGATCTTTGCCTGGATGTAAAAGTATGGAAGTGGCTCACCTGGGTGGCTCAGTTAGTTAAGCGTCTGCCTTCAGCTTGGGTCATAATCCCAGGGTCCTGAGATTGAGCCCTAGGGCAGGTTTCCTGCTCAGCAGGGAGCCTGCTTCTCCCTCTCCCCGTGCCCCCTCACTTGTGCTTGCTCTCTCTCTCTAGCTCTCTCTCTCCAAGATAAATAAAATCTTAAAAAAAAAAAAAGAAGTGTTTAAATTCCTGCCATTCCTTTATACTAAGAATAGATGGAAAAACAAACAAGAATCAAATTACCATAAACACATTTCAAATATCAGCAAACAAGAGATTATATCCAAAAGAGAAAGAAATGCAGAGGTTTGTGTAGTTTCTGGTTTAGAGACCAGCAGTCCATAAAACTGCAGTCTGCATTCAAACTAGCTGTCAGAATTGATGGGCATTTTTCTATAGACTAGTATTACTTTCCGTTTGTTTTACTTTTGGAGTTCTATAGGCTTCCTACAGATTTAATAAAAGGGAGTGTCAAGAGCCTAAAGAAAATCGTGGCATTTATTTTATTTAAAATGTAATAGCATAAAATTTTCAAGAAAGAAGATGCCAGCTACTTGCCAAGCCAGGACCTAGGGTATCTTAGTGGATTGAAAATGTTTCAGGGCTCGGTCCTCACTTTGAAATCTCACCAGTTTTATTTTATTTGCTAAGAACCGAGACATCCCTTAAGGCCCAATTTCCATTAACCAAGTTTATGAAACACAAGCTTACTCGTCAGAATACCAAATTCTCAAATTATTATGATAAATTTAATGGTCACGGCCCTAGTCATTCTTGTTATTTGCTTGGCACATTATCTCCTTGCAGGCCAACTTCGTGGGAAGGTAAGTTATAACCACAATTTCACTTGATGCGTTTGGAATTAAAATCGGCAGATGTATGTTTAAGGGCTCGATGGATCACTCAAGGGTTTCCTGAGCCCAGTGACGAGTGTTCAGTGCACCCTTATCTTTGAAAGGAATAGACCAGCCATTAGAATTCCACAGGTCTCATGAACTGGGTATTTTTTCTTTCACTTGGAATTCCTATGGGACTTATTGTATATGTCATATTTTCTGTGTTTCTTAATACCGTCATATTTATATAATTTTTTACATTCACAAAAGGCATTTAAGTTATGTGCTGATTTCCGTTGTGGTTCATATTAACATTATCCTCTACATTTCACAGAAAGGGAAACTGAGGCACAGAAATGTTAAGTGACGTGGTCAAAGATCCTATGGATACTAGCTTATGAACCCCTGAAAACTGGAAAAAAAAGCTTATTTTTATATAGTCCCAAGAATGGTGCTCTCTAACAAGAGTTACTTATGACATATTTGTTGATAAGAGTAGGTTTATAGGTGTATGTAATGTCAGAGTTGGTATTTGAATATTGATAGAAATAGTCTTCACTTCGTATTTTACAGGTTTTTCTTTCATTATTGAGTTTCCCATAATGCATTTAAAACATAATTTACTTTATAAAAATTGAGCTTTTTAAATACATTTTAGGAACCTGTCAACTTTAAAAGATGAATGTCTTTGAGCTATTATTTTACGTTTAGAAAGCACAGATGAGTCTTCTTCTGTTGGATGGCATATTACTGATTGTTTTTAGTTGCAAACAACAGACTCAGGGAAGCTTGAGCAGAAAAGAAATTTATTGAGGTGCTTGGGTGACTCAGTCAGCTGAATGAGTGACTCTTGATTTCAGTTCAGGTACTGATCTCAGTGTCCTTAGATCGAGTCCTGAGTTGGGCTTTGCACTCAACAGGGAGCCTCTTTCTCCCTCTGCTCCTTTTCTGCTCTTAGTTGAGCTCTTGCTCTCTCTCTCTCTCTAATAAATAAAGTCTTGAAAAAAGAAAGAAAATAAATTTATTAATGATATAGTAGATACAACCCGTGCTTTGCTCAAGTAACCTCAAATTCCTTTAACTCTGTGTGCTTATATGCAGATAGTCCAGTAATTTTTTTTTTTTTAAGGGTGGTGCCTGCAACTTTCTTCACAGGCCTGTTCCAAAACTGTGATCGTTGCTTTGCCAACCATGCAGAGGTGGCCTAAGGTGCCAGAGAGATTAGGTCAGGTAGGGTGGCCCTAGCCAGTGACTGACTGCCTCCCCTCCTTGGGAATATACAAGTCAGCTCCCTTGCCTGCAGCTGGGACAAATTCTGGGTGTAATTTAAACTCTGGAGTTCCTTGTAGGATTGGACTTCAGCTGGGACTTTGAGATCTCACACTTAATTTGGCTTTAAATTCCTTCTGTCATGCTTCTTTCCTTCCTTGCAGGCTTCTCCAGGAGCACTTTCTTGAAAAATCACCTGCACCAAATCCTTGTCTTAGGCTTTCCTTTGAGGATCCCAACTGTATTGGTTTCTTAGGGCAGCCATAACAAAATACCATAATCTGGCTATCTTAAAAGAGCATAAACATATTCTCTAACAGTTCTGGAAACTAGAAGTCCAAACTCAAGGTGCCAGTAGGGTTATGTTCCCTCTGAGACACTGGTAGGGTCTTCTCCAGCCTCTTCCCAGCTTCTGGAAGTGACCCTCAGTCCTTGGCATCTCTTGGCTTGCCTCAGCCTTTAATATCTACCTATATTGTCACATGGCATTTTTCCATGTGTCTCTGTGTCTTCACATGGCATTCTTGTCCATGTATCTTTATTTTCTCTTATAAGGACCCCATTCATATTGGATTATAATCCATGACTTTATTTTAATTTTGCATCTGCAAATTCTCCGTTTCCAAACAAGGTCATATTCACAAGTACCATGAATTAGAATTTCAGCATAGCTTTTGAGGGAACACAATTCAACCCACAGCAGTAACATAAGACAGATGAAGTTAGGGAGCTCACTGGAAAGGCCAGAGCATTTAGCCTTGGAGATTACAAAGCAAGGAACACCACCCAAGCATACAAAGGAGTGATTCCCGAGAAGAGCCGCTGCCAGTTAGCGTGGATACTGAGCTTCATTTGTCACTGCTTGCTGTTACGTGTGAGATTCTAGAACTTCCATCCTCTTGTCCTTGAGAGCCAGGAGCCTCCACTCTGATGAGAAAATGAACTCTGTGCATGGCCCCGGTTTCTACATGTTGCTTCTTCCAAAATGAAATCTCATATGGGCAAAGCCAAGATATGAAAGAGGTGAGAAAGCATGTTTTTTCCGCTGCTTCTGTGGGGATGCAGCTCTCCTAAGATAAGAAATTCTTCCAATACAGGAGAAATGTTCAAAATGTGTCACATAGCCAGAAAACATGAAAACTACCACTACAGTTAGTCTCAGTGACACATTAGAATGCCTGAGAGTGTATCGAATTTTCTCTGCATTTTTAGATACCAGTTTAATTTTTTGAAAGCGAAGAAATAAAACTTCTGTTTTGAGGAACTTGTCACCATTCTTTATATTTTCTACCCTAGAAGGCAGTGTTACTCTTCTTTAAGTTATGGGTGGACATTTACTCTACAGTTCATTATCATACTAAAGAGCTGCATGCGTATTAAGCCTTTGGCTGCATGATTATTTATTATGAAGTTCTTAAAGATATTTATGTTAAAATTATTTGTGTAGGAGGAGAAACAGTTTTGAAGGTAAGTTGAAAGAAAGGATTTCATGTTTCATTTGTGGATTCCAGGAAAAGACATGTTTAAACCTTTTATATATTGCTTCATGAGACCTATACCTATATTTATATGCACTAGGAGGCATCATTTGTAAATGTTACAGTTTTTAAATGGACATAAGGTCTAGTTAGGTTCATGGTATTCTTCTTCTCCTTTTTTTTAAGATTGTATTTATTAATTTGAGAGACAGCACAAGTGGTAGTGAGGGGCAGAGGGAGAGAAAGAAGCAGACTCCCTGCTTTGCAGGGAGCTGGAGTCGAGGCTCAGGCCCCAGAACACTGGGATCATGACCTGAGCTGAAAGAAGACGCTTGACCAACTGAGCCACCCACGTGTCCCCATGGTATTGTTCTTAATGTCTCTTTCTGTTGCCCAGCCCACAGCCTAGTAAATGGAAATGGCAATAAATATTTGTTAGTTGAACGACAAAGAACAGGAATCTTCTAGGTTCTCTTTTGTTTCAGTTGAAAGAATGCAACTTAACACGTGAAATTTCATTGGTCAAAATGAAGGTGATTTTCGAACCGTGTCCTCTATCTTGTCACACAAACACATAAGTCACTAGTTGCAGGATTGGATGAATATCAAGGCAACTGTGATCTTATTTTTGTTTAATGGTCAATACCCTAATGCAGGGGTCACCAAATAGTGATCAAATGTTGCCCACCACCTACCATTGAACGGTCTGTGAGCCAAGATGGTTTTTACATATTGAAATGTAGCATGAAAAAAGACTACTATTATTTCAGTAAGGACAGTTGCTCAGAGTCGAGGACCTTGCTTCTTGACCTGCCAAGACTAAAATATTTATTTGCTGGTCCCTCGAGTTTGCTGACCCCTGCATAAGAATATATCCACGTGAGACTACTATACTGAAAGCATTCTGTTATCACAATAAATTAGAGTTTACCAATGTGCTGATGTATTTTTCACCAAGAAAATCAGCCCTAAAAGGAAAATAGTTATGTTTAAAAAAAAAACAAAGTTAAAATGAAGAAAATACAATCGGGATAATAAAATTAAAGACTATAGAATGCTGCTCTCCTCTTCCATCTCTGTTCTAGAAATGCATAGATGGAGTAAACTTGTCCACCCTAAGGCAACAAATACTTATTAAAAATGATTACTTGCATTTGTATACCACCTGTAACTTTTCAAAGCTTTCTCATGATAGTATTTGATGTCGTATAGTTGTATTACAGCAATAACTCACTTTTTTTATTGTTCAGCACTGTGGAACTCAATTGTGTGTACATTGTTTTTATCTTTCCTGATGACAGGTATTCTGCTCAACCAAGAGATATAGTTGGAAATCAAGAAATACCTTGAAAGCCCTACTTGCCTAGAGGTTTTTCTGGCTGAAATCTGTGCATGAGGCTCAAAGGTACTAGAACAATCTTAAAATTACCTTGTTTTTTAATTTAGTAAACCAAGGATATGGTTTCGAAAAAAAAGTTCCTATATACTCTAAAAAATGTATTTTTGTGTAAATATTAGGTATAGTTTGAATATAGGTATTATTCCAAAGATCTCAATACCTGAAGCAGAGGGTGATTTAAAATAGAGTTATTTTGGTTATAAGTAAGACGGTTTCAAATGGTGTGTTAAGGGATCCTGTTTAAGACCATTATTTAACCATGTTGATTGGCAAAAATCTCCAAAGGCATGCTTACTTGATTTCAATAAATTGAAGTTGGGAATTATAAAATGTAAATATGTTCAAGATGCTACTTAACAGCAACCTTATGGAGAAGGCTTCACAGGTTAGGTGATTGTTGGCTTAATGTTTGTCAAGGGCATGATGCAATTGTAAGAAAATTTATGACCTCAGGCTATGACAATTTAGGTAAAACAAGGTGAAGGCCCCTTTATTTTGTGAGATCCCAGTCACATCAAAGTACCGGATCAATTTCTGGATGGTAGACGCTAAGAAGAGTATAGAAGGTCAGGGATGGCAAATAGATTTCATGTAGTCTGTTATTTTTGTCGGTGGCCTAGAGAACAGGACTGAGAAGGATTCTGAGGCTTTACGCAGGTCCATTGGGAAATGGTGCTGGGTTTGTCCCGCAGGGAGGTAATACATTATTATCGCTGTATATATATGTTCACAGTTGGGCTAGAAAGGGGATAGAACAGTGCTGACAGAAAAGTTCAACTCTCTCATCTCCTACACTCTTCTCTTTTCCCTCATTAAGGGTAAGCAATCTCTTAAAAATTTCATGTGCCTCTTAACAAGATCATCTCTTAGAACAAGGGTCAGTAAACTATGGCCAGTAGGCCAAATCTGCCCCATTGTCTCTTTTTATATTTTAAATATAAATGCCATGTTTTACATTTGTTCCTTGGATTATATCTGGTGGATTTCACAAAATGCTATAAATAACAATCTCACTTTGTTTTATATTTTATTTTTTTAGACCAGTAGTTTTTTGGGGGTAGTGGAGGGGGATAGATTGCTCTTTAATATCCAGTTTTTAGAGTGTTCATCTTAATATTAATTTTACCTTAGACCCAAATACCCAAAGACTATATTCTTTACCATGTGTTTGAAGAATGTATTTAATATTTTTCACTCTGCTATATATTTTTGAATAGATATTATTAAATATCTTGAATACTTAGAAAATAATGGCTTTATGTAGCATATGACCCTTGGTGCATGGTTCTTTTTTTTTTTTTTTAAAGATTTTATTTATTTGACAGAGAGAAACACAGCGAGAGAGGGAACACAAGCATAGGGGATGGTAGCGGGAGAAGCAGGCTTCCTGCCGAGCAGGGAGCCCAATGCGGGGCTCGATCCCAGGACTCTGGGATCATGACCTGAGCCAAAGGCAGACGCTTAACGACTGAGCCACCCAGGCGCCCCACCTTGGTGCATGGTTCTTAACTCAACATTATTAAATGCCATTTGAATCCTTTCATCCTTACTTATTTTTGAATAATCTCTCCTGGACTAGTAGTAATGTGTGAGAACATCCCACAAGACTATCTATCCATTTATCTTTGTAGATGTAATTTTTTTCCCATGACCTTACAATGAATTTATACAGGGGAGCTATTGAAGGTAGGACTCTGGTTCTCGGTGACTCAGAAAAGACTCAGCTGGTCAGCACAACTTTTATCTCTGATGAAAGAAGGTGTTAGTGAGGATCTTGTTCTTCTAACAGGTTAACAGGGCAAGAATTGCCTAGCCACCACTCTGTCTAGACGATGGAGTTGTTAGAAGTTCCATTTGGCCTTTGCAGAGCTATGGCTTCATGTTTATCTTCTTAAGAATTTTTAAAGGGGAGTTTAGAGTGAATGGATGAAGCCCGTTTGCTCAACCACTTGGTCAAACCTCGTCTTTCCACCAGGTTTTACTGTATAGTTTAAACTAGCCATTAATAAAATACCAGTTAAGTTAACCATAGATTCCGGGTAGTTGGTCTTCAAATTATGTTAGCCATAGAACAGTTATTCAGATGTCATTTTCAGTAAGAGCCATGGTACTGTGCAAACAGGAGTTAAGCTGTTTGCTGTCCTAGACTGGGGACAGAGGGTGGGCAAAGGGTCTAGAGAAGGGGTGGGTGGTCTCAGCACCAAGGGGATTTAGGGGAATGGATCAGAAGACAGATATTTCTGAGATTTTTGAAATGAAGATGAGTCGATAAAGATAGGTGGCTAGTTAAAGATACATGGATTATTATAAAATAGCTTAAAGTATGTTTAAATCACAGTCAGTATTAGAATGTTAAAATCTGACACTGGAGTCCCCAAAGGTGCATCTAAACCCCACTGTGTTTCAAATGATGGCATCAAAGGGGGGTGAGTAAGTTGTGTGTGTGTGTTTTTTTAATTCGATTAGCCAATATATAGTATTCATTAGTTTCAGATGTAGAGTTCAATAATTCATCAGTTGTGTATAACACCCAGTGCTCATCATATCACGTGCGTGGGTAAGTTTTTGGGGGAGTAACATAAATATAATCTATGAGGACTACCTTGTTTAAACTGTAGTCCTGATGAAATTTTAAAATTTAGGACAGTTTCCATTATTGCAATTTTTTTTTGCATTAAGTGATACTTAAATAATAATTTTATGTTGCTCTGCAAATTTAGATTTTTCAAGTTCTCATAGAATTACATCATAGAACATTAGATACTAAAACCATGCACATGTTTTGCTTTGATGCAAATACTATATTAAGTAGGACAGGGTGCTGCCTTCCAGACATCCTTTTGCTTGCAGCAGTTATCTGTTGTCTTCAGAAAATTCTAAAAGGCAATTTTCAAAACCATAAACCTAGATCATGGAAAGGTTTGAGTTCGCTGGAAATGATGCATAAAATTCCATGGTCAGTGATGGAAAAGGTGATGTAAGCAATGGAAGGTTTTTATAAGTTAAATTCTTACATGATAGCAGGTAGAAGTAATGAATCTGCACAGAATGATCTGCAATGAGTTAGTAACTACAAAAAAAAAAAAGACTTGAACAAATGATGATGTGGGACAAAAGAGTCATATATATGAAATGCCAATGTCAAAAAAATAATTATCTGCAGCTTTCAAAATGTTCTGAAAATAATTTTTCAAAGAAACTTTTTATGTAATGTTTGGAGGCAGAGGAACCACTGGACAGAGATGAGGCCAGTGGTGGGTCACTAACTAAAGACATTGGGAGAACAAACTCGGGGATGCCCTGTCACCCTCTTCTTCCTCCACCAGAAATGATGTTCGAATGGGATGAACAAGCAGGAGACCCAGGGGAGGTCACAGACTGTGTGTATTTCTGTGAAGTGAGTTATCATAAAGCTCAGATGGATTTTGTCCAGGGTACCATTTGCATTTGTGATACTAGAACCTATCTCTGTCATCTGTACAGGGGTGCTGGAGGACGGCAGAAGTGTGGTAAAACTAGAAATGAATAAATTGCGTTAGAATTTTCCAAAATCTAGAAACATGCAGATAGCTAGCAAAATTGGGTGACTCATTCCTGATGTGGCAGACTGAAAGACTGGAAAAACAGAGCATTTTTCTGTAGTCCACCAAGGTAGATTATGACCACAAGTCATGTCAATCAAATCCCTCTTTCCAGGAGAAAAAGTGAACACAGTGAAGTGTTTTGGGTTTTGTTTTTGTTGTTATGGGACTGTTTTTAAATTCTCACAACCATGATACCCTTCTGGGCAATGGTGGAAATTCATAATCATACCCATAAAGCAAGTTGACTTTTAGAAAGATGATTAGCTAAGGCATGTTGATAATGATCATTTCTAAACAGCTTTGAGGCTAATTCTACATGTCAACTTGACTGGGCTAAGGGATGTTGACCTAGCTGGTAAAACATTATTTCTGGGTGTGCCTGTGAGGCTGTTTTTGGAAGAGGTTAGCATTTGAATTTGTAGACTAGTAAAAAATATCTGCCCACACCATTGTGGGTAGGCGTCATCCAATCTCTTGAGAACCCAATAAAACGGAAAGGCAAAGGAAGGGTGAATTCCCTCTCTCTCTTCTAGAGTTGGGTCATTCATCTTCTCTTGCCCTCCAACATTGCAGTTCAAGGTTCTTGAGGCCTTTCATTCTGGGACTTAACCAGCAATGGCCCAGTTCTCAGGCCTCTGGCTTTAGACTGGGACTTACACCGATGGTTTTCCTGGTTCTCCAGATAGCAGATGACAGAGTGGGACTTCTGGCCTCCGTAACTACATGAACTGATACCTATAATAAATCCCCTTTTATGTAGATACAGATGATATAGATATAGATATCTGTTTCTATCCTACTGGATCTCTTTTTCTGGAGAACTTTGACTAATGTAACAGGAGAGTATTCTCTATAGAAATCCATTATGGCCCAATCCCTAGTCATATTGTAATTGGAGATTTTACCAAAGACTTACATAAAGATAGCTGGCATCAGTTTCCTCAGCTGCAAATGGGGAAAATGACTGATTCACAAACCAATTTTTTTAAAAAGTGATAAATGAAGGGGCAGCTGGGTGGCCCAGTCAGTTAAGCATCTACCTTCAGCTCAGGTCATGATCCCAGGGTCCTGGGGTCCAGCCTTGCATCCGGCTGCCTCCTCAGTGGGAAGTCTGCTTCTCTCTCTCCCACTCCCCCTGCTTGTGTTCCCTCTCTCTCTGTCAAATAAGTAAAATTTTTGAAAAAAAACAATGATGATACATGGAAAGTACATATTACAGGCTTGGCACACATTAAATGTTCAGTAAGTAGAAGCAAATAATTGTGTTATCAAAATGAAATAAGACATAGAGCTGAAGCAATGGATGTATAATAGACATAAAAAGGTAAAGTTCCAGACCTATGTTTACAATAAGTCAATTATATAAATATAGGATGAATGAAAAGCCTTAGGATCTTTACCTATTTACAAATTCACTATCACCCTACCAAGTAACCATGGCTGTATTAGACTTGATTTTTGTCTCCAGAAAGACGAATGTTCACAATATTCAACCATTGCATTTCAGACCGTGTGTCATAACTGTTCAACATGAGGTATAACTTAACGAATAACGTCAATAGGAGCACTTTGGTGGTTCAGTCAGTTAAGCACTAAACTTGTGGTTTCTGCTCAGGTCATGATCTCAGGGTTGTGGGATCGAGCCCCACATTGGGCTCTGTACTCTCTCCTGTAGTCCTGTACTCTCTCCTCAAGCCTGCTTGAGATTCTCCCTATCCCTATCCCTCTTCTCTTACCCTTCCTCTCTCTCTCTCAAATCTTAGGGGGAAAGAAAGAATAACATCAATAAATTGGTTTGTGGCCAGAAGAGATCATAAAAATGATTACACTTTGTCATTCAATAAGTAATTGAACAAAATGGAGGTGTTTCAGCTAGAGAAGAAATGGCAAAAGAGGTTTAGACCAGCCATTTACATACAGTGAAACACCGGGCAGCCACACAAAGGAATGAGAAGGAACTCTGTGTAATATAACTGAAAGATTTCCAGGATAGAGTAAGTGAAAAAAAAAAAAAAAAAAAAAAAGCAAGGTGCGGAATAGTGTGAATATAATTTGCTATATTTTATATAAAAAGAGAGAAGTAGCATCTGTATTTGCTTAGAGTCTGACAAAGTTTAAACTGGGAAAGAAAATAAAAATGTAACTTATCTATTGGGGGGCAGGGGAGTAGTAGGCAGAGGGAGGACGAGGACAGGAACTAGAGGGAAGCTTCCTATTTCATCCAAGTAGCTTTCTAGGAGATGTTCCCAGGAAACATGGATAGGAGAGCAAACAGGAGAAGGAAGCAGTAGATGAGGAATGCTTCAGCAGGTTAGCACTGAGAGTAACTGGAGCGCCATCCCGCTGGCAGCCTCCGGTAGACCACGTGATCTGCCCTTCAGGGTTACCGGGCAATGAGTGAAGAACCCTCGTGGATTGGTCACCGCCATGGGGCGGGGGCGGGGCTGCAGCTGCTCTTAAATCACAGGCTAGGAGTGGTAAACTCCGAGCCCACAGCATACATTACAGTACCTTCTGATTCATTCCAATTTTTAAACTGAGAGAAGGCATTTTGTTAAAAAAAAATAATTTTTTTTTAGTTATTTTAAATTTTAAAAAAGTGGGGGAGGCGCCTGGGTTGCTCAGTCGGTTAAGCATCTGACTTCAGCTCGGCTCATGATCTCAGGGTTCTGGAATCGAGTCCCATAGGGGGCTCCCCGCTCAGCAGGGAGTCTGCTTGCCCCTCTGCTCTTCCCCCTGCTTACACTCCCTCTTTTGCTCTCTCAAATAAATAAATAAAATCATTAAAAATACATTAATTTATAAAATAAAATTTAGAAAGAAAAATCTAAAAACCACATACCATGAAATAGTAGCGATGTGGACGTGCAGAAAGGGGTTAGATTTATTTTTGGTCAATTCCACTACACAAAACTGGAAGCAATGTTTCTTATTGCAGGATAGCAGCTATCAACTAAAGTAGGAAGCACTTGCCAATAATGAGATCTGCTGCCTTATGAGGTCTTGGTAATTAACTATCACTGGACCCACTCACTCAGAATAGAGCTCACTCAAGGATTTGTTTTAAACTAACACTTATTCAGTATTAAACCCAAGAAATAAACAAAGTAGATAATGCCCAAAAGTGGGTGCCAAAGATGGAGTTGTTTATTATGTTAAACAACCCTTTCCATGAATTTCTAGTTAATTATCTCAGTAAAATATCTTTATGAAGTGGTTTGTGCTAGGAAACTACTTTCCAGGGAGTGGGGAATCCCGAAGCAGCCTGTAGGGGTTTGGATGTCCGTGGCGATTCTGCGCAGCCTCGCTGGTTCACTGGTAGCAGTTTCTGGCATCTGGGGAGAAATGCAGAATCTCAGGCCCCGCCCCAAAGTTTATTGGATCGGAAACTGCACATGAGCAGCCCAGCCAGGTGATTTTTGTGTGCACGGCAAAGTTGGAAAGCAAGTTTCCCAGTGTTTAGATTCCACAACTACGTAGTATAACTTGCCTCACCTCTGATGGATGTACATTGGCCTCTACTGAAACACATAATTTTAACCAGGCTAAACGTTTTAATTTACAAATCCAGTTCCCCATGATAACCATCATACCGGCTGGTGATATGCACCCTTAAAAATATCGTCTCAAATATGCTGTGCTGTTGTGATAGGAGTAGATCATTCAGGACTGAAGGATTTTTATTTTCTCCAATTTGAGCGTGTCAAGTAGCGATGTGGATATAGTTCCCATATGTCCTCAGGGCCAACTAGGTGACCCATTAAAGTCCTACAGTTAGGTAGTTTGCTTCAGTTCATTATCAACTTCAGTCGCAAATGTGAGACACTCTATTATGATCTGAAACAATGGCACCTGAAAACATGAATAATACATAGCACTAACAATACTTTTGGAACCATTATGGCATAGAATATTGTATCAATCCATAATTTGAAGATGGAGCTAAATGGATCTTTCATCTAAAAGACTTGCTGTGATGTGTCAATTTACACCTGAGGTTAATAAGAATATACTATCACTTAAAATCCATATTAAAATATTTTATATAAGATGTACTTGCATTAATAGATATCTGTCATTTGTTACTAAATACAGCCGTTAAAAGAACCTCTTATGTGCTTTCAAAATTTGTTTTTAAGACCTTGACATTGGATTGAATAAAAAGTATTATGGAACCAATCCTTCATTATGAAAGTGGACAGAATGGATGAAATATTGTGTGTTGCTTACTTCGTTTTTGCCAGGTCAAATTGAAATTCTCATCAGCATTTGACACCCCTTACATGGCCACATAATAAATGAACAAGAACCTAAATATGGCCATTAAATATGTCCACAGTATCTTCCACATTTCTTCTTTGAACATTACAGTCTTCCGTTTTGAACCTCTCCTATAACAAGGGTGTAAAATAAGGTAGCTCACTCAATTATGAATCATTCTGGATTATAAATTCATGTATCATTAACCATGAATTCAACAAGTACACAGTGATCTGTTTGATCTGAAATTGCATCAGAGTATGAAGTAGTACTTTAGGAGGATTAAATTAATAAAATAAATTGAATAAATGTTCAATATAAGTGAAATATGGCACCTTCACCTAAGGGTAAATAAATAAATCCACTGTTTACATTGTTCCCCTTTGACTTCATTTTCTCCATCATCTTCTTGCTGACACTAACTGTTCCTCCATTTGATGGAATCAATATTTTAAATATGAATCAAAATGCAAAGTAGGGGGGCTTAGGCACACATAAGTTTGCAATAATTTTTTTCTAATGGCTTAGAGGCATTTATCTTCGTTTGAAAGGCTTTTGACTAGTGGTGAGAGAATTATAGTACTTTTCATTTTTATTCAAGTTGCTTTTCGTCTTCAAAAATATTCCCTTTATCATTATATTTATATAAAGGATGCTAAGAAAAAACTGAATGGAAAAAACACCACCCTTTATCATTATCATCATTTTAGAGAATGAATAAGGAACATGATTACTGTGCTGCCTTGATATTATAATTAGTAAAATGTAGTTTATTTTCCAAGACGTTTATGTTATTCAATATCCCTCATGCCTGTTATTTTCCCTCTTCTGGGAAGGATTCACCTGTGAGAAGCATGGTAAAAGGCCAACTTTACAAAGGAATTTTTAAGGAATCTCTTTAAATGACCAGGTAGCACTTTGGGGAACAAGTCAGACTTGAAAGTGCATAACGAAGTTTAATTTATCAGTTTTCCCGTTACTTAACTATTTCCATGTACAGTAAGGTGTTTCCCTAAATGTAAGCAAACAATTAGTATTGCACTAGCGTGTGCCCCAAAATCTGAAAGTCCTGAGACAATCCTTGACTCAAAATTGTCTAGAACCTGAGTTACTATGAAGAGAAATTGGTGAAAATTTGTTAACCAGAAATAAATTACTTTCTGTTATCTGTGGGGTTTACCTTCTAAATAATCCCAACGTAACAAGCTGGTTTCCACCAACATAATCAAGTTGAATGATGTGCCTTTTCCCACTGACCACTTCGTTCTGGAGCTTTTATAGCCTGGGATGGGGTGTCTTTGGAGAGGTTCCTTTATAAAATGTATTGTTTAAATTAGAGGCTTGGAGGAAAAGAAATAGTGTATTAGAACTATAGAATCAACTGTTGCCCAAGAAACTTGTATATCTCCAAAGGAAGATAAAACACAGTCTCCAGCCTGGGCAGTTTTCACCTGTTTTGTGCATTCTCGTTTGATCCCATGGCTTCTTCCTGTCTCCGATTTTCCATCACAGACTTTGCCTCATGGGCTGGTCTTTTTTTCCTCAGTGGGCGTCCATAGGACCTTTAAATGTATTCCTATTTTGTCATTCTGCGGACGAACTCCATGCTTCCCATCCCCCTCCCGCCCCTCCCGGGCCTGCCTCTCCATCACTAACACACTCTGCCATTACTTTCAGGCGCACAATGTCACCATCTTCATGCTTTTCCTTGCGCTCTCCCAGCTGATGTCTGACATCCTTCATTTCGCGGCATCTGAGCAGAACCACAAGATGACAACGTTAGGATCATAATGCGAATTAGTTATGCCCTCACCATTTCCCGTTCTCATTAAATCATTGTCAGGACAATGGATTCATGTGGTACCATTTCCTGTTCTCATTACAATTTTTGTCACAAGAATGAGGTATCAGAATTGCAATGCTTCACGTAGTCTTTGAAAAATAATAGTTAACTCTGCTGCTGTGACCTTTTTTTTTTTTCCCCTGCGCTGCATTTGGCTCAACCCTGCCCTTCTCTCCCCTGGCTATTTGTGGCTTTGGCAATTAGCAGAGGAAGATGAAAGAGTCTGGAATAGGGCAAAAGTTAAGAAATCACAATGATGAGATTACGTTAACACTTTGCCTTTCTCTCCTCAGTGACAAAAACCAAACCCAGCACTGCAGGTGTTCCACAAGTTACAGAACAGATGCATGGTCATTTCTTTGGCTTAAAAAAAAAAATGGTTTATCGATACTTTTTTTCCATGAGCATCTTTACTGTTCAACTTAAATAACAAACACAAAACTTGTCTTTAACAGAAAGCAGAGACCCAGGATTCATATTTCCATTTTTTTTTAATGATTTCAAATTTGTTTCTTTGAGCAGAGAAAAATATTCTTACTATTCAGATATACAATTTGAATATATTACTTAATTTCCCCTCCCTGCTGATCCTAGCCGCCTTTACCAAGGTTTGGTTTACAATTGATGGCTTTGTTCTTCCAAGACAGTTACGCGTTCTGTTTGGGTTCAGGTAGAAGTCTTACAAACACTAAGTAATGATTTGTTAACTAAACGCTCCTGAAGCTGTCTGTCAGCTCTCCCTGCGGCATAATAGCGGCTTCACCTGCCTGCAGTCACTTCAGGGCGCTCTAATTAAATGCAAACTATCTGCAACCCCAGAGCAGAGCAAGGAATGTGGAGATGCTGTAGAAATGCCTCCTCTTCCCTTTGGTAATATGCTATCACGGTTTTTGTTTTTGTTTGGTTCGGAGAGTGTTACAAGATGTGAGAAAAACGGAGATCATTTCATTGTTAACAGATCAGTGACCCTATTTGTAGAAAATGTTTTCACTTGTAATGTGCTTAAAGCGAAATTTCAGTTTGCTTTGGATTTGGGAAAGAAAATTGAGTTCGACCTGATCTGTATTTTTTTTAACGTGTCCCCCCACCTCCCAACGCCCAGCCCCAGTTGGCCACATTTTCTGTATTGTTTTCATGTGCTGCTTGTTTTCCATAATTCTTTCAGGGTTATGTATTTAATTTCTTCAACTTGCTGCCCAGCACAGTGCCTGAAATAGAATAAGCACGCAATAAACATTTGCAGGTGGAAGGGGGTGGAAATTTAGTGGGACAAAATAGAAATGGCACAATAAAAACTTGGAAGGTGAGGTGGTTTTCAGATAATACTTGTGTTCATGGTAAATATATCTTGTCTTATTTAAGTAGTTTCTTTCTGTTCCGATTAGATGTAGAGTTTTCATTAGAAATGGCTACTGAATTTTATCAAATAGCTTTTTGCGTACTCCATGAATATTATCATAAATTCCTTTTTCCTTTAATTTATTGAGGAACTACCTGATAGACTTTACTGGGACTAAGTCACTCGCTTGGTGTTAGTTTTTGATACACAACAAAAGTTGGATTTTATTTAGAAGTTTGCATCTTTCTTTAAAAGCGAGTTAATATTATAGTTTTGCTCTCTTTGTGTTTTCTTCTCCACGTTTTGATTTTAACACAAAGTCCTCTTTATAAAGTGACTTGGGAAGAAGGTCCATATTTTTTGGTGGCTTGAATCATTTGTTCAACAGTGTATGTTGAACAACAGCTTCGAAAGCATCTGGAACTTGGCATCTCTTTTCACAGCACATTTCTAAGCACCTTCTCACGTCTTCTGGGGTAAAGGGCCTATTCAGATTAGCCTTTTTATCTAGGGGTAACTTTGTTAAAATGTGTCTTGCCAGGTAATCAGCCATTTTTTCCCCTAAGATTTCTAATTGGCAGCCGTAAAGTTTCAGGCAGTCGTGCCTTCAAATTCATTCATTTTCTCCTCAATCTACAGCTATATGTTCTACTTCTTCTACTTAGTCATGTCTATTTTTTATATATTTTTTTGCTCTGATGGTTATTGTAAGAGGGCCATCTATTTTACTAGCCATTTCCAAGAACCAGCTTTCAGATTTTTGTATCCGTTCTATTTAATATTCATTTTTATTTCCTTCATTTTAAGTGTGTATTTGTTTTTTTCTATCTCGTTCTTTTACTATTTCTTAAGATGCTACCTATTTTATTTTTTATCTGTTTTCTTTACTAATGAAGGCGTTTAAGGTCAGAAGTAGTGCTAGTAGAACCGCTTTCATTAAACCACCGTGTTCGGGGTGAAATATTCTCCTATGTCAGTATTTTCTAGATTGCATTTAAGCTCATATTCCAGGAATTATCTCAGATGGTAATTTTTAAATATAACATTATTTTGACCATCTTTTGTCTATATCTAATTGCATTGAGTACATGAATTAGATTATGATATTTTTTTTTAAAGATTTTATTTATTTATTTGACAGAGAGAGAGAGAGATCACAAGTAGGCAAAGAGGCAGGCGGGGGTGGGGGAGCAGGCTCTCCGCTGAGCAGAGAGCCCGATGCGGGGCTCCATCCCAGGACCCTGAGATCATGACCTGAGCCGAAGGCAGAGGCTTTAACCCACTGAGCCACCCAGGCGCCCCAGATTATGATATTTTTTAAAAGTAGCCTGAAAAATACAGTTCTGCTTTAAAAAATGTATTAAGTATTTTTGGTAGTTTTTATACATAGTCTATGGACACAGAAAAAGCAAATGCTCTCTTTGAAGGATAAGAATACCTCTGTGTATTTATTAAGCAAGTTTATCAATCAGTTCTATGTCTTATTTTTTATTTTATTCAATAGATCTATTTAATTCTTTGAGAGCTATTGAACTCCTACTATAATTCTCTTTTTTATTAAGTTATTTGTGCATAACCGATGGTTTTTGACTTAGATATTAGTTAGCTTGTCTGGAAATGCAGATGTGTTAGTTATATCTACGTCCTAAATTGTGTGTCGTTACATTTCATAATGTCCCTTTATCTCCGTTTATTTTCAGTAAAACATCTAGTGTAATATTAGTTTCAGGTGTACAATGTAGTGATTCATCACTCCTGTACAGGACCCGGTGCTCATCACAGCGAGTGCGCTCCTTCATACCATCACCTGTTTAATCCAATACCCCCCCAGCCTCCCCCCACCTCCCCACTTCTGGTAACCATCAGTTCTCTCTAGTTAAGAGTCCGATTCTCGGTTTCTCTCTGTCTCCGTCTCTTTCCTTTGCCTTCATACCATCCCTTTTTATCCAGCTTACTGCTTTTATTCTTTGATTTCATTTTGTCTGCTAGTAGTATTATTACTCCTACTTTCATTTTCTTTTCATTGATAGTCACTGGTATTCCTTGCACATCCTTGGCTTTTTAACATTTTCTCTCTCTCTCTTTTTTTTTTTTTTTTAAAGATTTTATTTATTTTGACAGAGAGAAACACAGTGAGAGAGGGAACACAAGCAGAGGGAATGGTAGCGGGAGAAGCAGGCTTCCTGCCGAGCAGGGAGCCCGATGCGGGGCTCGATCCCAGGACTCTGGGATCATGACCTGAGCCGAAGGCAGACACTTAACGACTGAGCCACCCAGGCGCCCCTAACATTTTCTCTCTTAAATAAGAAAGAGGATCCAGCTAGTGCTGTTTTAAGCCAGCGTCATAAACTCTGCCCTTTAGCGGGAGAGTTCAATCACTCAAGTTTTATTTAATGACGACTATATTTAATTTTGTTACCTACAAAATTAAGCATTAATTAAAGTATATTGGTAATGAAGAGAATTCAGTCAGAGTAGTTTGGGGGTTTAGGAACATGGACGACTCATTCAGGGTCCTCACTGAGCTTCACTAACATTCTCCTTTAGAGAACCCAATCAACGTAGAGCTGATACTAGACTGTTCTTATTCTTAACCATTGTTTATATTACTATACTATTTATAGTTTATACTATATTTATACTGTTCTTATTCTTAACCATTATTTATATTACTATTGTAGTAATATATAATAGTAGTAGTATACTATAATATATATTATAGTATAGAGCAGTGATATATATTATATGTAATATAATTATATATATAGTAGTACTATATATATGTAGTAATATATAATATATACTATATTACTACAAGAATTGATTGAATTCTTGTTTCTAGCAATCTTTTAAGCACATTACAAACCTACAATACTCTTTGAGGTTGGAATTATTATTTCCCCAATTTTATAGATGAAAAAATCGAGCACTGAGAATTTTCATGATTTGCTGCACCATACATCGCTAGTAGAGCATAAAACAAAGTTTGGAACCCGGAGACTAGGTCTTGGTGACAGTTGATTCATTTGTCAACAGGACTCATGCAACAATGAGTCCTATTCCTTACAACTATCATCTCTGGATTTTTATCACTATCCATTTGGGTATAGCATCTTTTTGGTCTGCCGAGCATTCCTTTCTTTGGATGATAATGAACCTAGTATGACAAGATTTCTTCCCCTCAAGGTTTTTGTCTTTTCAGCATTTCCAGCCACTTTGTTGGTCCAGAACAAATGTGGTCCCATACTGGTCAGAATTTGAGTTCTTGTTTGTTCTACAGATAGACATTAAGTTTTAAAGGAAAAATAACTCAGGGAAGAATATTCCCAACATACTTACAGAAAGCAAATTATAAAATATTGTACACATTTCTGTTTCCACTCATGCTTTATTTTTTTTTTAAAGATTTTATTTATTTCTTTATTTGAGAGAGAACCTTTGAGTGGGGGGAGGAGCAGAGGGAAAGGGACAGGTGGGCTCCATGCTCAGCGGAGAGCCCAGTGCTGGGCTCCATCCCACGTCCCTGAGATCATGACCATAGCTGAAATTAAGTCAGCCGCTTAACTGACTGAGCCACCCAGGCGTCCCAACTCACGCTTTATATAAACATGTAGACACACAAACACATACCTATATGGACACACGTGCATTTTAGAAGGTGCACAAAATTCTTAACACTGTGTATCTTTGAAGATAGGTTGTAAGTGGTTATTTTTTTTTATTTCTTCTCATACCTCTTTATACATTTTCTATGAAAAGGCTTTGCTTTATTGATTAAAAGAAAAGGATTTATGTTTTGAAAAAAATGCCTTTTTAATTAATGAATTATTTTAAAAATAACGTGTGTTATTTTGTAGTGGGATAAAGCTTCTTAGACCTGTACAAATGCAAAACTGACTGCTCTCCGATTACCATATAACCTCTGCCAGTTTTGCAATTGGTATTGACTTTCTGTCTGGGCTGAACTATATAGCAAAGGCTCAGAGAAATATTGTTTTTATATATCTCTCCTCTTCCTCAGCAGTCAATGTGTTTTCACATTTAGTTCCTGAATCTCTCCTTTCTCCCATGAGTGCCCTCCCTCCTGTCTTCTGAGCGTGTTTCTGTTGGGCCGAGGGTACCTACTTTGTACCTATCTTCATATAACTACCCTCTTTTTTACTAGATAAATGGGGACAATATGGTTCATCTCTACAAACTTTCCTTGAGAGTCTTACTCTACCCATCTATTTAAATACACGAGTTCACAAGGAAATTTCAGTGTTAAATTCAATGCTGAAGCAATTACACGAGATTTACCACTGTCTTTTAAATTAAACATTTCCATACTTGCTCTTGCTAAAATAAAACTATCATTTTCATTTTTCAAAAATAAATACAGACCAAGAGAGAACACAGTAATATTTGCAAGCAGTTATATTAGAACCACATTTCTACTTTTGGAAATCAATATATTGTTGGGGCACCCTAAATTTCCACTGACATTCAAATAAGCTGCCTGAAATTACTAATATTATGGTAAGGGAATCTTTCTGTTGAAAGCATGTGCCCATAAGAGTTCTAAATTCAGTGTAGTGTGATGACTTGGCAGGACAGAGCTGTTGCTTGAAATATAATAACAAGGAAGAAAACCAGGAGAAAGATGCCTCCATTAAATTTTCCAGCTAGTCCGTATGTTCTCGGTATTAAAATGGACTCAATATTTTCATCTGTTTTCCACACACAAACCTTGTGACTAACCACCTCAGCTACGTTTAAATAACTTGAACGCCAACATTAAAATTGAATACATGTCATTTCCCCTTCAAATATATCTAGCCTCTCAACTTGATCTTGAAAGCCATTCGAGACTTTCATAGCTTTTTCTGATTTGAGAATCCGACACATAATTCAAATCTTAGTACTTGAAAGTTCTAGCAGGTGAAAAAGATCGGAAGTCCTTGGAAATTATTTCAGAAGTCCATTCTCTTTTATGTCCAAAGACATGGTTGACATCTGAAGAATAAAATTAGAGGGACAATAAACCCAATTCTCTCGTTCAGCTCCCAGTAAGACAGAGGTACGTCCTAGAAATGCCTCAGGTGGAGGTACCTCTCCTAAAGAAAGTTGAGTTCTCTGATATCTGAGTAAGGTTAGGAGGAGTGCCGTGATCATTTCTGCAGCAAGGAGAAATACACCAAGCAAATGATTTATAAAAATTAGGGACTGTAGGACAGGGTTTAAGAGCATGGAGTCCAAAGTCAGAAGAATCCGATTTCAAACCTGGACTCTGGCCACTGGATGAGTAACTTAAGATCTTTATGCCATAAGGTTTAATAGTTACTGCCCCATAAAGTTATACGAATTAAATGACATAAACTATGTGGAGGGTTTATCAAAATGCTGCCCTATAATAATTTGCAGCCGTTATTATTACCACTGTCATTATTGCAACAGAAAGAAGTTTTACATTTGATATGTTCATAAGGGAGTTCTCAAATTTGCATATGCAAATGTGAGATGCTTATTGACAAATGTGTTTAAATAATTCTCCAAGTCTTTTAATTGGTTTTCCGTAAGACTTCCAATTCTAGACTTGGCTTTAAAATAGTTCCATTTTCCTTGACCATGGTTCAGCTTTGATGCTGCTGTCTTCTTTCTAAAGAATTAATTGCTTCTTTGGGTGTGGGGAAGGAGGAGTTGGGTTAGTGTATAAACGCTGGTCTCTGAGTTGAAATTGCCAATGAACCTTTTTAAAGAGCTCATCTACAAATTCACACCACGGCCTATGGATTCTGAGGTGTGCCCTCCCTTTCTTCTCATGCTTGCTTCCTGCTAAGAAGGCAAATCATAGGCCTGCTGTGTAGTTATCCAAAAAGAATTGTTTGGAGGAGGCAGGTTGGAAATAGAATGGGAAATAAATAGGAAGATTCTTTAAGAATTCAGTTGGAAATCTGTCCCCCTACAAGAACGTCGTCGTCATCCAGACTCCTGTGGTTATGCTTTATTTTTATTTTTGCAATATTTATCCAGCATTTACTGTGCTCATCAGAATGCTTTTCAGGGTCAGCGCACTGAATATTCGTATTCTCTGGGGGTAAATGTGAATTGTCATCCCATTTTGCTGATGAAAACATTGAGGCATGCAGCGGTTAAATGACTTGCCCAAAGTGATATGGCCAGTGATCACCGAGCTAGGATGTGGGCTGAGGCAGTCTGGCTCCACGGCTGTGCTCTTAACCGTGACCTTGCCTGTTGGGTGCAGGTAGCTGTAGCTACAGTTTTGCAAATAAGTGAGTTATAAGTAGAGAAATTTAATAAATTTCCAGCACATAATAGATAGTTTTGTTCCTTCCTTTTGATTTGTAAAAATGAGAAAGAAAAAAATGACTTGTCTCTTATGATATCGTTTGAAATCTGGCAATACTTTTAATTGGTGACTTTGCCTATGAAAGTGCTCTGGAGGAAAGTGAACCTTCTGTTGCCTGTAATTGCTATTTTCCCAGCAATAGAAGATAAGGACAATGAGGTTTGGAAAAGAAAATGCTGATTTGGGGAAATGAATGGTCTGTGTTTTCCTCCTTACATTGACTTACTCTTTCAAAAAAAAAAAAAAAGTCTCTATCCCAAAGTTTTTTTATTGTTAGTCTACAAATAGGAATTGACTCTTCTCAAGAATTTGAAAGGAAGGAAAAATTATTTTCTCAGATTTATATGATGCCAGATAAATTGTCTCTTATCCCATGCCTGAAATGTTTTGAAACCTGATGACAGTAAAAAAGAATTCATTTAGATTCAATTGGGTATTAAATGATAAATTTTCTATTTGCATAAGTTTGGCTTTAACTTCATATTTAACATGTCAGTTTTCAATGTAATTAATCCATCTGTTTGGGCTTGTAGAGTCCTTTTCAAAAGAGCATTTCAGAATAGAACGTACTTATCTGAATTCAGGGTATAAAATAAAGCTCATGGGAATGAGCATTTTAAGTTTCACAGAAAGTGATGTGTGGTAATCTGTGTCTTTTCGGACACGTTAAATAGACCCCAGAATAATATTCTCAGATAAAAACAGCAGTTTTATTAATCAGTGTAATGGAGTACAAATTGAATTCCATTCTTCCCTCCATATTTTATAGAAATAGAGTGATATTTGGGAAAACAGGGGATATGTTAAATAGCTCAGAGTTTCATGACTTGCCCATATAGTGAGACTTGCATTTTGCTCCTTGGTAAACGCGCGCATGTATTTGTGGAAAGTACTGAGCTGTTAAGAATACAGGAAGTCCTTGCTTCAAGGGGGGACACGTGCATGAGTTTTCGTGAACACAACACCCTTCAAAGCGAGGAGTGCCCATATTCAAATATTTCTGCGGAATTTCTATATTATGAGTTTTTAACCTAAAATTCTATTCAGTTTCAGGACAGATAAGAAATTAATTGATATTTCATTTCTTAAGTAGGGGACTCAAATACAATCAGTTTTTACCCAAGCCTTCATCATACTTGAAATATCTTGCTGTAGTATTGATGATGAAAACTGAAGTTTTTCCCTAAAATTTCCTGTAATGCTTACCTAAATTCCTTTTGACTATGCATATGCATTAGGATATGAACCATGAGGACATCAGTCATCTGGGTGTTTAGCATTCTGGAGACAAGTCATTTTAGGGATAGGTTGAAGTTCTCATTTTTTGTTCATGTGATTTGGCCTTCTGTGTACGGTTAATAGGAAGAGGTTCAGTATTACATTTTGGAAGAATTTTCATATTTTAGTAAAAATAATAATAAAGAAATAATAATTTATAATTAATAAATTAAAATTTATTAAAAATTATAAAAATAATTTATAAATAATAAATCACCTCAAGATATTTATCATTAGTTTGTCTATTTATTGAGAGAGAGAGAGAACACACACAAATGGGTAGATTGGTAGGTGGGCAGGTCCAGAGGGAGAGGGAGAGAGAGAATCCTAAGCAGGCTCCATACCTAGTATGGAGCCTGATGTGGGGTTTGATCACATGACCCTGAGATCATGACTTGAACCCAAATCAAAAGTTGCACACTTAACCGACTGAGCCACCTGAGTGTTTTGTTATAATTTTAAAAACATCCTGAATTACTATTATTTGCTTGCCTGTTAAATTTCATTTATTTGTTTTTGTGTCCATGTTTATATATGGTGATGAAGGTAAGCTTTAATAGCTACCTGACTGCACTGATTTTAATGTTTCACAGCTGCTTATAGACCTTAGTTAGTGGGTTTGATGCTGTTTCAACAACCTTCCATGGATCTTTCTGGCATGCACAGAATGAAATAAGCAAACCATGTTTGTCTTTTATCACAACACATTCCAGAAATAGGTTTGAGAAGCTGAATATTATGAAGCAGCTAGTATTTTCTTTTTTTTTTTTTTTTAATTTTTATTAACATATAATGTATTATTTGCCCCAGGGTACATGTCTGTGAATCGTCGGGCTTACACATTTCACAGCACTTAACAGCACATACCCTTCCCAATGTTCACAACCAGTCACCCTATCCCTACCCACCCACACCCCACCCCGCCCCCCCCGGCCACCCTTAGTTCCTTTCTTGGGTCTAGTAGTCTCTTATGTCTTCCTCCCCATCCCTTCCTGTTTCATTTCTCTCCCCCACCCCCCAAACTCCCGCCTTGCCTCTCAAATTCTTCATATCAGAGAGATCATGTGATACTTGTCTTTCTCTGACTGACTTATTTCAGCAGCTAGTATTTTCACCTAAGAACAAGTTTATGATCGGTTAGGAACTCAACATCAAACACATATTAAGGAGTAATATTTTGAAAAACATCACATGTAGAATCTCAGGAAATTAAAAATAATAAATATATTCTCTAAGATGTAGAATGTTATTCAGGTACTTGATGTTATCTCGTTTTTAGTGTCCTGACTGTAATGCATCTTCATTCAAATGTTCCATTTGTTCTTTATCTACCTTCGAACTATATTATTATTTATTTAATACGTTTTGTTAGCCCAACTCTATAAAATTTATTTTTTTAATTTTAATGTATTTTTTATAGTCTGCACTTGATAATTCCTGTATTTGAATCTTTGCATTTCTGCTGTGACTATTGCTTCTGCTCAAGTTCAGTAATGCTGTTTCCTCATGTACTTGATTATTTTTTAATGACCTGTTCATTTTTCTGTAAAGTAGTCTTTCCTAGATTTGCTTCTGCCAGGTTCCTAGGGTCACTACTAGCGTGAGACTGTTTTAAAATGGAAGGTGGAAAAAATCCCAAATATTCAACAATGAATGTGGGATAAACAAAATGTACTAAATCCATACAATGGAAGATTATCCAGCCATTAAAGGAAAGGAATACTTAGTCCTGTTACAACATGGATGGACCTTGAAAACATGCTAAGTGAGAGAAATTGGACACAAAAGACCACATATTATACTTCCATTAATGTGAAATAGTCGGAATAGACAAATGCAGAGAGAGAGAGAGAGAGAGAGAGAACATACATGAGTGATTGCTAGGGGTTTGAGAGGGAGAAGAATGGGAGGTGGTGGTTTAGAAGGCATAGGGTATCCATTTGGGGTGATAGACATGTTTGGGAGCCAGATGATGGTAAGGGTTACGTGACATAAAGCACGTGAATGTGCTTAATGCCACTGAACTGTACACTTTAAAGTAGTTATAACAAACTTTTGCATTCTATGTGTTTTGCAACAACAAGAACAGTAATAATAAAAACAGTTCAAGGCCTGAACATTATTGGGCAAGAAGTTTTTTGGACTACACTGGTGTCTTGAATATGTGTCTTCAATATTTCTACAAGGGCCAGCTTGTGGTTTTAATTTCTCAGAGATCTTTTATGTCCCTGCTTTGCTCAGCAGTAACATCACTTCTTATAAGGTTTTTTGGGTGGGATATAGTGAGTCTCCCATTGATTTCTCCTAACCCAGAGGATGCAACCCTACTGGGATCCCAATGATGCAGAGGGAAGCTTTCCTCTTAGACTTCTGACCATAGGTGGGCCCAGGGCTTTGACTTCTCTGGGTCCAGTGAAATCTCCCACATAAGTGTAAGTGCTCCTGGCTACCCAAGGACTCTGGGGTTTCCCTGGCTGTCTGGGGGCCCACTTCCGCTCAGATATTGTTGTGATAATTCCTTACTATCTAGTCACCAAGTCCATGTGTCTAAGAAGATGTTTTAAAATTTATCTCAGTATTTTTCAGTTACTTTCTGCCGGAGGATGGCACTGACTGATCCCACCCATCAGTACTATTGGGCATCACAATGTACAAATACTTTGTCCTGAAAAACTTCTCTTAATGCATTTTGACTGAATCCACATTGTACTCTCCCTTTAGTCTTCCTGCTCTTGCTGGGAATTTCCTTTCAGTTCTTTCAGTTCTTTCTGAGAGCAGAATGTGACTGTCTTGGTTCACCTTTCACCCCAAGACCACGACCTATGTCACGGGCACAGCCTGAGCTCAGACAGTGAGCAGTCAAATCTGCTGGCAGCCTTTTCTTGCAAAAGAGAGCTCTAGAAGGACAGGTGGCATGATTCAGTATGGTCAACAGAAGTTCCAAAGCACTTCGCTAGGCTTTCTTTGATCTACTTCTGGGTGTAGATGGTGCAGACATTTTTCCAGTCTTAGAGTTGGGATTAACTAGACTCAGAGAAGATTTGTTAACTGTCCAACTTCACAACTTGGGAAAAAGAGAACCAACCATAAACTCTGTGTGCCTGTTTCTTGGAGGCCTTGTTCTCGAAGCAAACTATGCCACTTAACATTTGATTGAGGTCCAGAGGAGTGAGTTGACATTGACTACCAGCCAGGAAGAAAGGGGATGGCATTTACTCAGGCAACATGGAAAAGTCCATTGTGAAAAAAAGGAGAGGAAATGAAGCTGAGGATGTTAATAGTTGCTGAATTATAGTCTTGTTTGGTCAATTTCTCCGATTTCTCTTATACATTTAATTTTATTTGTATTAAATGTATAATGAACAAAGAGGCATTTTTGTAATTTTAAGGCTTTCCTTCCATGCTCTCTGTAATTCAAGAAGAACATATATATGGTACTTGTATGCCATAAATATATATATTCAGATCCTATATATTTTTGATAAATCTCTTTCAGTTTTTTATATTTATGATAAAAAGGCTTTTCAGAAAAAATTTCCCTTCCTCCTTTTGAGATAATTTGGGCAGGCCTAAATCATGTTCACTTGAATGACATCTGCATAGTTCGTAGGCACCAAATTAGCTCTCAGTTGATTCCAGGGAATTGCCAATAGATATCGCTTGCTCAAATGAGGAATGAGTGGCTGGATATTCACTGTATTCCCGGGTGTGTGGTCCCTTTGCCACACCTCTGGCCTTTACTCCCTAGCCTCAGCATCTGTCTTTCCCACGCCCTATAACTGAGGAAATCTCGTGTATTCTCAGGAGTGAGATGTGAACTTTTGTTTTGATTTGCTTACCTTCCCCCGAGTCTCTTAGCTGTGCACATGGGTGTTTCCCATTGACATGAAGATTAAGCTTTTAAAATCTCAATTATTTAGAGATTTTAAATTTAAATTTTAAATTTTAAATTTGAGCATTTAAAATGCTCAATTCATTCCCTTTGTGCATCCTGATTTTTTGGATGTGCGATTCCTTCCATAGCTCCATAAAACACAGATTGCTTACAAAACAAAAGGGCGAAGGCCAAAACAATGGAAGAAAATGCCAGGGAAGATGGAGGAAGATTACTCCTGAAGTGGTGGCATTCAGACTCACAACCAGGAAAGAAACTTCAGTGAGCAAATTCATTAATTAGTTCTTTGTCCAGTCTTCTTTGATCAATGGAGGTATTTCTCTGCTTATTGTCATCATTCTCTTACAGGATATGAATTGTACAAATACAGTGCTACTTCCCATCAGCCTTTCGTACATGCAGAAATGTTGAGCCACAGCCTCTGTGTCTCTGTGTGCTAACACCTCTAAACAACGGTCAAGGTTTCCTTCAATGAAACTAACCAGTTACCTTTCATAGTAGAAGCATAAAAAGAATCCAGCTTCATGAACACGCTAACAACCGTGCCTCCTAAGGCCATGTGGACCTACACACTTGACTGCTGAGCCTTTGTTAAAACTTATAAGCAACAGTGCAGGGGCTGAGGAGACCTTATTCCTGTTTCTCAAAGGACTCGTACGCTCAGTGAAGCAGCAAGATTTCGAAACTCTAACTTTAATGCAGTAGTTTCCCTGATCTGCATTCTCACTGTCTGGGATTTCAGTTCCTGCAGTTGCTCATGGTTCAGAAGCAGGTGATTCTCCTTCTGACACGTGGTCAGATGGTCAGTAGGAACCCCACCGCTACATCACAATGCCTGCGTCATTCCCCTCACATCATGTCCTCACCTGGGCATTTCCTTATCTCACGTCATCACAAGAAGGCTGAGTGTAGTCCATTGAGGCATTCTGAGAGAGAGGAACATTCGCACAACCTTTATGACAGTATATTATAATTGTTCTAGTTTCATTTTAGTTATTGTTGTGGATCCCTTACTGTGCCTGGTTTATAAATTAAACTTGATCATAGTACATCTAGGGTCAGTACTATCCATACTTTCAGGGGTCCACTGGGGGTCCTGGAACATACCCCCCACAGAGAAGGAGGGGCTATGGTACTTGGAGTTCAGCAGAGATTAATGTGAGTACTGGTGTGCCCAGACAGGTCCTTAGAGAGGTGATATTGGAGATGTGGTAGAGTGAGAAGGAATCAGCACCTTGAAAGACCTGTCCTAGGAAAGGGCTTCTAGCGTGGGATGCTTGGAGCCTGGTGTTTCCTTTAGGAGCTGAAGAGAGGAGTGGCAGGATGGGAGATTCTCATTTGCATGCAAGATAAGATAGGGAGCGGCGGAATCTATGGCAGCCTTTCTGAGTTTCCAGTGATGACCTAAAATCTCCTGGGAGAGATAAACGTGTGACTGGGATGAAGCACTTTGAGATTTAGAAATAGATTAATACGCGAGTGGATTAAGTGAATGAGGGAAGGAGAAGAATGAAAAGCAGTATAATTTATTCACCCAAGATAGAGGCAGGTGGAAGAAAAAGGAGATAAGAAAGTGATAAGCTTTGTGAAACAAGTGCAGATTCAGCCAACTGCTGCTTCATATATTATTTATTTTAATCTTTTATTTCTCCGATTAGATACTTTCAAAAAACCCCATTGGCCATATTCTTCCTATTCTACAGTAACAGCATGCGCTCCCATTTATTGAGCGTCTACTCTATGCCATATAAGCATCCCATATAATCTGTACATCAGATCTGCCAGGAGTGTATTGTTATCTCCATTTGGCAACCGTGGGCACTGTGTGCAGTGAGGTTAACCCTGCTCTCCAAGCTCCAACAAGTAAGTGTAAATTGGAATTAGGATTGGCCCTTATATCATTCTGTCCGGGGTGGTGTCCACTTCTCGTTGTCTTGGCAGGGTGCTCTGTAAGGACTGAGCAGCAGCTTAACTGTGGAGGCAGAAAGGAAATCCTCACACATGCCCCTTTCAGGCCACAGTTTCTGCTTTTAGAAACTGTCATCTCGTGAGGATGCACCTGTCCAGCACAGCTGTGCACCCAGTACTCTGTGCTCTCTCTTTGGAATCACTCTGCAGAGAGGGGCATCAGGGAAGTCCTCAGGGTGGCAGTGTCTCAGCAACACCCTTCTGAATGTGATCCGCATGCACCCACTCTGTGGTCTGTGAACAGATAAAAGGAACTCCCTTTCGAGCTGCTAACCTTAGGACACTGGGAAACTACATCAAAAAGAATTATTGAGGCATGCATGGTGGCATGTGGGAAACAGGCAGAACTTGAGAAAGAAAGAAGCAGGCACCTTGTGAATTTTCTGTAAATAACAATAGCAATTCCCGCATATGGTAATCCTTTTTTTTTTTTTTTTAAGATTTTATTCATTTGTCAGAGAGAGAGAGAGAAAAAGCAGGCAGAGCGGCAGGCAGAGGCAGAGAGAGAGAAGCAGGCTCCCCACTGAGCAAGGAGCCCGATGCGGGAGTCAATCCCAGGACCTTGGGATCATGACCTGGGCCGAAGGCACCCACTTGACTCACTGAGCCACCCAGGCGCCCCCTGCATATAGTAATCCTCAGGGTTAAGCACAACATGCAGAAATAAAGATGATAGCGGACACATCCCGTGTGCTCTGGAAAAGAGAGACGTGATTAACATGGCATTAGAAGGTTGAATGGGAAAATTGTTCTCGCGCCTTTCTGGAGAAGAGCCCAAAGTACGAGAACGTACGATGATTTCGCTATTTATAATTTCAGTATTTACAGTTGACATTTAAGATTTTAATGTTTTAAACATATAAGTGTTGCAACATGTTTTGTTAGATGCCTCTTTCGGTATCAAATTACATTTCAACTGTAATTTCTATGTTTACCTCCTTCTCTCCACACCCCCTTGGTTTTCTAGTTTTACTCTTGACAACCTCGAAAGCGCGTTTCCCTCAGGTTTGTTAGTGAGCCTCCCTCCACCAGACACTTGCAAGCCGAAGAGTCTTTCTTTCTAGTGCTGCTGGCCTGACCCCTACTTCCTTCTGTCACTGCGGCTAATTCCCTGCAGGATCACTGAGCATGGAGGAGTTACTCCATTCACTCGATCACCTGCTCATTCATTCACTGAGCTTTTCATTCAAAAAATGCTTCTGAATTCCTGCTCCGCTCCAGGCCCTGCAGTAACCTGGAGCCGCAATGGTGAGGTTGCCTTAACCAGAATTCCCGAAGTTCATATTCCTCTTGGGGAAGGAATTCTCTAATGACACCGGTAAATAATTACCAGTGGTCATATGTACTAACAAGGAAAAATAAAAGCAGCTTTTAGAGGACGTGTTTGGGAAGCCTGGGGTGGTTTTCCTGAGGGAAGTTTTGGGGAACTTTGACTGACCCTGGGGTACCCATACACACCGGATGCTGTGGAAAGCACGGTACTGTTGTCGTGTTGACACTGCGCTTTCTGGACTCTCTTGTTCCTTAACTCTTCTGCAGCTCCCCAGATGCACCCCCAAGCTTTGTCTTCATGCACCCATAAATTACCTTCCTTGAAGACTGTATTTCTGTCCCTTTCCAACACTTCAGATGCATCTGTTTTTCTTTTCCCATACTTAGGATTAATAGTCTGCAACCTCTCCTTCTCCACTTTCTGTAAACTCTAAGTAGCATTTTTCTTGGCTTTTGTGCCTTTTATTTGTGAAATAATTATGCGTCCTGTTTTCCACTCACCTCATTTCTCCTTATTATTCATTTCTGGCTCAGCGCATTTACCTGCCAGCTGTTTCCCTTTGAATTTTGGACCTTCCTTTGTACTTTCACTCCACCCATCAACCAATATAATAATATATCCTCTTGCAGCAAATGTGTCAGATCCTGCATTGCAGTTAATTCCTTAATTTTCAGAAAGGTGGGGCTTTTAAAGTATTCTCTGTGATTTTTTTTTCTGTATTCGCCTTTGTGAAATTGAATCATTTCAATTTGCTAAACCAGCTAATAATGATTAATACAAATATCAAATCATCAAATCTAATGAGCATGCCTTTTTTCCATGAAATCAAAGCTTTCATATGTGGTTGAAGAGTGTAAAGCCCGGTATTAGTGCTCATTGAAGGCACAAAAAGTTTTCAACCGTCTCAAAGAAAGCATCAGTATTCGTTTTCAGTGTGGTGCCTTATGAATCCTTATGTTTAGAACACTTCTCCACTGGAATAAATCTTACAGCTGATTATCACAGCAGTTGGCCTGGTGCCAAAAGCAATTCTGGGAATGGTATTCAATCAATGTGTAAACCAGTGAAATGCCAGGAACTTTTGGAAGACCAAGAAGGGTGATTAGTTATTGAAGAATAAACATAGTAAAACATTAAGCATACTCTCTCAAACAGTGCAGAAAAGAATTTTCCATGAGTTCATATGAATATAGACCTGGTTATATTTTAGGATGTGGGTTCCACCAGATGATTTCTATTTTGTTACATTGTTGGAGCACATTTAACTAGCACAAAGTATGTCATTTAGAGTTTAAAGGAAATAAACACTCCTATTATTCAAGGTAATATGTTTAGAATACCACCATCAACATATACTTTTATTTATAATATAATAAGAAACTTGATATAGAAAAATAAAAACAGTAATAAATCGATGAAAGTAAAACCACAGGAGCTGAAAACTGAGAATTTTGACTGTTAACAATCAGTGAAACAGAATGTTAAGATGCCATGTCACAGCGTCTTTAAACAGAGAAAGAACCCCCGGGTTACGGAGTCTCTATGCAGGCCATATTAGCCAACCCTTCTGGGACATATTCCATTTGGATTCTAGAGTACTTCAAAATTCTAATAAAACTCTTAATGGAAAACATATCATTGCATTCAGGCACAGGTTCATAGTGTCCTAAAACTTGGGCTGGGAGATGGAGAGAGGAAGGGGGCGCTCGCCCCACCGGCTCCCTAGCCAGATGAAGTCCATGGGCAAAATGCAACCTACTGCCAATGAAAGAAAGCTTACGTTTTCCTGGTTTGCGACTAATTGAAAATACTTTATCGTAATTCTTATTTGCCCCTTTGAAAATTATGTGTGCGTACCTAGCTTCACATTTAGATTTTCAGAAGGAAATTGTCATTTTTTAATTCTGTGTTTCTGGATTACAGTTCTACTTCACCAACACATCCCTGTGAAGTGGGCCAGGAACAGTCTGCTCATTGGTAATCTTTAAAATGTAGGTGCAAACACCAAACAATGACTTATCTTGTGACCATCAATTTTTTTTTTTTAAAAGGATGGCAGAAGGGGCACCTGGGTGGCTCAGTGGGTTAAAGCCTCTGCCTTCAGCTCGGGTCATGATCTCGGGGTCCTGGGATTGAGACCCATATCGGGCTCTCTACTCAGCGGGGAGCCTGCTTCCCCCTCTCTCTCTGCCTGCCTCTCTGCCTACTTGTGGTCTCTCTCTCTGTCTCTCTGTCAAATAAATAAATAAATAAATAAAATCTTTAAAAAAAAAAAAGATGGCAGAAATTAACCATTCATTATATTTTTTATTATACTCTCTTTTTAAAGCTCTATTTTCGGTTAGAGATAGGCACTGCATACATGTGTGTGCGCTCAGACACACACCAAGAAACACATAATGCCTTCATTACTGTCAAAGCAATTGTTTTACCTATTTTTGCTGAAGAGTTCATTTAGCAAAATAAGATGTAAATCTTTTTTTAAAATAAAAACACGTGTCTAGGAAACATGAACTGTGCCAATACATGACAAAAATCAAGCTGAGATTATTTAAAACTGCATGTAAATGACCTTCAGTGGTATATATCATGGTGAGGTTTATGCGCCACCATACATAATTCTGGAAAAGGTACAAAAGCAATATTTATGTGTAGTAATATTTTAGGAACCAGCATATTAACTGAAAATTGCAAAGTGGATTTACAGTTAAGACTATGCAAAATGTTTTCTGGCTTCATAGGACTGGGACATTGCCCTCTTGGCTGAATGTGTTAATTCCTAAAAGGTCCCATCGTTTGTCAGTTTTCCTTGAAATCAATTATACACGTCAGGTGTCTGTCAGGTGTTCCGAGGGGGAAGGGAATTCACCCAGCATATGTGCACTCATTGACACATACATAAAAGAGAACATTTGCAGATGTTTTGATAATGCAAGGGTTCAAATCATTTGTCCTAAGGCAGTATTTGTAGTAACACTTTGATCAGTTTTACGGTGGTTAGACTATTTTCCCTGCAGAAATTACCACACGACCCCAAAGGACAAGAGAAATATTATGTGAGAAAATTGGAAAACATCCTATTGGCATGTTCCAGCAAGTAGGACCAGAATGAATTGTGTTCAAGCTGATTTCAACTACTTAATGTAATACGTTTAATACCACAGTGTGTCGAGAGAAGCCAACAGATAAAACCCACATAAATCATAAAAATTGCTTCACTGCAACAATATTCATAGACCTCTAATTGTGATATCTTTTCTTTAAAAAGTTGTAGTTCCCTGCTTTCCTCACAATTATTAGCATTTGCAGGATCTTTTATGATTTACATACACAATCTTATTTAATTCCTTCTTTCCCCGAAAAATATTTTTCTGTCTTCTTTCTCTATTTGAATAAGTCAGAGAGTACTGGAAAATATAGGACTACATTACCTTTTTTGTATATGCTGACAGCTTTCATGATATTAATTGGTTGAAAAGATAATATAATAATAATCTCAGTCATCTTAGAGTGTGGAAAATTATTATCATAGAGTTTCACATTAAAATATTAAGATGGGTTGTCAGGTGCAAGCTATTCTATAATTCAAAGAATTTCCAAAAATTTGGAGCATTGCGGAATACTGAATGTTGATGCTCCCAATGACCCATACTTACTGGTTCAGAAAGTGAAAGGAAGCAAGACTACAGCTTCTCCTCTTCTCTCTCAGCTCCGTATTTGATCAGCAGTTGATTTTCTCTCTTGTTACTCTAGCTAGATACAAGCAATTCTGTTTTCCCCAATGGATATGACTTTAACACGTGGTTATTTCTTATAGAAAAGGAGTCCATTTATCGGGAAATCTTGTTCAGCTAGTGAATTTTTCCCACCATGGCCCCATGCAAGATTATTAACCTCTTTATGTTTCACCAGCATAAACTGATTTTATAACATAAAAGGAAGCCATTTTTTAAAATGTTTATTTGCTAAAGACGGAACTCTTTCTCCTGAGAGACCTATGTGTTACCATTCTTGTCATTTTTTTTCAGAACTGTTTCGGAAAGAACATTATGATACTTGTAATCTCATACTATTAGAAAATAAGAAATAATTCTTATGCCCTATAATTTCAAAGATTTTTTTTTATATTGTAAAGAATTTCTTTAGTTTGAGTTATTGGAGCACCTAAAATATTTATTTCCAAGCATGAACAAAGCTCACTTTTCAAATGAAATCAAGGAAAGTAGGAAATGAGGTTGTTGGTGGTGAAAGCAGAAAGACTGTAAATAAATGCTCGACTCAGTGTTGCTTTAAACAGTTAAGTTGAACCCAGTAGAATGCAACATCATGGTGGCTCTTCTTAGAGTAATGCAGGGCCATTGGATTTTGAGGACACAAAGCTTAATAGCTATTTGTGCAAACCCCTTTGTTTGCATCAAATTTCTTAACCAGTTGGTTTGACTCTGTAGGTATCCTGCTCTAGATCTTTTATTTGGTTGTAAATGCCTATCTCTGAGGCATGGATCTTGTAAGACTTAGCAGTGTCTTGCTACTCTGAAGATGATTTTTCCAAAGAAACAATGACAGTCTTGATGTTGCTAGAGGATTTTAGCCATTTATTTAAAAGGGTGCTGCATTTACTATTTTTTATTGCGCACAGATTTTATATGGAAGAGCTTTTTTTTTTTTTAAATTAAAATCGTGTTATTGCCAGGATTTTTTAACGATTTCTGTTAAAAATCTAACTTTCTTAAACTGGATTAGTTTGTCTCTGATTTCATTGACATACAGAGATCAAAATTAGGTTCCCTGGTTTTGTTTGGGAATGTTCATTTACGTTGGAGACACCCCGTACATGACAGTATTTCAGAAGTCTATGCTGAAGAGGTATTAAATATGTGGATTCGGTACTCTGAATTCAGTCTTTGAAACTCTGTATTTCTTTATATTTTCATCTTGTTAAATTCTTTTATTAGGAAGAGGTTGCTTAAGAAAGTATTAATGAGGATAATTAAAATAACTGTTTTTAAACATTTCTAGTGTATTGCCTGAGATATGAACATTTGAAAAATAATATTTGACTAAGCTGAAAGACAGAGAAAGCTGCAGCATCTGATTTTTTTTTAACTATTCTATTTATTTATCTGAGAGAGAGAGAGGGAGTGAGTGAGAGAGTGAGCAAGAGCAGGGGGAGGGGCAGATGGAGAGGGAGAAGCAGATGGCCTCCTGCCCCCAGCAGGGAGCCTGAGGCTGAGCTCCATCCCTGGGTCCTGAAATCATGACCCCAGCCAAAGGCAGACACTTTACTGTCTGAGCCACCCAGGTGCCCTGATAATATGTTTTAAATTCTAATTGTTCAAATGTTACTATAAAAGCTCTTCTCAAAAACCATCATTTCTTTGCACCCACTAGGTGCTCAATTGTATTTTTGGGATGAGTTATCAAAAGTGAATGTGGCTTTAGTTCAGCTGAGATTTTGAAGCTGCCTAAGCCTTAATTCACTGAAATAGCTATCACGATTAGAAAGTAGTCAAACTCTTTATCTAGGTCTGGGGACTAGAACCTAAAATACTGTGGTATTGTTTGTCATACCATTCTAGGTGACCATACTTCCTCTATAAGTCTTAGGCAGAGTTGTTTCAGGAGAAGCCCTAATATTCAACCTTTTATTGAAGTTTCTTTTTCTACAATATTTATGATGAATGTGACTTTGACCAATCAATCCAAGATTAGCACTTCAGAGATTCGAAAAGTAAGTTATCCCCCTCTTCCATATCATGGTCTTTAAAATGCCCATAAAGAGCTTTTCACCTGTCTCCTCTCACTTAATTGATTCTACAGGGAAAATCTGGTTCTTCTGACGGTCTTCATTCCCAATGGGGGATTTATCAAATTACCATATATTTATTCCTTATATATGAGAATATTGACTTATCAAAAATAAAGGTGAGCCCTTGGCTCTATCCACTTTAACGCTGTTAGAAAGGCAGGGATTAGGACAGGCATGACAATATTGTGTCCCCTGGCACCAAGCCCAGTAATCAGCAGATATGGAGACATTGAAAAGAATCAGCAACACACTTATCAGACTTTAAAAATAATACAAAGATAAAAAAAAAATAATACAAAGATAGGTGGAAAAGTAGATAAAACCAGAAAGCTGAGAGTCAAAGGTAAAACTAAGTTTTATTGTTGGATGGAAATGCACAGGAAAGTTATTCTGTCTTCCTTTGTGCAGCTCAGATTTTTTCTGGAGTATCTGTAGCTCATCAGAGGCCTTCAAGCTACTTAAACATAGACCAAAAAATAAATAAATAAATAAAAATAAAAGGAGAATGACCAAAACAGTGAGGACCTTTGAAAGCTTCTCACTTGAGAAATGCTTAAGACGTTGGGATGTTTAGCTTGAAGAACTGTAGGAATGTGCAATCTATCTGGATATTGCAATTGGCATTATGAAACTGGCATTACAACCACACGGGCTCTCTTATTAGCTCCTCCTTTACAGATGAGAAAAGCGCAACACACAGAGATTAAGTAACTTATCCATGGTCACACAGCTGGTACTAAAGTACCTTGCCCCTCCTTTTGGAATAGAACCTTAGAGGAAAAATTGCTAAGAAACCACTTTACACTAACGATAAAGAAATGAAACTTACCGCCATTCTGTGCCCCAACATATTCTGCTCCATTCACCTACTTCCTGGTCTTTCCCTCAAGCATTACCTACTGAACTCCACCTTAGTCTATTTGTTTTTGGACTTATAACTCATCATAATTTCTTCTCAATGAATATTTATGGAATTGCACATGTTTTTGTTGCCTTATATAACTAGAATTTAGAGATGTATTTTTCCAAAAAAAATTATAGTAATTATACACGTATAAATCTCTGTGCCTTGACAACCTATACCTCCTGTGGGGGTTGAATTAGGGCATGAAATTGGACAGAGGGGGATTTAATCGCATGATGAAAGCAGCATTGCTCTGTTTAAATACAAGTTAAGAGCTCAGAAGCATTGGTTCTTGGTAATTCTGAGCCTTACCAAAAACAGATCACGAATCACCAGTAAGTTACTGTTGCCCCCAGAAAAAAAAAACACATTTAATCAATCTAGATAAATGCCTATTTGTTGTCTTGCCATGTCTGGGGGAAAAAAAAGAGAGAAAAGAGAAAAGAAAAATAACAGTCATTTTGCTCCAGAGAACGTTAATTATTTATCCTGATACAAGCATAATTACCTGGCGGTTCATGGAAAACAAAAATGGGGCATTAGAAAGAATGAAATAATTAAAATATATTGATAATGAGCACACACTGCTATATTGACCCAATGATGGTTAAGATATCAAAGATGTACGCTTCAAAAGGGTATTATTTTGTAATTAAAAAGAACTGTAGAAAAAGAAACTGAAGACATGATAATTACACAGTGTATTCGGCATAGCTGTCAGTGGAAATACCATTTGAGGAAAATAAAACCATGTAAAAAGAAGTTAACGTGGAAAAAAAAAACTGAAAAGGAACTTAATCTTGATACAAGTAGGATCAATTGTACATGTCAGGAAGGTGATATTTATGATAAATTTTTAAATACCAGGCCCGGGATATTGTTTCTTGATCAACATCTTGTTTTTGGTGGTGGTGGAAGGTTCATCCTTTCCTGTATTTGTCATCACCGACTTTCTCTTACTAGACACCCTCCTATGGAAACTGTATTATCGCTTCGATCACTATTACATTGTTTCTTAATTTTTCAAATACGACCTTATTCAAGAGTGCTAGTCCCTCATTAATAGTAGATATATCATTGCCTTCATCAAGCCGAGGGACATAGTACTACTTACGTTTTCAAAGGTGCAAATGCATGGTTTGATCAACCCAGTGGGAAAAAGAACTTGAAACCTCTCTTGGCGTCCATCAAGGCAAAAATTCTTTTGCTCTTTCAGCTTTCTTCCAGCTGGGTGGGCATCCTCTTTGTGGAAAGTAATTGCTACAAATACAGAAAGAATAAGTGGTTTGGACCAACCAATGTCTGGTCTTTTTGATGATTTTGAGATTAAGCCAAAATATTTTTATTCAGGAAAAACATTATGAATTATAAGCAGCGAGCCACATGTGCTAACAGTACTAACTGATCACTTGACACTGCATTCAAGTGTTTAGAAATTAGTTTAGTGTGTTCTAGGAATTCAGTAATAATTTTGCAGAGTCTGATATTCATATTTATTACTGCCTTTACATCAAGGCGCTGTATAGAGAGAAACTTCCACTCCACTGAAATGCAGAATGTATTTTAAACTATCCCTCGTCCCCATGCTTCCACAAGTAAAGCTTTCCATATTCAAAAACCATGAGTCAGAGAATGTCTGGTTGGAAGACGGGCCTCATGGAAGGCAGGCTGTTTTGGGGGGTGGAGTTACAGTCACCTATAGACTGATAGGATTTAATTCAGTCTGTCGGGTCCTACTGTTTTGAAGACTTAAATGGTATATGTTCCAAACAAGCCAATACATATTTGAGGATTTGAGCATGTGCTGTGTATGAAACCCTACTGGAGTGGTGGAAAGGGTTTAAGACAGGAATGACGAGTACTTAGTGTAGGACCCAGCTCATACCCACCAGGATTCTCCTGCACTTGGTACAAGCAGTTAAGTTGCTTCTTAGGCTTAGAGTTCTCTGCACAAATATCCCTGCTGTAGAGAGGGCTTCCTTCCCACTCTGCAAATGCCAGGGTTGCTCACCTCTGCTTTCTTTGGGGGCGCTGCCCTCTCACAACTGTGACATGATTTCTGTGTTCCTTGGATACTTTGTTACTTGTTCATCCACTGTCTCCCATCCTATGCTGCCAATTGCAGAGAGGGGAGCTCTGTTTCGGTTCCTATTCTGAGCACAGAATTAGAATAAAGCATATTTATTAAGGAAGGGAAGAAAGAAAAAAAAGGGGAGGGAGGAAGAGAGAAAGAGAGGGATTGATAAAGTCAGAGAGATCACCTACGTCATTATTTCAATAATGAGGCAGCAGATTATCTAAAGGTCCTTACTGGGAGGAAAAAGGCTTCCCTAAACCATCTCTTCCAAATTTAATAAAATTCCAACTAAAATATAACTCAGTATACTTCATATCCACTTACATTCTTGCCCAAAGATGCCGGAACTCATGTTATTAAGATAACAAATGCCTTTCTTAGGAGAAAATGCCTTTATTATACTTTTCATCACATTTTTGTGATTATTAAAGAAATATATGTTCAATGTAAAGCATTTGGGAAATACATAAAAACAAGAAGGTGAAAATAAAAATAGTTCATTAGCCTACTACCTAGGAATAGTTATTATGAACATATTGATATTTTGGGGGGAGGGGTTTCCTCCACCTGTCTATGACATATTCCTAGTTGAGATTGTGTCCTATATATGCAATTTTAATTTTTTTTCCACTTAGCATAATGACATAATTTTACCATGTCAATGGTTACTGAATCAGTCCCCTAGCATGAGTATTATTTCCATTTTCACTATTATAAATAATGCTATAATGAACTTATTGATAAAAATATGGCCAAAAGCTATCCAATAAATCCAGCCTCCTATCCTTATGTGTGCATTTTTTCAGGTAAAAGTAACTACATCCCTCAACCTGCAATTTTCCAGGAAAAAAAATATATCTATAAAAAGGAATTAATAACTCAAACCAAAAAAATTTTGTCTAATGTAACATGTGCTTTCTCAAATGTAACACGTGGCTTGCATTTGGTCTCTTCATAGTCCTAACCACATCATCTCATCCAAACAATGCAGTTCAGTGTTTAGTGAAAAGCAGTCTTACTTTGTGTGTGATTTGAAGGCACAATTTTATTTTCATTGTGGTTGTTTTTTTGCCTACATTTCAGGTGAGGTTTGTTGTGAGGAATAACTAGAGAAAAGCAAACATAAAAACGGGACTATTTTCCCCCAGAAAGTAGAAACAGACACCCATGACTGTCCCTTTAGGAGAATTTTTCCAAAAGTTCTCTCTACTCCATCGGCTTCCACCAGCCAGACATAACACCCAAACATCATACTCTCAAATGGCTATTTTGTTTCTCTTACCAATCTATACCGAAGTTGACTCTGTAGCCTGAGCTGATAAGCCATAAAGAAGTTCATAAAGGCTATAAAAGCATCTTGAAATGCACAAACCAGAACACTCACGTTGAAACAGACCTTGGAGCTAGGATGAAAACCTCCCAGCACTGGATACATTTTGGACCCCAGCTGGTCAAATATGAACAAGAATTTGCCTGTGGTGTTCATGGAGAATAAAATACGGATAGTTTATATTACAGTAGGGTACCGTTGGTCTGTTTCTCTGATCGTGACTCTCATATGCACTGCAGCTGTCTAACAAAGACAGGTACAAATAAACCCGGGCTTATGCCTGTGTATAGCTTCCTCGTTCTGTTTATTTGGGTGATCTTTGGGGCTCCCAAGCCCTTCAGAAGCTCCAGTATCCTGCTCTGACTTCAAGTCAGTGTTTCTCCAGGTCATGAGAAGGCGGCTTTGCTTGCTCTTGAAATCTGCCTAGTTTTGAGAAAGAACAATTTTAGAGAAGATGGAAGGACCCGCTTCTCAGTGATTAATAAGGAAACCAGATCTGAAAAGCAGCAAAAGTTCACCAGGATTTGGAAGTGTTTCTCCACAAACGCTCGGTAAAAACAAAACAAAAACAAAAACAAAACCCACAAACCTCCATCCTTGTCCCCATCTCCGTTTCCTGGGTAATGGGAGAAACTAAAGGAAATCAAGTGAGAAATAGTTTCTTTCATCATCACGGCGTTTTCCCCCCTCCTGACCATCCCTGAAAAGTCAAACGTTAATCGAATGTTAATTATTTAAACCCCAGCCCCAAACTTTGTTACTTTTAGTTACAGTAATTAATTCGAATTGAACATCGTACTTCAAGAAAAAAAAAAAAAAAAGACAACTGCGTGATCTCAGTCATATTTAGTTTCCCAAATACCTCTGTAACCTAATTAGTTTTTCCTTAATGTGTTCCGTGGAATCTTTTAAAAAGGCTAGAAATGCCCTTATCTCAGTAGAGTTCGATGTTCCTTGCCGAAGGTGATTTTTCCGATGCGTCCCGCACATTAGTGGGAAATAATTTGTCTTTGTGTCAGAAGGAACCCCTTGAACAACATGGGGCGAGGGCGTAGGAACAGCAGCCCAGGCTTGCCTCAAGTCTTACCTGGAGATATGGCCGGGCTTCTGTTACCCAGGCTTCAGCTGTATAAATACATCGTGCCATCTGCACATGGCAGGGGAATTGAGCCCGTGCAAGCTCAAGACCTGTGTCAGTGTTTTCACAGAAGGACTGTTTATGAACAGATGTTAGGTGGTGTTTTTCACAGAAACTGGACTCTGGAGAGAGAAAATGTCTATCAATTACCGAGGTATTATGTATAACAGCAATTTTTAACCTTGAGAACGATACTTTTAAAGTTCTCGGCAAAATATTTTCAACTGTGGCCACTTTTTTTGTGTCACAGAAGACGCAACCTTGTGTCATATGCAAAGTACCCACTATCCTGGTCTTGAGAGATTGTGTTCTCTCTGAAGCAAGGTCTGCTCCGTGCTGAGATGCTTTCACGATCGGGAAATGTGGCCTTCTCTCTCTCTCTCTCTCTCTTTTTCCTTTTTGGGTAGAAACAAAAATGAAAAGAGATACTTTAGAATCGAACGGCCACTTAGATTTTCTTTGCATCAAGTTTTCTCCGCCTTCTCCGTGCTCGGGTAAAAAGACATTTAAATTGTTCTAAATGTTAATTATGCCCCGGACAGTTAAGCATTTGGGGTTCTCCAAAATAAATTATTTTCCATAGTGTGCCTTCTGGATTAAATCTCAGACACCTACCGTGAGAGGAAGGTCTGGGACGCCGCAGACACAGTGTGCCAGAGATGGAATTATCTCCGACAGCAACACCAAAAGCATTGAGGCCCCTTTGTGACCTGTTGACAGACACCATGTTTTGCATAATATATATATTTTCATTTTCCCTTAGCTTTCTTATTATTTATTCAATAAATCCTTTTTTCTTGCTGACAGCAGTTGTATTTATAAAGCTAAATCCAACACAGCAAAATGTTCATCACTTTATAAACTAAATGCTAATGTTTTATTTATGTGCAATGAAGAGAGAAAAAAAGAACTGAATTGATGTTTACCTAACAAGCAGCACAAAAGTGCGGTACCATAATAGTGGAGTTCATAAGCATTCTGGCTTGTAATTTTGGGTGTCAACATTTGAATTGCAGAAAGAGTTTATGCAGACATAGCACGTACACAAGTGCAGTTTAGATCCACATCTATAAAAATAACATCTGTTTAAGCATACATTACATTTAAAAATAACTGTACAGTGATCAGCTGGTTAAGTACAGTTAACCAGATGTCGTTTTAAAGGGCCAGATGGAACTATGAAACTAAGATTGAAAAATTAAAAAATACTGTGAAAGGTCAAACCAATTAAGCAACCTGTTTTGTTGGCATGTAACAGTTAAAAAGTAAGTGAAACTGCTTAAGGAGTGAGCAACACGAAGATGTGCCGGTTAAAACCAGGTCCCGCTCCTCTGAAGACAAAGAAAAATCCAGGCGGGAGCTCCTCAGTTGCTGGAATCCAAAAGGAACTCAGCCCAGCAGCAGAAATGGTGAATTTTCCTTGCCGTGATTCCAAAGTGGCTGAGCCATCTTTCGAGTGTGTGTTTTCTAACAAAAATTAAACTTCTGTTAGAAAGTCACAGAGTACAAAGACATTTTCCAAACACAGGCGACCCAGGGTAAGGAACGCAGTGATCCATAGACCACTGAGTCAATAAGGCTAAACATGTTTGTGGATGACTTACCAAATCCGAGCCTTAAGGGCGAGCATGCGGATCCTGTTCTCGAATGCTCAGATCAGTTCTTGTTTCTTTTCTCATCCTGGGTGTCTCTTGCAAGGAAAAGGGGCGGCAGATGTTTACAGGCTATCTGGAATGAGACGTGCTCCGCAACACACATGTTCACATATATCAGAGATCACAAGTGGAGGCTCCCAGGGCTTACATGGCCTGCAGTTGTGTTTTGTTTGGCTTGCAGAGTGCTTTAAGTTTGAATTGATTGCCAATGTCTAAAAATTGGGAGGCTTCGCAGAAAAGTCCGTATTTCCAGCTTCCCGGAAAATCTGGCAATGCCAGGCCCCCATTTTTTTCCATTGCAAAAACTGTCTAAAACCAAATAGGATCAGCTGCCCCTTTTGATGGACACAAAGTCTCGAGGTAATGAGAGGCCCTGTCACTCCCTTTGAATTAGACAATCTCAGCTGCCAAGGACTGTCTTACACCCGGCCTACCTTATTCATTTGCATAACCCAGCCAGCCTCTGTTTGAGTTTTCCACCTTAGTATTCATCCCCTTGAGCGCCTATGTTATACCATGGGAAGCGAGTATTTTTGTTGTTGTTGTCTTTTTATAGGAAATGGGGCTAGAATCCTGTTGACTCCCTCAGGTCGCACATTTGGTAACTGACAGAGGTGGGCTTCAAATTCGAGTCTCTTGATTCTCATGTTCTTTCTCCAGCATCCAAGTCTTCATATAGCTGAGCACTGGGATTCTCACCCTCCAGCCTCCATGTGGGGGTAGGCACCACTCTCTGGCAATGGAACCAGCTGGCCCGTTAAGGAAATAGTTGTTGAATCCCCACAATAGACACCTGAGACGTGGACCCTGTCCACAGATGCTGAACTGTTTGCCAGAGACTCAGACTCCCATCAAAGGGCACAGGGATGCCAGAGGGTTCCATCCATCCAGTACGTGTCATTCTGTGTTGCCTTAGCCTACGCAGGGTTCTGGAGGTAAGAAGGAGTCCGAAGCTGCATTTGAGCTAAGCAGGGGGGGAAAGCTGTAGCTAAAAAGGAAAATAAATAAATAAATAAATGGTGGCCTGTGCCGTAATTGACTTGATTTTTAATCAGTGAATTTTTTTTTCCTTGGCTTCCCCTTGGAAGGAATTTCCAAATTGCACTTCCCCATTCAGCGTGGACTTTTCTTAACATTGTTCTGTGGTAAATTAATAACAAAAAAAACCCCTTCTATCTGCTAAGCCTGCTTTGTTTTCTATCTAAATACTCATTTTTCAAGTTGCAAACCTCTTTGTCTGTTATCCAAGTTTTCAAAAAAATTTGTCGAAGAAGAAAGGAGACAGACGATTGTATAGTCGTGTCACTGAACCAGAAGAATGTCCAATATTTCTTTGTCTAGGGATCCAGTTGTGCAGTTAAAAAGCAAGGCAATAATCAGAGCAGATTGAAGGCACTGTGATCTCATTTAAACATCATTATGATTTTGGTGGAAGTGAAGTATCTTACACGGGAGTAAAAGGGGCTTGAAAACGTGTTTTAAGGGAAAGACAAATTATGAGGACCGAAAAAAGGAAAGTTCCACCTAACCTTTTGTCCCACCCAAGGTATAACCCGTGAAAAGAAGTTCGATAGAAATCACGCTCAACCGTCTTTCTGAAAAACCTCTAGAACACCTATGTTAAGAGGACACATTTGTGGTACTGTTCAGTTAGAACACATATTATTGGCTGCAGTTCAAAAGCAACAAGAATATCCCAGAAGACGCTGTGTACCAAGCATTTTAAGTATCATGAGTAAGTGATTGTTGGTGGTGAATGTGTTGGGGTCAGTGCTGGGAAGAACTGACTCACTAACCATCCAGGAGGAGCAGTTTCTTGCCAGGAAAGAAGGCTGGGGGAGCGAAGGGGAATCAAAAAAAGAGTGGGCTGGAGACAAGAGAAAAAAAGGAGGCATTAGAAAGAGGAGCGGAAAACCGGCAGTGAAACTTCACCAATACCCAAGGCCTCCTATTCTGAATCCATTCCCTCCTCCTCAGTTAAACGAACTGTTAAAAGACCCAAACCAAAGCTACAGCCACCGAGCCAACAATAACTTGGGAAGTCGGAGCAGATGGCTCCACCTCTCCATCTGATTGCAACACATCCATAACCTCCCCTCCGCTCACTCCCGCAGCCACCGAGGAGGACGGGCGTGTGAACGGCCAGCACTCAGAAGAGGAGGCAGGAGGAGCCCGGCTCCAGGCTTCAAGGCTCAGGCTGCGATTACGGGCCTAGTAGTGATGCCCACGGTGACCACTCAGTTTTCTGATGTTCAAAATGAGCTAGAATCAAGCTGTCTTTCTTGATAAAAATTTGTCTCTTGCTGCTGAGCCCTCAAACATGAATGAATATAGGGCACCTGGGTGGCTCAGTTTGTTAAGCAACTGCCTTTGGCCCAGGTCATAATCCTGGAGTTCCGGCATCAAGTCCTGCGTCGGGCTCCCAGCTCCACGGGGAGTCTGCTTCTCTCTCTGACCTTCGCTCCTCTCAGGGTCTCACTTTCTCTCCCTCTCTCTCTCAAATAAATAAAAATAAATAAAACCTTTAAAAAAAAAAAAACAACCATGAATGAATATATGGCCATGGAAAGTTCTGCTTTCCGTGATGGTTGAAAGCATACATCACACCTTCTTTAGGCTGCTCAAAGTGGTATCCAATGAAGGAAAAAAAAATCTGCATTTCTTAAATGTCATGAATCACTGAGCTATTGTTCTAATTACCTGGAATGTCTTTCCTATGCAAAGATGCCTATGGTCTCCAATATGGGGGGAAGACAGTCTTCTGACTGAATCGTTACAAAGGCACTGGTTAAAAATAGTCTCACTTTCCAACCCCCCGCGGTGTGAGGGGCATACGTCTGCTGTAGTGTTGATGGTGGAGATAGGCAAGCTGGTGTGGTTGGATTTGGAAGAGCCAAAGGTTTTCATCAGGGTTGCCCGAGGCAGTGGGTGAGCCCTAGACTGCCCTTGGAATGTTGAGTGCGGTCAGGTTCCAATTATTTATCTGAAGGCAACCTTCTGGTGATCACCTTCAAATACTGCCCTCAATAGGGAAATGAAGAGGATTTTCAGAGAGACAGGAGTCATAATGAGTCAGGTATAGAAGATTCTTAAGATCAGGAACTGAAAAGAGAAGAAGCCCCACAATACAAGTAGGAAATCCAAAGGAGTGAAGTGAGCCTGGTATGAAACAATCAACAATGCAAGTAAGGCAATAAAGGGCAACCAACAAATACTCACTTAAGGTCAAAGGGAGGCATTAAAGAGTGGTAGGGACTATGGCTCAATGGAGAGGGAAGGGAATTCCTTTCCTAAACTGGACGACCATGACAGCTCCATCCAGGGGGTCTGGTATTACAGGTTTCTCTACTTACTCAAAGGAAAACAGGATCTAGATTTTTGTATGGATTCTCCTGAATTTTAATTGTTGCCAACTAATTCTCTATTGTTTAAACATGGAGCAGGAAAAAAAAAGTGTATCCCTATGGCAAGTCCAGCTTGAGGGTATGAGTCTGGCACTTCCAGTCATGTTTAGGATATTTTTCCCTAGATGGGTATGTCCAAAACCATTAGAGAACACAGCTCTGAATTTGAGAATAGGAGGACACACGTTCCAGCCTCAGCTTTAGATGTTAGTTGGTTACAAGTCCTTGGCCAAGCCCATTGTTCACGCAAGCTTCTGCCTCCTCGTCTGTACAAGAAGCAGTTACTCGTGTGTTACACTCTCGGGGGGGGACTTAAAAACCCTCTTTGCCTGCAGCCCCCAGCTCTACAAAGCCAGATATCCTTTGATTTTTAAAGTCTTTTATTCTGTAATGAGAATAACACATTAAAAAGTAAATATTCCAAAACAAAGTAAATATTCTGAGGAAAGACAAGGAGGCAACTTAAATACTAAGTTGCAAATGTCTCACAGAAGCCTTAAAAATGGTTTCGGTAAGAAGTAGAGAGGTAATAGGTAGCTGAATATGACAGACTGTGACACAAGAGGACTACAAAAAGGGACTTTGGGGGCCCTGAAATCAAGCCAAACTTATCTTGGCGATGTGTCTTAGAGCAGAGTCTCCCCAAATGTTACACAGAATACTAATTCCTTGGGAATCAGTGTTCCTGGAAAATCAACATCTGACATGTAGGTTTAAGTGAACAGCATGATTACAGGACTTGTCAGAACCTTTGATTTGGCCTTCGAGAGCCGCATACCTATAAAAAGGACATATAGCATGCTGTATTCTCAAACCTTTGACCAGAACATTTTTTTTCTTTCTTTTTATGGGGTGGTGGGCACCCAGTACACATCTCCAAATACATGGATCTATGGTAAGGAGATTATAATGACTTTCCTCACTCTTAGTCTCAAAACCTCTTTTTCCCTTCCTGTTTTACTTTTTTAAGGAATTTCTCCTTTTTTGTGTGTGTGGAACCAAAAAAGGCATGCATTAAATATTTTGCTTGTGTTCTTTCCAAGTATCTGGAATCAGCATCAGTATAAACTTCATAAGTTCGCAATTTTCTCATCAGTCATGTCTCCATACTTCACTCCTAGCGAGAAATGCTTTTATTTTTGTTTTTTAATCCTGTTTTACCAAGTGTACACTTACTGGATTAAAGATATTAATAGTATTTCTAAAAATACTAACTTACACCTAAGCCTTAAGCTGGGACTCCAAACACATTGCCCTTTCAAGGCCTCTCACAAATTAAGGCATGCTTTATGAATTTAGGCTTAATATAAATTTGAATTGCTTCTAAAAAGAAAGCATGTCACTATTATTTTTCACTGTTGGTTTTTATACAAAGTACGTTCCTAGTCACAAGATAATGCAACAAATATTTAAAAATTTGAATGTCCAACATGGAGGCTAATCAGGACTTTCAGGCCTCATTTTAAACATGATCACCACTGAGCATCGTGATGTGCGAACCTTGTTAAATATTATGGTCATAATTTTGTTTAGGATTCCTACAACTCCTGTCATTGGCATCCACATCTTCATTTTCCCCTTTAATTTAACTGATTTTCAAATAGTAAATCCCCAAGTAAAACAGTTTTTAGAAATATGGACAGAATTTTTTTGCCTCTCCTCTTACAGCTTTTAATAAACAACCTTCTGTTCTAGTGCCTCAATTGTTTTTACTGTAATTGTTTAATTTTATTTTATGCATATGCACATAATTACATTATTCATTAATCCACAAGTACCTGGCATTTGCTCATCCTTACACTGTCCTTTATTTATTTTGCACATGTGAGGCTTTCCATTTTTTAGAACAGATTCTGTGAGAGATATGTGTGAAAGGTATTTCATTAAAGTAACTTGTTTAGTTTTCTATTTGTTTGATTTACCACACTCCCCTCTCCAGGAAAAAGAGGCTGAATTTATGTGGGCTTTTTATTAGGTCTAGTGTCATTGTAATCCTTTTCTTTCAATCATAATTTTCCCGTAGACATGAAAGATTTCGGCAAAACATGCTGAACAGCGAACTCACTGTGAAACACAGGTCGCTTTTTCAAAACCTAAAACAGTAAGAGTACCCTGAGAATAGAACAAAAGAAATTAAAACGGCAGATATGCCACAGTTGTCTCGTGCAGCAGTTAGAAATTTAATTATTTTATCTCGTAGAATAATGTGCCCTTCAGAAATCATTTTGGACTAGATGTTTCAAACCAATGATCTGTAGTTAATTATCTTTAATAACTGTTGCACATTATGGTTAGATCTATGTTTTTGCTAAACCAATTAATAATATCTTCATTAGTATAAAGACAAGGTAGCAGGATCCTTTCATTTTTCACATTGAAAGAGTAGATATTTTAAACACTGTAATTTACTTTGGCCATACATTTCCAATGATATGACTAATTAATGAAACTTCAAAGACATAACTTCCAAAAAGCTACTTATTTTTAAAGTCATTGTGGAACGTTTAATGGCATTAGGTCGGGGGCATTGCCGACCCCCTGACTATCCCTATCCTGAAATCGTGTAAACCTGTGTCAACTACCAAAATGTTTCATGTTTAAAGGAGAAAGAAAATGAATCGAATATCGTCTCTTTAAAAGATCTGTTGATTACAGAAGAAAAAATTAAAAATGATTGTTTCCTTTCTCTCCAGTGGTTGTAATGACTGTAGGACAAAAACATTTCTTTTTGGTTAAAAACACCAGTGGATGCGTAGGATTTGTAGGGATGGTAGGGAAAGGGGGCGGGCTGGGAGGCGTCATGGCTTAAGCCCGGTCAGACTGGCCTTTCCCTTGCCTTTGAAGTCCTGTTTACACTCAAAGACAGGGTGGCCGCGGCAGGGAAGTGTTCTCTGCCACAGTTCACTAAGGTCCCTGTGTTTGATCTGACCTTGCTGTCCTAAGATCTGATCAGATGCACAGCCCAGTTAGATCAGTTATCGAGACGGTTGGGCCACATTCTAGCATTAGCTGTCTTGTTGACTCCACTCAGGCCAAATCTGGGGGTGAGAGGTGTAGAGGCAGTTACTGCAAATGCTCTGTTTGGATTGCCTTGGTTGCCTTCAATCCCCAGCCATTGCAAAGTAGAAATGTGATTTTGACATATTATTGGACACATACTTTAATACTATAATGAGAGGGCCTACTGATAGGGAGTTATCATTGGGAGCATCTAAGACCCCAAACAGTTTATTTCTATCTCCACCTGGCTGGAAAAGAAAGACTTGAGGTGGCTTATAGGAGTATGCCATTAGAAGCAAATAAAGAGAAAATTTGGGTGAAAAGGTGAAAGGAAAAATTAATGCAAGTTGATTCTAGGTATATTAGGCTATCGAATGACTAGTAAATGTCATTCACAAGAGCAGAGATGGGCCTGAATCTGGCCTTGTGATGCCTAGCGGCCAAAGCAAAGAGGGCATTACGTCCTGTAAAGCTCTTCACCAGAAAAAGGAAGTTCTGTTTGTCCTGTATAATCAGGCCCCATGTGTTTGATTTTCTGTTAACGATTTGAAGAACAGAGTTGTTGAAATAAGGGGAACAGTTCTATACTTCTGGGACATAAATTCTTGTGTCTCAGGCTAGGGACGTGAAAGATCCCAAATAGTTGCATATATAGAGTAGCATATACTTGAAATGTATATGTACATCTAGGAAATCTGTCTTTGTTATGACTCAACTCTTATGGGTTATTATTTGTGATGGGCGTACGTAATGAAAAGAAGGTAATTTAATAGGGCTTAATTTATTTTATTTATTATTTTTTTAGATTTTATTTATTTATTTGACAGAGACATAGTGAGAGAGGCGACACAAGCAGGGGGAGTGAGAGAGGGAAAAGGAGGCTTCCCACCGAGCAGGGAACCCGATGCAGGGCTCAATCCCAGGACTCTGGGATCATGACCTGAGCAGAAGGCAGATGTTTAACGACTGAGCCACCCAGGAGCCCCAGTAGGACTCATTTTAAAGGCTGCTGATTGATGACCAGCCTTAGTTCTGGCTAGCTCCAAAAGAACTTCTACAGCTTATCAGATTGCCAAATCTGGCCATACCAGACTACTTAGCCACGCAACAAAAATACAAAAAACAAAACAAAACATAAAAACACACAGAAAGCCAAAAACTATGCAAATCCACACACACACACAAAAAAAATGGGTGAAATCAGTTGTCAAAATGAATATTGTTGTTGATCTGGTAATCGAAAGCATTAAGCCAGGAGTCCTTGTGGCCATATTGAAGCAAATAAGGACAAAGAAATAGAGTTTCATGACAAGAATGAAAACATTCACTTATAATCGATGCACATGTTGAAAGCCATTCCCTATACAGCAGCCTGTGATCATGGAAAATTCAGATCTGGTCGTGTCGTCCCCATATTAAAATCCAGCAGTGGCTTCCCATTGCCTGTCACATGAAGTACCAACATTTGGCCTTCATTTTGATGCCCTCTGGCATATGTTATACCCCTCTAGGGTCTTTGCTGCCATAAACACACTTGCATGTGCTCTTTGCCTTGAATCCTCTCCCTCTCAACTAAGAGACTCAAAACCCAGTTAACCTTTCTTCAGCTGTGTGATCTCAACTTAAAAGCTACTTCCTCATAGACATGGTATCTGACCTCTAGCCCCACCAGCCTAGGTCAGATCCGTCTTTCATATGTTCCCATAATCTCTTTATGAATTATTCTTTCTCTTTACAATATGCTTCAAATCTATAATTATTCCTTGACCTTCTCCTGACATTCTTGCTCCTGACACACAAGACAGTGTGTTGATTTCCACATCTGCGGGGCCTCAAACAGTGCCTGGCACATATTAGGACTCTATAAACATTCAGTAAGTGAAGGAGGGTCTCAACTCAAGTGTCAAAATTTAGGGACACTCTCTCGTAAGATATACTGAAATACCACTGAATAGAGGGACATCATGAAGTTATTTTTCCGTACACTTAATTTATGGACTTTGGGTAAGATAACGTACGTGTTATTCTGTTAGGGATAAAAATAAAGCACGGTATGACTTTCAGCCATTACTGTAATCCCAGCTAATCAAGGTACATCATCAATCTGAACGTTCCAAAGACCCTTCTCTGGAAGCTAAAAGCTGCAAGTGGAAGAATCTCCCTACGTTACTAAATGAAAAACACAAATCCTCAGCATTCTGGTCATTCACTAATTTAAGGGGTAAAAAAGGACATCCTCAAGTCATGACGTTCTGTGCTTCCCTTTGCTCTATTCTGCAACTGCTTTGTGAAAAATTACAATAAAAAAAGTCGCTATACATTTGCAAATAGCTTTTAAAACCAGAGCCCTCTCCTGGGAATATGATCCTAATAGGATAGAGACAAGGCTAAGTTGCTGAATGCTGCTGGTCATTATTCTTTTGTTTCAGCTCAAAGAAAACATGCACAAATCTCATAACTAGACTCCCGGGCATGTGTTTTTGCTTACTGCCTAATGTGGTTCTAATAACGCAAACATTCCAGCTAAGTAATGATGACACATCTACAGTTATAGATATTAGAAGCTTACGCAAGGGAAACATTTTAGGAAACACAAAGGAAAAATACAATAAACGTTTTATTTAAATTTTCCTGTTACCATCATATTTAAACTCATTCTGGCCTGTGTTTGCATAAAAAAATGGACTCTAAAAAAATATGAACTAAAAAGGAATTCTAGGAGTATGTGTTTCAGAATTAGCCTTGAAATGTACTTGATTCAGAGTTAAGTCCTTCCTTTGTGGATACACTTGATGAATTGGAGAATAAATTTTTTTGGAATTCTTTTTAGCCATATCATTCATTGCTGTATCTCAAACATGTGTCAATGATATACTCCTTGTGTTAAAAATAGGATAATATACATACTCCATTTCTTCTTGGTTTTGTTCAGTTTTAAAGAGAGTTGGATGCCAGCCCTTCCAGAGATTAACTCCTACTGAGACTCCGTCGTACAAGGGGAGAGTATTAGACTTTGGTTGGTTATATTTCTCCTTTGGGCTAACAGCTCCCATGTTTTGCCTCTCTCACTCACAGCCACCTGGTTTGGGTGGAAGTGTTTATACCACTTCCGGGGGGTGCTTAGACCAGTCAGAATATCTTTCGGCTAGGGCAGAGAATTCGGTAGAAGGATGAGCGTGTGACCCTACTGGGCCCTTGAGACCTGGCTCTCCTGTTTGCAGACCTTGTCGCTGCCAAGGGTAGAGTCTCACCTGAAGATGACATCACTGTACGGGGACAGGAAAGCTGACGGAATAGCTGGGAATGAGGACATCTAGATCAAAACCACACCTGAAGCTAGTGTCACTTTTGAATTTCCAGTTACTTAAAAAAAAAAAAAATTTTTTTTCCCTTATTTATTTAATCTTGTCTGAGTTTCATGTACTTAAGCATGCAAAGATCCCCAAATTATACAGGAAACATATGTTAGAGAATTATTTATACAATACTACCTTTACACTGTGGAATATATGACTCTTGAGAACTGACTGCCATCTTTTCCCAATCCTCCATACCCCTTACTTTTGGGTCCCATAGGAATCCTCACCCATCTCTGTCTTTCTACGTGGAGGTCCCTGTGCCCACACTTCTGATCTGACATTCTCATCACCCTTCTCCAGCACACTTCGCCCCCCGCCCCCGGGTTACCAGAGAACCTTGTTAATACCATTCGAGTAGTAACTTGTACATGATCACTGAATTGTTTCCATGAAGATCTCTTTGTCTCCCTGACCAGTTGTAATAATTATCACTATGCACAGAGCACCCACCGTTTGGGCAGGAATATCACGTGCTTTATGCTAAGCTTCTGAACACAGCTGTGTTCACACAAGAAGAAACGAAGAGCAAAAGACAAGTAACTTCTAACTTTCTCAGAAATAGAAGATAGCAGAGCCGCTTGACCTTCATGATTCCATAGCTAGTGTTTTTTCTTCCCCCTATATCATGACAAACTAGGTCTTACTCATTTTTATATTTCTGAAACTTACGCATTGTCTAAGCCATAAGCTCCAAAAGCGCAGTTACCATTCTGGACGTGGCATTATTGTGACCGGTTCCTCGCACAGTGTGCAAAATAAAAAAAGCATTAGATAATTACTTAAGTGAACTAACACGTAAATAAGAAACAGATTGGGCATTTACTCAATAATAGTGTGAACGTTCATGAACAGTCTTTGGTCAAGAGCCGGAATACAGCTCAGAGGATTGCCGAATACTAAAAGAAGAAGTGATGTTAGTTTCCCAAAAATATGTCAAGAAGGTAGAGAGCCACACAAAGTCAATGATGCTGCCGGAATAACCACTGAAAGGCTGTGTGACCACAGCTCAGTTACTTACCCTTTCTGAGTTTTCAATATCTCACATGTAAAAAAGGAGATGGTAATAATCAAGCCGATTTCTAGGTTGTAATGAGGTTGTAATGAGAATAAAAGCAAAGTGCATAGCATATAATGAACTCTCAATGGCATTGAGAAATAAATGATTAATATCACAACTGAGCCCTTATTTTAATAATACAGATCGGTATTTTTATCAGTGACCTTAAAACTTTCCTCACAACAAATATGGGACCGATATTTTGAAAGACATGCTTAAGGTTTGTCATGCTTATAGCCAAGAAAAAAATATCAGAAATGTTTTCTACACCCTGCTTTGTAGCTTTTGGAGTACTGACTGTTATTTGATATGGAATATGAGTTTATACTGATTTAATTTCAATAATTTCCTTGTACCTACCTCTCATTCAAATTAAGGTGGTTGGGTAAAAACAAATGAATAGTCTAAATTTTAGATTATTGAGCAAAATTTAAATTACTGTGTTCTTTGATTTTTAGACTATTTCACTAGAGATCTCCCTTCCACCCCCCAGGGAAAAAAGTGTGCTGACTCAGCATTGGGTACAAAAATCACTGAAAATCATTTTCTAAATTTTACAGCATTTATTTTACAACTGGGTATGCTCTAAATTTTTAAAAAATCTGTTCATTTGTTCTTTCCACTTTAAATTAGATTTACGACTCAAATGTATAAAGGAAACGTGTTCCTTAATGAGTTAGTTAGCATTTCTAATATTTATCCAACAGATGAACAATGGGATAGTGAACATTACAGTGTATTTGTTGATGTTTTCTCAACAAGGATTTACGTGGTGCTGGAATCCTACAAATTCCAGGAATGTATTTCTGTGATATTGGCAGCTCGATTTAAATTAAACATCTACCTGAACATTTGTTTGTCATTAGAAATATACCCCATGAAAATTTATTTTTCATGCCAAAACTCAAGAAGAAGGTGGTTTACAGAAGACTGTCTTCATAGGAAGTCAAGCCGGACTTGTGCAATCCAGCCCGAATCAGAAAGCACTAGAAATCTCCCTAGAAAACAAGTTTATAGACCCATGTTATGTTTAAACAAACATTCTAAGCTGAAACCCTGCCCTGGACGGAACCCTAGAAGACGTCCAGTATTTCTTATCACTGCTTTTCTGGTGCTGCCTTTAATTTTATGGTAACTAGCTGAGATTTTCTAAATTTTCTTGAACTACAGTGGGAACATCCCTTCTGGTGTCTGGGGAACTCCTCTGATTAAAAAGAAAAGCAGGTCAGTGGTCTTCTGATTACACTCTATTGCCAGTATTTAATTCTATCCCTGTTTCTCCTCATCTGCTTGTGGATGCGGGAATCTTTTTGAAATAGAGTAACATAATTGCTTGAAGACTGTGGACCTCCTTGGGTGGGTTTAAAAAAAGAGGAAATATTACTTTCACTAAGCTTAATTAATATTTATTTCCATCTCACCTCTGTCTTATACCCATTTTTGTCTGGTTCTGTTAGTGACCAAGATTCACAAATTAACCCCTGGTTTGAATTAGTACTCAGTGTTTTTAAAATTGTCCACAAGGCGGCAGTAAAACATCTTGCTTCCCCCCCGTATCTCAGATTCGTTAAGAGTTGATTTTCTAAACATTTAGATATTATATTTGCGTGAATTACACTAAAAATTATCCTGCCTTTAAGTCTCTGCTTTGCCATTCAAATTGTACTTATTAGTAAATATGAGTTTGTCATGGTGAGACCCATAATTAATTTTTCCTACAATAGATGAGTAGAAATCCTTAAAGTTTTGATAACATAAAGTACCTATTCATATTGATAAGCAATACTACCTACCTATTTTCAAGGTTACAAGTCCCTGTAAATTTTCTAAGAGAAGAGAAGTTGCTATCTGAGCAGCATAAAGCCCGATTTTTTTTTCTCTCTCTCTACCCAGTCATGTAATGAAGATCCCATTCACATGTGATCTTTCTACTTGGAGTTTTCAAATAAAATGTAAAATTGTCCCCATTTGCTTAGCAGGCACCTTGACAAACCATTGCGGTATAGAAAAATACATTTTGAATAGGTTTCCCTCCCATGTGAGGAAGGAAAAAAAATCTCATGGAAGTGAGAATTGAAGGCTCACTCAGAATTGCTCTAGCAAGTTTCCCACCCACTGATGGGTACTGCCAAGCACCTTGTCAGTGCTATCGGTTACCTGGTATCTACCTGAGCTGGAGGCTGTCTCCGATGACCTCATGTGTCAAGCAAGTGAAGGGTACCTTGGTGCTCATGCCCCATACAAGAGAAGGGGGCGGAGGACCGTGGGGCTGGATGACCTTGCACTGCTCACTGACTTCCTGCTGCCAGAACAATGGTTGCCCTGAGGACGAGAGGCTGCCAAGAGCACCTCTGGCATAATATGTCATCCCAGTAAACACCTGCCATTCGGGAGAAAAGCAGACAGGTGTGCATGCATTATAGAAATAGGGGAAGAGAGAGAAGAGAGGCCTTGACAAAATACACGCTCGCTGTACTTCAATATAAGAGATCTAAGCTGCAGTCTCGGTGCTGTCTGCATGCCTGTGAAAAGCTGCAGGGAGCTTGGCCAGAGCAAGATTGTGAGATTGAGTCCAGCACTTTGCCAATGCAGGCAGAGCATGTTAGTGTGTGGGGTGTGTGTGTGTGTGTGTGTGTGTATGTGTGTGTGTTTGCAACATCCAAGCAAATTATTTATGAAGTATATTCATATGGCAAAATGCAAGAGAGTTGATAATAAAGCATAAATAACCAGACACACATATTCACAGATTCCATTCTGTCCATTGTCTCGTTTAAGATACGTACTGCCTAATGCCTTTAGAATTGAACATTATTTTGCCAGTAATAAAAGACATGAAGTTCATAGCAATTTGTGCCTTCAGAAGGATGGTTTCCTATTTAAAATACTCTAAATTAAAACATACATCACCCACATAGCACTTGATTTTTGAAAATGCATATACTTGTATAACTAGCTACTCTAGGAAAAATGCGCTGAATGATTTAATTTCATATTAAGGTGCAAATGGAGTACTGGATTTGTGTTGAGACACAAGTGTTTTGTGACTGCGAGCAAAGCCTTCTGAAAGATTTTCACCACCACGATTCAAAACTACCGAGTTCAACACGAGAGTAATGACATGATTCTTACTTTCAGAAAAGCACATTGATTTTAGACATATTGAAACTCACAAGTTTTAGAAGTGTGTTTGGGTGAAGGTTAAGTCGTCCTTGACAGTATTAAAAGAAAGGTTTGAACTGTTGAATAACCACCTTTCACCCATCCCTAATTGTAATTTAAATGACAATATGCTCTCAATCAATAGCTCTTTGTCACACTTTGAAGATCAAGGGATGAGATTTCACCCCATGAGTTTACAAGGCAAAAGCTCCCTGTTCATAACACTCAAATGTTGCATTAGAATAGTCTTCTCCAGCAATTTGTCCTGGATAAAGGCATTTAAAAAATGCTACCTTGGAGATGTTAACATTAGAAAGTGTCAGAAAGCTTTATTTTTGTAATTTGCTCTCCGATAGATATCATAATAAAAATATTAGCCCATCCAAAAAGCCAGGTTGTCTGTATATACTAATTTCACTGGTTTAATCTCAGACCTTTCACCCAAATAGCTAATACTCCGAGTATTTACGGTGTCCTGGCCATTGTACTGTGCACGTGTACCTGGTCTTAGCTCGAATCTAGTATTTATTCCCATTGAACAGACTAGGCTCAGAGAGAATGAGTCACTTTGACCTTGTGTCGCACTGCTCAAGAAGGGAAGAACTTGGACAGAATCAATTCCAGTTGTACGTCTGAGCACTTAACAAGCCTCCCCTGCCTCCCGTGGGATGGAGACTCAACGTGAGCAAACACCACGACTGCTTTTTCCACATAGATCCCTATGTGGAGGTTTATAAATATATCATAAGCACTTTGCTTATGTGCTATTATAATGTAAAACTGCACTAGCACTTATAGGATATGCTTTATACATAGAAACAGGCACTTTCTGGTTTTTTTTTCCTCCTGCTTTCCAAGTAGAATGCATTCTCTGTGCACCAGCATATGCGTTGCGGTTGGTTGTTTCGTTTGTGGGATGATACTGAATTTCCAGGCAGGCCTGGTTGCATCATTTTGGGTTTAGATAAGACAGAGCTTGCTTATCCAGTTGCTACCTGATAAATTCATAATGAGCTCTGAAAACATACTGGACCTCAGGCCATCAGTTAATTTTGAGGATTCCAACATCAACTTTATTATATGACCAGACAAATGTTACAAGATTTCCAGCTGGGGTTGTTTTACTGCTAGTGGCAATGCTAAGGATAATACTAATGGTCATCGTGTGTTGAGTTTTTATGATTTGATAGGGGTAGAGGAGGAGCGAGGGCCAGATCCTGTTCGAGGACAGGTTCTGTCTCGTCTACCAAGTTGACCTGGCAAGATATCTACAGTATGGCTTATTGGGACATTTCGCATTAAAAAATGTATGCTTTTTGAATCTTTTGAAAAATTAGAAAATCTAGAAATATTGGGATAGAGTCCTCATTGGCAGAAATTGGCTGGAGTCCATCATAGAGGCTCCCCTTTGGTGATTATGTTCTTTCCCTGATATGACGGTTCCCATGGGCTCAATTTTAGTCTTAGGCCAATGCAGCTTCTCTAATTGGAGTGACCAGAATGTACTTAATTTTGAAGTCCAGATGCAAAAAAAAAGGAAGAAAAAAATGCTTTATAGCTACTGCACAGTATACCCTCATACTGTCTATGAGGTAGGCGCCATTATACCCATTTTACAGATGAAGAAAAAACCTAGAGAGGCTAGATAGCCACTGAGTGCTACAGTTATCAAGTGGTAAGGCTGAGATTCCACTTCATATCAAACAAAGCCTGTGTTTTAGCTCCTACTGAGACATTCCCTCCCACAAGCGGACGGCTCCCCTTCTTAATCAGCCAAGTTCATTATTATGAAGGCCATACCAGTCTGGGGGAGGCACTGGGATCACTAGCCTGTGCTCCCTGACGTCCCCATTCTTGTCTATCCTAAGAGGCTGCCAGCGTTGGTCTCTAGGTATCCGAGGGTGCCTGGGAAAACAGCACACATATATAGAGCAAGAACATCTAACTTAATGACTTCCACTTTACACGATTGGCAACAACCACCCCTCGAAAAGGCGTTAGGGAATTAATTTCAACAGTGCCAGTCATTCCACCTGCCAGTTCATGCTGGAGTGAGAGAGAGGTGGGAGATGGCAATCTGCTGTTGCCTCAGCCCCTGTCAGCTGCCGCGCTTTGTGAGTCTGTTGGTGAAAGATAAGTATTCAGCCGCCATCATCATCACCGTTGATGTTCTACTGATGTGAAACATTTGCAAGAGTGTGAGATATTTTGCAGTTACATAACAAGCATCCCGCTGGCCTGCCCATGCCATTTTCACCTATCCAAAGGCTAGATAAAATTTATAAAATTAGTTGTCTCTAGAAACAGGATATCCTGGGATGCCCTGCTGAGAGCATTCACGTGTCATCTCTGTTAATGCAGACCGTCTAGTGAACGGTAGCCAAACTCGAATCCAGTAAGATTGAACAAGGCAAGAGGAAGAGAGAGAGATGTGACCAGGGCCACATAGTGTCTGGGCACTGATTGGACGGTCAACACTGTTCATAAAGCTTAGACAAGGAGAAGTAAGTAAGTGTCCTGTGATCGCCCTGGGCTCAAAGCAGACCTTGCCCATCAGTCTTCCCTCCTGAACATGCAAGTCAGGCTACTAATAACCCAACGGCAGAGAAAGCTTTGTGAGATCCCACCTTGCCATGTGGGATTTCAGTCTGGTCTTGCCTGGTCTTAAGCCAGGTCCCTGTCCCTTGCTCAGCTGAGTGGCCGAGCTGAGAAGGGATTGTTGACAGCACGCTCTGTGATGACACCCATGTTGTGTGAAGACAGTCAAATGCATATTTTGTCAGAAACAGAGCTTGGAACAAGAAAATCATACCCAGGGATTTTCTTAAATCATTCAAATATAGAAGGCTGGGGGGAAACCTACCAAAAGTATTACAGGACAAAAATGTGTGTATGTCCATGTCTTGGGACAGAGAATGGAGTGTTCCTTGTGTTCATTGTGTTCATTGTGCTAATCTGGAATCTGGGGAGCTACCAGTTCCCCAGTCACTTGTATTGAAAGGGGAAGATAAATAGGCTTCAGGCTCTAGAAGAAATGATTGCCAAGAGGCATCGCCCTCACTGTCTATAATCCTTAAGACCACCATTACAGGGACATGGGACAGGAAATCTTTAACTCTGGAATATAAAAATCCAAAGCATCTTCCTCCTTTCTTTCCTTCTGCCCATTCTTCTTTCCGTCCTTCCTATCTTCCTTTCTTCTCTCCATTCTTGAATCGTTCTATCCTTCCACTCCTTGTGCTTTCCCCAAAGGAAACATAAGAGGTATTCGGAGCTTTTCTTTCAGAACTGAGAAAATGGATGTGGGGTAATATAACCCTTAGCCCTGGGATCAGATCTCTCTTGTGTTCTGCTTGAAAAATCTTTGGAGGTAGGAAAAAGGGAAAAAAAGAAAAAAAAGCTGGCAACTCCACAGAAAAAGGTTTAAATGCAAATGAGAGCTCACGGTAACACTTGAGTGTGAATGGGTTTCATTCAGAGAATACCAGTCACTCAGCCATCACAAATGATTGACAAGAATTCAGGGGGCTCCTGGCACCAGGAGGAGCGTCTGTGAGAGGTGGGGAAATGGGCAGAGAAAGGTTAGAAGTCAAGAACACACATCTTGTGCTTTTCATAATTTTCCAAGGGTCATCCCATTTGAGTTTTGGGAAATTAGTCAAGGCCATTTTATTTCTAGAATTTATGAAGTTTTTTGTTTTTTTTTTTCACTTTTGGTTGTCCCAGAATTTATTCCCGGAGGATTTATGAAATAGAATCTCTTCTTTATCTCATGGTTCCCCAAACCAACCCTCAACCAGTGTTACCTCTTGATTGTCAAACCTCATGGTCATGTAGCTAGATTGTAGCTGGACCCGTTGTAGGATGCAGGGCAAGTCATTTGGGGTAATTGTGATTTTTCACCTGGAGAACTACATATAACTATGCTAAAAATGAACCAACCTGTCCCCCTGACATTGTCAGGAATCAAATTGATCTTTCACGCTTGTCTTGCAAAAGTCTGTGGCTCTGCCAGGGCATTCAGATTTTGCTTTATAAATGCTTGAAATATTGGAGAAACACATGTGGACTCTTTTTTTTTTTTTTTTTACATGTGGACTCTTTATGAAAAACTAAAACCCTTGAGTATTTCCCCCTCTTGATCACTTTTATGAGTTGGTTTGGACTTGAGCAATCCACAGTGAAACCCGAATTTTTGAATCATATCTTTATTGGAAGGTGAAAACAATATCCAATTAACAAAAATAATAAAGAACTTCAGATCATCTACTGTTTGGAATCTAAAACCTGCCTGTTTCCCTCAATTGCAATTCCCTAACTATTCACTAAATATCTTCGGTTTGCAAGGGATGTTATAGGCCCCAAAACAATCTAATGGGACCTCAGGTCTCATATATGTAAGTAGCTCAGAAAATGTAGTGGGTACCTCAATGATAATGGCATTCCGCAATAAGGACCGCACTTCAGTGATGAACTGCAAGGAGGAATGTGCCTCTTCCCCCAAAGTAAGTTTGGAAAACACCTTAACATTACACTAAGCACAGGGGGACGAGAAGAAATCAGATTCCCTTAAAGAGGATGCAGGTTTTAATTCATTTAAGTCTCTTGACTATTGCATGAGTCTGTTGTTCCCATTTTATGGATGAGGACCATGAGGTACAAGAAGGTTAGGTGTATCTTAGAAAAAGCAGGTTAGGTGTATCAGCTCAAATCACATCCTCATTAAGTGGCAGCACCAGGATGTGCACCCACATCCTGGGCAGTAAAATGAATCACACTCCAAGCATTTTGTCACCTATGAATGTGTCTTAGAATTGCCCAAGCAACTTTTCCAAAATGCTTTTTCCTGGCCTCTCCCTCTAGGGATTCCAATTTAACTGAGTGGAAGTAGATGAAATCATATTTTAAGAAAGAGTAAGAGAGCTACAATCATCAATAGAAGCAGATTTCCTTTTTCAACATCAGGAAATTGAGCCTATTGAAGAAATCAGTTGATTAAATATTCAGAGTATGAACATCTTACCTTAGACAAGTGTGTAAACCGGGGTGGCACTTTCTAGTGATGGCCTTGAGAAGAGGGCTTTCCAGGACAGACTGAATGGCCACATGGCACCAATACAACTTGGTCCGTAGAAGGACACCTAGAGCAGACGAGCCAATGACAGCTCCCCTTTGGTAATGGTTGCTGGCTCATGTTTTCCAAGTTCCTCCAAGGGCAGAGCAGACCACAGAGCAAAATCACTGTGAGTTCCTTGATGCATAACGTCCATAGATATGAAGAGTCAATCCTCTTCATCACTGTAGATTCAGGTAAAAAAAATTGGAAGGAAATAAATTTCTTGAGGTATAATTTTGTAATATATGAGACATAGACATATGGAGCTATCAAGAGATTATATGATGTAATATATAAATGTAATATATAAATATATTTATATATAAGTATATAAATATGTGTTAATTTATAATTTTATGTATTATATAAGGGTGACCCCTTCTCAAGCATCAATCATGATTTGGGTACCACACTGGGAAAAAAACAGGTCGACAGCTCCTGTTAAAAATTCTATTCTGAGGCTTAGTACTGTCTCGGGATGCTTAACTGTTGCAAAGTGCTCTAAGTGAACAAAGAAAAAAACTGTTGTTTATAGCGTGGGAGGGAATTTTAAGCTGCACAAACTTTGAATTGACAATGACATTTGGTGAGAGTACTTGAAATAAAATGATCTTGTTGTCCTGTGTTTGTACTGTGTTAGCTCTTACCCTTATAGACAAAGATAAGAAAATATTTACATCGAGGTGAGGGCAGAAGCACAATGACCACACCAGGCGAGTGGAGCTAAAACTAAGGTTAAACCCATCCAGTTCTGTTTCTTGTCATCACAAAATTATAGGTCTTCCCAGTGTTTACAGAAAATGTGCATATAGCTCCCTAAACCCTTTACCTTCAGATCTGAAGTTTTGATTTAATTTCTCAGGAATATATACTTTGACTTCAAAACATGTATTGACACAAAGCTTGAAAAGCATATTGGTTGCGGAAAACCTAAACAAAAAAGGTTAACTAGAAAACTATGAACTGTCTGGATTTATCCTTCCCCTGGCTGACTGGTAGAGAGTTCTTTGATTTATTTATTGTTTAGAGGTGGGGGAGGGGCAAGGGGGAAGGAGAAAGTATTTTAAGCAGACTCAGTGCGGGGCTTGATCTCAAGACCCTGAGATCATGACCTGAGCCACAATCAAGAGTCAGACACTTAATCCACTGAGCCACCCAGGTGCTCCTAGGAAGTACTTTTAGAAAGCACTGTCCAATAGAACTTTCTGCAGTGATGGAAATGTTCTGTGTCTCAGTTGTCCAAAATCATCGCCACTGGCTGTGTGTAGCCATTTCACACTTGACATACGGCTAGTACAACTTGGGAACTGAATTTTTAATTGTGTTTAATTTTAATTAATTTAAATTTAAATAGCCACATTAGTGCTGTATAGGATAGCACACAATACTAAGCAGTCACTCTTTCACAGTAGCAAATAGATCAATCCTGTTTGTTGTTAATGGATTCTTTTTCAGGGACTGGGCATTTATATGTCTATATACATATATATGTATCTATATATTTAAATGTAATAAGTCATGTTTTCTGCCAGTACAGTTTGTGTTCATAAAACTAAGGGAAATGTAAGAATAGTTTCTACTGTCTTATTTAAAGCACTGAGACTTTTAGACAGGGGGCCCTGGGTGGCAAAGCCATTTAAGCAATGGACCCTTGGTCATGGTCATCAGGTCATGATCTCATGGGCTGTGAAAGTGAGCCCAAGTGGGGCTCTGTGCTCAGAGCCGAGTCTGCTTAAAACTTTTTCTCCATCTTGCCCCCACCCCCCTCTCTCAAATAAATCTCGATAAATAAATAAAGATTAAAAGAAATAAAGCACCGAGGCATTCAGATAGTCTACACCTAGAGCAAGTTTGAGAACTTTTGGACCAATGTGCAGGCACCTCGTTTCCGTATAGAATTGGTAGGAAACAGAACTTTGACTCTCCAAGTTCATTCATGATGTAAGAACTTATTTTTTATTTGCTTTGGAAAGTTAATGTTGGGGCTCCTCCCTCACACCAACATTAGGTTTTCTGTTACCTACACATAGGTATGCCAATGTTTTTATAGTAACTTCATCGTTATTATCTCATCTTTTGCTCTGTTTTGTAAATTTCATTATAATATAGTGTACTTAAAAAAAAATGTGCACCTCGTACCTGTACGGTTCCATGACTTTTTATAGTCCTGTTAATTAAGAGTTTTGTTCTTATTTAAGCGAAGTGAATAAACTATGGGTTGGTGAATGTGACAAATCACGCCCTTCTTAAAAGATTCTCCACGTAACAGTTGTGGGGGAGAGAGATCTAAGCCTGTTCCAGTTCCTTCTTTCTTCCACATGCAAACCCTGCTACCACTCACTCCCGTCCACATCTGTATCTCTGTAGTTGTGCATGGTTGCTCCCTTCCCCTCTATTCAGAATAGAGGGGAAAGGCTTTTGCAGAGTTAGGCAAGTGCATCTGGTCTTCAGCGGAACCGAGTGTATTTTCATATGAATCATTTCTGGGGTCCAGGAGCACAGTAAAGAATTCTGGGTCTTTTGAAAAATTAATTAATACCCAACATTTTTCTTCTTTACTTGGTCGTAGTATTCTCTCTTGCTGTTATTGTTGTTTGTTTGGGTTTTGTTTTTTTTTTTAGGATTTTGCAAGCTGTAATAATTTCTGTTACTGAATATATTTCATTTTAATTTTTTAAATGCTCTTCTAATTTGAATTTAGGCCTTCACACAGGTTTGTCATCTAGGCTGTTTTGAAATATATGATTTTAAATGCATGAAACTCATCCTTTAAAAATGATTGGTGAGTGTACGTTTGAAAATGGTTAATGCTTATTTATTACAAATGGAATAATTACAGCTAATGGAACAGTGCCATTTAACATTAGTATAGTGGTGTGGGGGAACTTGATAATTAGCAGCTCGATAAGTGCCTTTTTTTAGATTATGGAATGACAGCCCTGGAACACCTTTCCGTGAAATGTCTCAACATGTTAAATTCTCTCCTGTTTATTCTTATTGGTTGTAGACAATAGATTTGGGGAGCATTTGGATTTAACTGATTTCATCACCACCTGAGTCCTCCTCTGACTTAAAAGATGGCATTTTTTTAAAATGTGCAGTATAGAAATCATTAAGCAGAAGGAATAAGGTTTTTCCATGTAAAAATTATTTTTTTAAAGATTTTATTTATTTATTTGAGAGAGAGGGAGAGCATGTGATTTGGGGGAGGAATAGAGGAGGAGGGTAGGGTAGAGAATCTCAAGCAGATGTGGAGCCCCACACAAGGCTCAATCTCACAACCCTGAGATCATGACATGAACCAACTAAAGCTACCCAGGCACCTCTCTCCCCCCCAAAAAATTGTATTTCTAAAAATTCCAAAGTACCAGAGGTGGCAATACCTGCTTTTGAACAGGCTACCCCTCAAAATGAAGGTTTTAAAATTAGTGTTTTAAATGACTGTGTTTCTAGTTCCTGCCTCCTCTACTTAGAAAAGATAAGAAACCTTATTTATAACCTGGCCATTTACCATGCTCCCTAAATATTTTAGAGCAGCTTTCCTAAAGTTTGCATTTAGGCTTTTTTGCAGAAATCTAAGCCACTTAATGATTCCAGATGCCATTTTTAGCCTTTTGATTAAGTGAAGGCTACCCTTCATTCTTCTTTGACACCAATATTAATGATCCTGATAAAAGTAAAATTTCCATCCCTATCAAAGACCTACCTCTCTGCATTCATTTTTTTCCTCATTCTAAGTTGGACTAAAGTGTTAACTAAGAAACTCTATTAAGTGACTTTCAGGAGGAATGGCCCGAGGAACTGCATTTAAAATTAAACTTTTCCAAAGCATAAAGTTTATGTATTAAGGTTTCTTAAATAATGTGCATACTTTCTTCTTCTTTTTGAGTGCTAAGAGATTGTGATACCGGACCTAATACTACCCTTAGAACTTCCACTGACATCAATAAGAAAGGAAATAACTGGTAATTTATTTGGAGTCGGGAAGACATTTTCTAAAATGCAGTGCAACCCTAATTTAGAATAGAGGGGAAAGGGTTTAAATTAGGTTTTTTATAGTGGTAAGTATTTGCAGACAATGTAGAGATTTATGGATTAATTTGTTTTAAATTAACTTTTATAGGGTGACTAATAGTCCACAGGGATAAACCAGACTTTCAATTGCCCATGATTTTCAGTCAGCTCCTAGAAAGGAGATCATTTCTCTCCGGAAATGGTGACACACTTTTTAAAGTGTGCCATACCATTTTTTTTTTTTTTTTGTCACTGTCCAGAGAAGATAAATAAGTTCTGGGACTTGGGCAAAGATACTCACAACTGGCCAACATTTGATGTCACATTTCACTCAGGGAAAGAGAAAGACCCTGACCTCCACCCTGGCAGGGATCTTTCATCGGCTTCTTTCACTGGTAACATAACAGCGGCGCCCAAAGAGTGTTCATAGAGACAAATGCTCTGCATTATGGGCACATAAAGCTGTTGCCCGGCATTTCCCTTAGCCCAAGAAATACTAATCAGTTCTGCGAGCTAAAAATCCAGAATATTAGCATTTGGGACTCCACTAATACCAGACTCTGCCAAAGAGGGGACAGAGACAGATGACATGATTAGTCTGCAAAATGTATGTATCTATGTAAAGATCTAGGTATGTATCTTGTCTACATACATCAGCATGGATCCATGCCTCTATTTATGCACTTCCTGAGCAACTCCTCTATACTCAGCCTAAGGCTGGGACCTAAAAAAGTGATCTGAATTTTTAGTCTAGACTGTTCACATCTGTTTGGCCCATATAAGTGAAAAAGCACATTTCAAGAATAGAGCAATTTTGTTAATGATGCATTTAAAATCTCATGAACAGGGACGCCTGGGTGGCTCAGTTGGTTGAGTGGTCAACTCTTGATTTCAGCTCAGGTCATGATCTCAGGGCAGTGGGATTGAGCCCCGTATCAAGCTCCGCGCTCAGTGGGGAATAAGCTTGAGGCTCTCTGTCTCCCTTTCTCCCCCTCTGCCCCTCCCACTTGCATGTTCTCTTTCTCTCTGTAAAATAATTAATAAAAAATAAAATAAAATTTCATAAGCAAGTGAAGAGTACACTATGCTATTTTATGTAGAGGATCATGGTGAAAGGAATGGTACCTTGATATCATGTCTTTGCAGACACCACAAAGTATTTACAAATACTTTTCATTCTGTGTAACTCTTTCTCAATTTAGACTGTTCTTAGATTGATAATTATTTTCTCTCAGAACTTTTGAATGCATCATTCTGTGATCTTCTGGCTTCTATTGGTTCTGCCAGCCTGAAAATTTTTTGTTTTGTTTAAAATTTTGTTTTGTTTAAATTCTGCCTTTTGTTCTTGTTGCTTTGAGGATCTTCCTTCTATCTTTGCTGTGCTCTAATTTTTCTATGATGCATTTGGTGTATGTTTCTTTATACGATTCAACCTTGAGGATTATTTTCTTCCAGATTCTGAGGTTCAAGTCTTGCATCAGTTCTTGAAAATTCTTAGTCTTTGACCTCAAAAATTGCCTCTCATGATCTCTATTATCTCCTTTTGGGAGATAATATATTTATATTTATTATATATATTATCATATATATATTAATTATATACTTTATATATATGTATATGTATGTTATATCTTTCTTTTTAGTCCTCCATATCTTTCAATTTCTTTTTTCATGACTTCCATCTCTTGGTCTCTTTAGACCCTCCTTTGTAATTTCTTTGGATGTAACTTCTGATTTATTTTCTCTTTAAAGGTTTCTAGTTTACTTTTTGCTTCATTTGTTGACTTTTTTTTTTTTTTTTTTTTTTTGCTATTTTGCACAATAAATCCATTTAAGGATAGTATATCCTCTGATTTATCAGGGATGTCCTTTCCTTTGGACAGGACAAAAATTCCAAAAAAGGAATTTTTGTGTGTGTGAGTGATTTGTGTATATATGTACATGAGTGTGTGTAAACTTTTTATTCAGTTTCAGCATACACACAGAAAATAATTTGTATCCTAAACGTAGAGCTAGATGAATTCTTATGAAGTAAAAACACACCTATAACCATTATAAAATAGTGCTGCTGTAAACTTTCTTGGGTATTTCTTTGGGGAAACGTCTGTTGAGTATTTTTATTGAGTTTATACCTAGAGAAATTGCTTTTTCATGGAGTATGTGTCATTCGGCTTTAGTGAACACTGCCAAACAGTTTCCCAAAGTGGTTTTACCAATTTGCCCCTCTATCAGCAGTATGTGAGAATTCCAACTGAACTATATCCCTGTGAACTGTTTAACTTCAAACATTAAAACTTAATGTTTTAAACTTAATGTTTAAAACTTTAAACTTAAAAGTTGTATTTGATTATTTCATTAATAAATTCTAATTTATTCCTTTTCAGATCTGACTGGTCACAGGACATATTTTCAGATCTTTTAACAAGCATGTTACACATTCTTATACCCCTTCATTTGTGAGGTTTGCTCATTTTATCGAGTAATTTGTTTCTTCTTTCTTTTTTTCCTTTTTTTTTTTAATTGTGAGCTTATATTTGATGACTTTTTTGTGTGGGAATTCTTTGAAGCCTGGATTGAATGTACCTTCTTCCAGGTAGGCTTTGCATTTATATTTGTTACACACCTGGAAACCACCAACCTATGACAATTTTATAGTGAAAATGGGCTGAAAAATCCATGAGAGGCAAGTCTGTGGTTATGAATTTTCTGGACAGTTTTTTTCCCCCTTTCATCCAAAACCAACATTGAGAGAAAATTTCCTCCTGCCCTCTTTTATGGGGTAGGTCTTTTCCCTCAATCACACTTTCGTTGAGATATAGCTTCCCTTTGGAGTCTTGGCATGAAACTGAGAGCCCAGTTACCCTGGAATCTATCAAATTAACCACTTTGGGCCAGCTTCTACTTTTTCTTTGACTTCTCCACCCAATGTATCTGTCCAGGTAAAATCTTTTGGTTACAAAAAATGGACAGGTATCTTCAGGCTCAATTTCCTTTTGTCTCTCTGGATTTGTGTTTTCCTTCAGTTTTATTCTCTATAGATAGCTTTTAATTCCTTGACAGCTTAGCAGTAAATTTAAAGAGATATTAAGTAATTTCATTATTAGCACTTTTATTTTTAAGGGGGAAAATTTTTTAGAACAATAGTTCTTAAAATGTTGTTTAGGAGCCCCTGAATGCTGCTGAGGCCCTTTCAGGGTCAAAACTTCTTTCTATATTAATAAATAAGACACAGTTTGCTTTTTCCCATCCCATTTCTTCCTCAGAGTACAGTAGAGTGTACAGTGGCAACATGACATGTAATGATGTTATCAGTCTGACAGCTAATTGAATGTAGGCTTTCATGTCCTTATAATTGAATATTCTGTTTTAATTTTGAATACCGTAAATATTGATAGGTATAATTCATATAACAAAAGCTTTGCGGGGTTTTTAATAACATTTAGGAATTAAAGGGATTTTGAGATCAAGAAGACAGTGAAGTGTTGTTTTTAGCTATCCTTTGTGCTAAATTCCAAGCAATGGAACTATTCAGACACCAGAATATACAGAACTATCCATATAGTTCTATAGTGCTATATAGAGTCATCAAGTAGAAAAGATCCATGTTAAGTTCCTGCAGGAGTTTTATGCAAATAAGTTCCCAAAAGACCATAGGTTCTTCCTGAGCAAGAACTTTCTAGAATTGAAGCTTGGCTCGTCATGTACCATGATAATTTATGCAGGCCACTCAACAATCTGATTTTCTGTTTTCTCAACTATTCAATGTAGGACATAATAATCCTCGCTCTATCTCCTCGTGTTAGTTCTGCATAAGGCAAGATGATAGCAAGATCGTTCTTGGGTCTTTATAAAGTTTTGAGTTGTTGGAAATGAAGGCATGTGAAAACTAGCAAAGATATCTTTGTCTTGGATTTCCATCTTGGATAAAAATGATGAGAAATTAAATGGGAAGGTAAATGTAACTGGGTAACTTCAGAACAGATATGCAATATTACTTTCTACTCTGAATTATACAACCAATGCTAAAGTGATGATAAATCCTCTTAATATTACTAAGTAAAGTTTACATGGGCTTATTTTGATGGGAAGAAAACCACGTTCATTAGGCCTGATTCGAGTTCTGGCTCTACAGCATCCCAGCCCTTTTCTAGTAGAATGTTACATTTTGTGTCTGCAATGAACCCCATCTCCTCGTATTTATGCCTTTGGAGAGTTCCCTCCCACCTTGTGTCCAGGCTTGCTTTGACAAGCACGATGGAATCACAGGTTCCAGTAATGCTTGCATATTAGGGCTCATCCTCTTGGAATGCTTTTACTTGCAAGTCAGCTACCTTGCTCGAAAGAAACTCAGGCTAAGCTATGAAACGATGAGTAGCTACACAGAGAGAAACCCATGTGGATGAGAGTTCACCGTGAACACTCCATCCCCCGTCAAGGTCCCAGCTAAGTGGAACTTCATGAATGACCTGTCCAGCTGGGCCCATTCAACTCACAGGACTGTGGAAATTAATGAATCCACTCTAAGTCACTGTTTTGGGGTGATACTATTTTTTTTTTCCAGTGAGCTGGGTATGACGAAATCCCGTGGTTATGCCTATACCCACAGACTGGTTCGACTCTTCTGACTGACTTGACCAGTCAAATCAATCACTTCAGGAAAGAAAAAAAAAAATTACTTTTTGACTGACTTGTTTACTGTCTTGGCCTCTGATTTTTTTTGGTTGGGTTCAGTTTTGTTGAACTGAGTAACTCGACTTAGCCAGTTTAGTCAGTGAAAATAATCAGAACAGTTTGCGTACCTAGAAACTGTCTGTGTGCGATATGTTCCTCTTATTTAACTTTAGTGGGAAATTATGTGACAGAGGCCCATATAGGCATAGCAAATATGAGCACAAACTTCTACTTATAACTACTGAGTTTCAAATTACTGGATAGATTATAGCCGCATTTGTTTGGTAGCAGGAAAAAATATAGGGAGTTTTTATTTCCCAGTGGCATGCTACATTATAAGTCCATTAGCTATTGCATATGTTATTGCTGTAATTCTAATAACTGCCATATATTATGATGGCAATAATAATGTAATGCTTACAGTATGCAATATGTAATTTATTGAACATTGCTGGGATTTATTTTCAAATTGTAAATTTGGCTTGCCTTTCAGCACTAGAACCCCTTATGTCCTGCTTTGAGAGTTTAGTCATAGTCTTTTTGTTTGAAGAAGCTGTCAGGAGTGCGTGTCTGACATGAAGACGCACAAGGGGTGGTGAAGCTTGGCAGTCACTAAAGTCCTGGGTGAGAAGTGGAGTGAGTGATCGGGATGCGGCTTGAGTAGGTCCATTCATATGTGTCATATTGATACTACCAGAGCTGCTGACGAGGTGATTCAAATATAAGCCACCGTTATTGGAGTATTCATAGATATTCTACTGCGCTTAAGGTTATGACAGATGAAGCTTTTCTTATGAATTGTCAAAAGGATCACAGACCCCTCCGCTGCTTCGATTTCTGTCACCAGTAGCTTGCTTGCTTGCCTTTTTTTTTTTTTCCCATCTAATGCCCTTTGAATATAGTTCTTCAGAATCCCATATTACAAAGGCTATGCAAAAAGCTTTCGAGTTTGCTAGCTTACTCCCAAACTGGAATGATTCTAAACTGTTCCAGGAAGATAGGTGTCTGTATTTTTCTTTTAGGGAGCTAAGTAAAAATAAAGTAAAATTTTAATACTTGTGTCAATGTCTTTAACCTATATCCTGAAGTTCTTTTTGATATCTCATATTTATAACTCAAATATAGTTTCCATATTATACTAATCTTTGTTTCTTCAGTGCATGTAACTGACATCCCTACATTTCAGTCCACGTGTATTTACTTCAGTTTAGTAGAAACTAAATCCCTCTTCTCATGTCTAAATCAACTTATATCAGTCCTGGGGACAGAGGGAGCCCACCATGGGCCCAGAGTGCCCCTGCGTGTTTTTGCTGTGTTTGTCAAACTGCACACCCTACCTGCTTTCTGATGCTCTACCCTTTCTATAGCTAGTCACATGGGCAATAAGTCTAGGCCACTACAGATGACTATTATACAACTGCCTTCGTTTTTTCCTTCTTCACTCAAAAACAAAACAAAACAAAAACAAAAAACCAAATTCCCACATATTATTTAGAATTTCCGAACAGCAACTCTTTATTTGTCTAGTGGCTTCTCTAGATCTTTCCTAGAATTCGTTATCTCTCAAGGAGTTCCAAAGTTGACTCTTAATAGAGCCCAACCAGTGTTCAGCATAGAAGTATGAACTAAAATCTGCCGTTTTATATTACCATCCATACATTATCAGATCAGTACCTGTCATTCATTCTTTTCTTTCGTCCTCCTTTTCTCTGCCAGTTGTTCATTCTTTTATTTATTCTACAAATATTTATTGAGTGCTACACACTTAATAGCTAACCTCTAGGCATACAAAATGAATTGAGCATGACTTTCTATTCCCCAAAGTTAGTCATTATGCATTCTGGATGCCCTCTAGGCCCTACCTGTTTTGAGTAGAAAAGATAGATCAGATCAAGGCTGAATGCCAGATTATAGAGCTGGAAATATCTACTGAAGACTACAGTTTTGGAATAGATGTATTCAGAAAAGTTAATTTGATGGAGAGGTATAGAATGGATTAGAGAAAGATGAAACAATAAGTAAAGTCTCCTTCAAGAGGTTATGATAACAAATATCCACATTCCCTTCTTTGAAATCCTTGAGGCCAGGTATATTTTGGATACAGAATTTTCCAGACTTTAGAAAGGGCCTACACCCTATACACCATATATTGGATAATGCTTGGGTCTCGATAAGCTCTCTGTAGTCAAACGCTTGAATATTTGTCCAGATAAATTGAAACTAAATATTACAAATGATGTCTGTAAAATGACCCATGTCAGTTCAAATTATTAAACAAACTATTAAATCAAAAACAAAAAACTTTGGGTTATCAGAACTTTAGGGGCTTCAGAACAAGGGACCTCTGATTTGAGCTACAAGTCCATGAATTAATGACAGATAGAGGAAGAGTGGATATAAAATGCTTTAAAGGTAGCATTGGCGGTGCTTGTCTTTTGGTTAAATATTAAACAAGAAATGTGACAATTATATCTGAGGTTCTGAGCCTGGGTGGCTGGGAGGATGGGTGCCACTAACAGAAAAGAAAGGAATAGGAGGAGGGGCTACTTGATAAGGCTTGGGTGGAGGGGAGGTGATGATTAATTCAATTTGAAATACACAAATCTCCAGGATATTATGAACCTGCCTGAAATTAGCATGATTAAAGGTGCCTCTCACAGTGTTTTGGTGAGTATGTGATGGGGAACTAATTTAAAAATCAGTAGTCTTTTCGCATATAACATATTTCATTAATCAAATTTGAAAATTGAATATGTCCAACCTAAAAAAGTCATCCTAGATTCTTCTTTAAGAAAATGGCACAAATGTTGATGGCAATCTAAAATTGGAAACAGATTCTAAAGAGAATTCTTAAGTTTCTGAATTCTACCTAGATCAAAATGGAGTTTTTTAATCTATTTCTTCAAAGCTATTGGAGACAGTAGATATAGGCTTATGGCTCATTGTAAAAACTTTCTGACCCATTGTGGGTAATGACTCTGCATTAGGTCAGTAATCAAAGCTTTATCACTTTTAAGAGCTAGCTGGTGGCTGAACCTACAGACACTAGTACAGTGTGGCCTAAAATCATCAGACAGTTATTTGTTTAAAACTCATGTATATTTCTAGGAATATAGTAGCTATCTTAGAATTACTTATATCTGCAAAGATATACTGACAAAATGTTGTCTGGCTTGTACATATGACATGGTTACCAAGAAACATTCCACTTTTTATGGGCTTGTTTCCATGTCAGTCAGTATGCTTCCGATGACGTCTTTCTTTCACTCCTGTATATTTTTAAAGTCCCATGATGAAGGTGAATGGATGCATCGCCAATTTGAGGGTACCAATCTTATCAAATAATGTCACTGGTCCCTCTCTTCCACAGCTCTCGTACTACCGAGGAGAGTTTATTTCCTTTTCTGCCTTTACATTGAGGTGTATCTTCACCTGCAAATTTTTTGGGTAACACCTCTTGTCACCAAGTCTGATGATTGATGGCAATTAAGCTACAGGAATGGTCTGTCTGTGGTTAGGTTCCAGTAGGGTGTGATTATAGGAGCATGGAGGAGGGGAGAAAAAAGGATTGGTAGATAAGCCTCCAAACACTGTATTTAAAGTTAATCATTAAAATAAGAAGAAGAATCTCAAATAATGTATATTTTGATGCCTGTCTTAAGAAAACATTTTTCTAGGAAGATGAAGAAATACAGAAATATAGCTTTAAACATGTCTTTACTTACATTATTTTACTTTTGACTACGATGTTTTCATAGAAATATATATAAGCACATTTTTGGTTACCTTAATCCTCTTGGAAAGTGATTTCAGGAAAGCATACTTCTTATTTGATAGGAATGTTAAATGACCCTCTCTCATCCTGAAGCAGTTAATTTTTCTCAGACTCTTAAGCGTTTACTGTCATGACATCCTGAAGTTTCTATCCCTATCAAGGATATAGGTTTAAGGAAATGCATTTCAAATATTAAAAGAAGATATCGCAAAACATTATAAAGAGATGACTCAGTGTAGGAGGTGGTACTGTTTATAAGACTATATCAATGACAACTTTTTAGCTTTGTAGCTAGGAAAAAAGACAACGTCCTCTGTGGATAAGACAGAGGAAAAATACGTTCTTTGGTTCCAGAAGCCCCACTGCCTCACCTCTCGAGCACAGGCTCCTGAAAAGTGACCCTAACCCTCTTCCCCCTGCTCTGATGTGGCTCTGGCTATAGAAGTGGCATCTGTAAGGCCCGGGGTATTATGAGGGCAATGTGACTAGTGCCCTCCTCCACAAGGAGCAAGAGAAAGAGCTGGTCATTGCACCGACCCTATGCTGTGCACGAACTCAGGTGGAACAGCTCAGACCTTTGAGAACAAGATGAAAAGACCTCGCAGCAGGAAGGATTTGGGCTCCGTTTTGGGAAAATACCCCAATAAAAGAATTGTGAAGTCCTGGTGCATATTACCAAGGGATTCTGTGGAATCTCATTATCTGGTGATTTTAATGAGGAACGTACAATGATTTTTGTAGGATAATTGATGTGAAGTGCTGCCCAGAAGCTGAAGGATGAATGAATCCACCTTCACACATCTTTTCAGGCCCTTCAGCTCTATGATTTGTGCATTGTATTATTTAGCAGAAATAATAAAGAACTAAATATGCTTCTTTTGGTACGTGGCATTAACTATTTTTGTGTGTTAATGTGGTACCTGCCAATTACTTGCATTAAGGCAAATGGACTAAAATATACAAATTAAGTTATGAACACACTGCTACATTTAACAGATTAACTGAAAACCTGCGAAGATTTCAAGAGTATATTGAATACATAATACCACTTCCTTGATCTTGAACCTGTAGGCTACTTTTTTTTTTCTCCCAAAGTTATGTGGTCTTAGAGCCTGAATATGTTCTGAATGTAGCAAAAGGAATTTAATACACTTTGAGAAAGTGTGTGGTCACCAGGCTGTGTCCTCTGGGAGGCACTATCATAATTAATCTTCACAGTAATCTGGGCATATAGAAGGATATATAGTGTCTCTACCTACCCAAGGTGCCATAACAAAATAGCACAGACAGGTGCCTTCAACAATAGACATTTATTCCTCATATTCCTGGAGTTTGGAAGTCCAATATCAAGGAGCTGGATGATTTGGATCCTCATAAGGACACACTTTCTAGCTCGCATATGAACGTCTTCTTGCTTTGTGTTCACATTGTCTTTCCTCAGTGCATGCATGTGGAGAGATCTTTCTCTCTTGCTCTTCCTATAAGGGCACTAATCCCATTGTGAGGGTCCCACCTTCAACACCTTATGAAAACCTAATTATGTCCCAAAGGCCCTACCTCCAAATACCATCACACTGGGGGCTGAGGCTTCAATATATAAATTTAAGAGGGGGGAAGGACTCAGTTCAGTCTATAGCCAATAATAAATGTTTTAAGCTTTATGAGATATAAGGTCTCTGTTCCAGCTTCTCAGTTCTGCCATTGGAATCTTACATAAATAAGTGGATGTGACTGTGTTTCAATAAAACTTTATTTGCAAACACAGGAAGCTGGCAGGAATGGGATATGTGTGGTCCCTGTGATCTCGGGCCTTGCAACAGCTGATTGAACAAAAGATGGGAACTTGACCCATCTGTATAGTTTCCAACAATTTATGACTCGTCTGGTGTAGTGTGAATTGGAATGGATCCAATGGATTCATGTCTTGGGAATTTGGTGTTAGAGAAACAGGAAATTCTTGGTTGAAAATAGTTACTAGAACTGGAAGATTTGAATGGGGCTTATTTGAGGCTCTAGAATAAAAATCAGTAGAGGAAGTTGGGGTAGAAAGGGGGAAGTGTATTTGAGAGAGAGAGAGACAGACAGAGACAGAGAGAACAGCACAGCCCTTAATAAGTGGAGAAAGATTTCATTGCTGAATTTCTAGTTTCTGATTTCAGCCCTTGTGAAGCCCAAGTGTGCTTTCTTTGAGTCTCTGCATATCTGTGTTCTATCACTAAAATAAATCCCCTTTGCTTATCTGAACTGGAGTGGGGATTCTGATCCTTAAAGAAAAGGACCATGATTAGCCAATGCAGTTATAAGTTTCTTTTCATATTCAACTGAGTAAAATGTTCCCCTCTGCTTTCTTTTGGAAGTTTGAGGGGTTGGCATATCAAAGTCCAAATCAAGAGTTCTTAAGTATGTCCTTCAGAGATAGGATTGCCCAGGGCTAAATAAAAGTGTACAAAGAATAGGGCTGATATCTTTTCTAAGTCATATTTATTGTCCCTCTTTCTTTCCAAGTTTTTTTTTTTTTAAATCCAGAGGGAAAAATATATATATAGAAGGACAACGTGAAAGGGTAAGTAATCAGTTGCTTGGTGCTGGCTCATGCTTTTCTGGCTCTCAGTGTGGGTGCAGTCATGACACGAAAAGGGAATACAGAAGCCTGAGCTCATGTGCTCAGCTATTGGTCACCTTGTCCAGAATGGATATCCCCATGGGCATCTTCTACCCGTTCCTCCCGAGTCCCATCCTTGGAAGGTATTTCTAACTTGGTATTCTAGATAATTTTTTCAAGACTCCATCTTAACTATCACTGTAAGCTTTAAAAAGTTATAACATATATACTTCTCTCCTGTTAGTGGAATTAAGATGTAAATATACTATATGTGATTAAAATAAATGTGGCACTGTGATGCACCATGCCATGTCCAGTGACCCAGCTGACTTGAAGGCAGCTGTGATGGGCAGTTCTCTCTACCTGCAAATTGTCCCAGAAGCAGTGTGTTCTGAGGCTCTCTCCATCTTGCTTTCTCTGAAGCTGTGAGAGGGCAGATAGAACATGGCAGCAGGCAGTCACAGCCCAGGATGGCAGGCCACCACTGTTGCCCAGAACAGCCTTCAACCAAAAGGGAAATGAAAGTGAGTAGATAAGTACCCAAACTTCCTGTCCTTCAGTGAGTCAGTTATGACCATAATTCTTACGCACTTGCTCAGAATAGCACCGATGTGACTGAACAGTGGTTCCCTACTGTGGCAACTTGCTTCTTCATGGTCCTTCTTGGCTTTTCTCTTTTCCTTGTCTCACTTTTCCACATCCCCCTCTTCTACTTTCTAGTGTCACCTCCTCAGTAAGCTACCTGCACCAAAATCTTTGTCCCAGGGTCTTCTGTGAGGAGCGTCCTAACTAACACAGTGGCCAACTCATGATTTTCACATGTAACAGTTTATGTTCATAAAGTTCACCTACTCCCTGGATCTCCACGTAAGTTATTGCATGCTGTTCAGCAAGGTAAATGATAGGACACGTGATGAGAGAGAATTGATCCCCTAAAAATTCTCTCCTTCCTATATAGAGTCATGCTAATCACTTCTTCATAGACTTAAGTATATTTTACTGGCTTAAAGGAAGTGTTTCTCTCATGTTTACTTCACAAGGTAGTCATTGATTCAATCCCAAATCAACCTCACATGTGCAAAATCATCTCTTCCATTTTTTTGGGTCTCTATCAGCAGTGTTTTTGCCATTGATGGAGTGGTTGGGGAATAAGCTAACTAATACTATGAAATAAATCTTTATGATATGAAGTTTGTTTTGCCCATCTTTTCTGGGACTCAAAGAAAGCCTGAATGGGGAGGATCCTTGGATCAGGTCTTGCCCACTCCCTAATATTACCGCTGAGGAAACTAAGGCCCCGTGGAATTAAATAACTCTTCTAAGACTTTTACTCATAACACAGATAAAATTAGAATTCAAACCAATGGGTTTTTAGTACACTAGGGTCTCAGCTCACAGTTTTCAAAGCTAAATATAATGTTTGACTGTTTCCTTCTCATACATTTTTTCAAATTGTGTCTATAAAACTACAGGTTCTGATATTCTTCTGTGCTATTCTCATGTTGGAATAGAATCAGGTGGCACAGAAGCTATTGTTACAGAAGAGTAATACTGCTCCAGAAGAGTGTCTGGCATTTTCAGTGGCAGAATCAAAGCTTTAATCATGGACGTTCTGGTCAACATATTGTGTGAGGCAAGAGGCTGGTCTTGCCATTGATCTCATGCTGTGAATTCCTCATGGGATCCCACTTTATAGAAGAATTCGCTTCCTACATGGAAGCTGTAGAATTAGGCACATTAATAATCAAAACTCTCCAAGAATATCTCTGCATCAAATCAATCCAAGCATTAGCAAAGCAGCCAGAAACGTTTTCTTGGAGGCTTCTCTTTGACTCTCACTTTTTTTCTCACCAACTGCTGGCCCCGCTTTTCTGCCCTGGATCCAACCCCATTATCAAAGACGCCAAGGCGAGCTCTGCAATTGATTGTCTGAAAATGAACAACACACAGATAGTGAGGAACTGGTATCGCAACACCCTGAAGTGCCTGTTAAAGTCACACTCCCGGAGAACTCGAACAATCCAGATGACTGAGGAAAATAGCATCTCCCAGGAGAAACAGGAGACTTGACAGGTAACACTGAAAAGAGATTTTCTGGCAAGGCTGGTTGAGAGGGAGTGACCGTTCTTCCTGGAGAGCATATGGAAGTGTTGACAGGCTCACTTCTTAATGTGGCCAAGAAAGAACTTAGTTCCAATGAAGGAAAATGAGCGAACACAGATGACAACCAATCATGTTTTTCATGATGCCGGAAATCCTCTACATGAGGCCTGGGGAATTCACAGATGCAACCTTGCCGAGGGTGATCTTTTGAGGACCTTCCCAAAGCCCAGTGATGTTAAATAATTGGTCTTTTTGCTGAGACATGAATTTGAATCCCATGCTGTATGAGGCTGGAGCCTGGGCACAAGTCACTTAGCCCATTAGTTCAGCACTGGAACTCCCAGGAAGGATCTCTGTCCACCATCAACCATCCTACTGGGGCCCTTCTTTTATGCTGATTTCTGCATGTAAGGATTGACCACACAGATGCAAAGCTCACATGGTTTTGTTTCCATTTGGGGGCACAGCTTGTTTAAAGGGAAGAGGCACCCCCAGGTTGGCAGAATAAACTTGCCCCAATAGCCTTGCACCCCTCATGCAAGTATTTTCATTTCTTTGTTTTGTAGATTTGTAATAACCCCAATTTGAGAACTTCCCCTAATTCAGCAATGTCTATCTTTTTTTCATTTTAGCCCCTGCTTTAGTGTAGGCTTCCCCAGAATGGGGCTTATTGTAGGCTTCCCCAGAAGCCTACACTAAGTCAGGGGTTCTCATCCTTGACACTTACAGACACTGAGCTGGGTGAGTCTTCGCTATGGGAAGCTCTCCTGAGACCTGTAGGATGTTGAGCAGTATTCCTGGCCTCTACCTGCACCCTCAGTCATGACAGCCAAAAATGTCTCCGGATATTACTAAATGTGTTCTGGAGGGAGAGCCACATCTTTCACTCAAGGATTCAAGTGCAATACAGTTAAGTTGGAAAGTGTTTCCCAGGCAACACTGATGTGGGAGCAGAAAGTACATTAGTATTCTCTAGAGAAACAGAACTAATAGGATGAAGATATAGAGAGAGGGAGAGGGAGATTGGTGTATTTTTAGAAATCAGCTCAGACATTTGTGGAGGTACAAGTCTAAAATATTCACAGGCCAGCAGGCTGGAGACCCAAGGAAGAGATGATCTTGCATTTCAAGCATGAAGGCAGTCTGCTGACAGAATTCCCTCTTCTTTGAGGCAGAGGAATCTTTTTCTACTAAGACCTTCGACTGATGAGATGAGACCCACTCACAGTATGAAGAGTAATCTGCTTCGCTCAATTTGCTAATTTTTTTTAAAGATTTTATTTATTTATTTGACAGAGAGAGAGTGAGAGAGAGAGCACAAGCAGAAGGAGTAGCAGGGAGAGGGAGAAACAGTTTCCCCGCAGAGCAGGGAACCTGACACAGAACTCGATCCCAGGACCCCGGGATCATGACCTGAGCCGAAGGCAGTTGCTTAACCAACTGAGCCACTCAGGTGCCCCTCAATTTGCTGATTTAAATGCTCATCTTGTCAGGGCTCCTGGATGGCTCAGGCAGTTAAACATCTGACTCTTGATTTCGGCTCAGGTCATGATCTTGGGGTACTAAAATGGAGCCTCAGTCAGGCTCTGTACTCAGCAGGGAGTCTGCTTCCTCTCTCCCTCTCCCTCCCCCCTCAAATAAATAAGTCTCTTTAAAAAATTAAAAAATAAATGCTAAACTTGTCTAAACAATACTCACGGAAACATTTAGAAAGATACTTGACCAAATATCTAGGTACTGTGGCCTGGTCTGGTTGACACATAAAATTAGCCTTCACAGAAAGGAAAGGGGGAAAAAAAACAATAAAGGTGCATTATTAAGCAAGTTCTGACAGGCACACGAGTGCAGTTCTGCTGGGAAATTTTAGAAATGGTGTAAAACACTTGTCTCACAGTTATTCATCTCAGTCAAGAAAGTGAGGGAGCTGGGGTGTTTGTACACCGGTTCCCATCAGTCATTAATTGAGATCTGTTTCCAAGGGGCTTTAGTTTCCTGGTGCTCCTGGCTTAACACTTACCCAGGAAAAACTGGCTCTGACAGCTAATGAAATCAGGCAAAGGGGTCTGGGAATGGCAGCTGGAATTCAGATTAACATGTAAACAAATGGCAAGTGGCTGAAGGACCATAGGCCAGGCACTGAGAGTATCCGCTGGCATTTGTGAGCAACCCATCATTAGTTGGTTCCATTCTCTGGCTGGTGTTGAGACCTTCTTAAGTGGCAGAGCCATTGTTGTTCATTGGCCTTCTCCCTCCACGCCTCCAAATACTTGATTTTAAGAAAAAGGTAGAGTAAATACACCTAACCTAAAAATTCCCATCTTAGCCATTTGTAAACATACAGCTCTGTGACATGAAATACATTTACCTTGTTGTACAACCATTGCCCCCATCCATCTGCAAAGAGTTTTCCTCTTGCCGAGTAGAAATTCTCCCCAGTCGACCTCCCAGTTTCCTTCTCCCCAGCCCCTGTGTCCTTGATTCTACTCTCTGTCTCTATGAACTTGATCACTTGGGGAATCTCATATAAGAGGAATCGTATACTGTTTGTTCTTTTATGACTGGCTTATTTCAGCAGTATCATGTCTTCAGGATTCATCCATGTTGTAGCGTGTGTCAGAAAGTCTGTTCCTGTTAAAGGCTGAATAATTTTCCATTGAAAATGAGACCACATTTTGCTTATCAATTCACCCATCGCTGGACACTTGGGTTTCTTCCACTCTTTGTCGATTGCCAACAGTGCTGCTATGAACTTGGGTGTACAAACACCTCTTGATGTCCCTGCTTTCAGTTAATTTGGATATATAACCAGATGTGGAATTGCTGGATTTTATTTTGAGTTCCCTGCATGACAAGTAAGCATAGTATGGAAAGCAAATGGGGAAAAGAGAAGTATGCTCAAAAAGGAAGTAAATTGATCATACATTTCTGAAGTCTAGGTTCTTCAGTTCCCAGGACCACAGTCAAATCTGAGATTTTTTTTTTTTTTTGAGTATAAAACACATCTGTGAATGGTACATAATCTCCATGGTGCCGTGTTCTAAAAACAATTTTATTTGTCTCCTCCTTTGCCTTTTGATAAAGAGCTTTGTTTATAAAATTCCCATCTTCTGAAGTTCTTAAAAGACCTCAAGTGAGTTGTTCTCATAAATGAAGGCAAAAACATTGGCTGGCAAAACCTGTGACTGACAACATCTTTTTTTAGTTACCTGAGCTCTATGCCTTAATTCTCTAGCACTTTCCATTTTCCCTTTGTTTCCCAGAGTTTTGCCGCAAACTGCTGTTTTGCAAAGAGAAGCCAAATTCAGACTTAGGCCAAACCCTAGTTGCAGTCTGTTTCTTTTTGTTGTTGGTACCAGCATCACATCCCACCTGGCCAGACCTGCCAAGTTTTTTGGATTTCCTAGAGGAGGTTTTTATTCTGTCTGCTTGTCTGCACTTGTATACAAAACCTGTAATTATATAATAGGTGAACTTACTGGTGTGCTATTGTGCTTTCTTTTCTTTTTTTAAACCAGCTGAATTGGTCCTTTTTATATTTTGAGCCTATTGTTACCTTTATAACTGTTACAGGTTCCTTCCCCCTGGCTTCCGATACTTCAGCCTTTATGCCAACAACTAAATATTTATGTAAAAAATTATTTAAAATAATTTGTCTTTCAGTGAAATTTTAAAACTTGTATGTTTCTAGCTGTAATTTGAATGTTTTAATGTTATAACTACAAATGACTGTTGGTGAAAGAATTTTGTTCTTAAAATATGTTATCCTATTTTTAGATAAGAAAGAGCACCTATGAAAGTCATTAAGTATACATATTTAATTCTTTGACTTAAAAAATTTCTGACATTCCTAATCTGTGTTTAATTCAGTAAATGTTTTATGGTTAATACATTCACACAGAACTTTGAGAATAGTTATACAAAATATATGAAACTTAAAGTGAAATAAATGCTTGTTAAAATTTGTTCGCTGATCCAAAAGCTGACATTTAAAAAAAATAGAGCAAATGGTATTCCGTTATTGATTTCATAGTACTATTCATTCCCATCTTGAGTCTTCAGTATAGTTTTTACTATACTTCAAGCTTGTTCATTTTGTGCGGGCTAATACAAAGCTCTTCATTTCTGTGGACTGTATTTTCCCCAAGATCTATGGAATATGGAATATTGTGTCATGGAACTACCTTCTTACCCCTTTTGGTGCTCTTTGCCAAAATGGCAAGCTTGAAGAGAGGTGTGTGGGATCTGACTCTTTTCTGGCTCTTGACTCGCAGCAGATGGTGACCTTGAAGCACTTAGGACAGTGTCTGGAACCCCCTTAGCCTCTCAAATTATTGGTTGTTGTGGGGATTGTTGTGTATCAAATCTGAACAGATTACTGGGTAATTTTGTATTGGTGTTTGGTGGACAGGCAGGAGGACAGCTGTTTCATGGAAAAGTAAATAAACTACTTCAGTAAGAACTGAACATTAAGGTTTTATCTATGAGTATGTGTCTTATGAGTTAGAACTTGTGTACAGTCAAAACTAATCACTCTTTGTACTGTAATCTTTTTACCAATACTCATTCTTCTATGACCCATCTTATTCATTATTCCTGTTGCAGCAGGAATCTTTCTTTAGATCTCTGTGATGGGAAGTAAGAACCCATGTGACTCATCAACCAGAGAAGGAAATTAAGTAGACCTCTTTGACTTGCACTAAAACAGAGAAAGTTACCGAAAATCATTCAGATAGAATTTTTCAAGTAGAAATTTTCAGTGCAAGGTAGTCAGGAACTCACATAAATGAAGGAATTTTATATAGTTTATGCACAAGTGAATGTTAACACAAGTAGGATGCTTGGATGGACTCTACAAACCAGAATGACAACACGGTAGGAGAGAAAAAGCAAACCACAGTGTGAAAGGATATAGTCATAGATGTCCTCAGAGACTGAGCAGAACCATTTGGAGCCATTTGTCCCAGTACTACAGTGAACAAGGAAAATATGACTCCCTTTTAGATGGCCAGCATTTCTTGATGAGATGGCAGAAGCAGTTATGTAAGAGGCAAAGGGGAAGCCCAAGTTCCAAGGAGACTGATCTCAGAGGATGAGAAAATTGTACATCTAATTTATCAGGTATGGAGGCACAAATACCTTCAATTTGATTTAACAAATATGTGTATAGCCCTTTGCTCTAAGCGAACACACGGGAAACATAGCATTTAGCTATAGCAGGGATTCTAGTGTTAAGCATTAACACGTGAATCTAGAGCTGATCATATGAATGCAGTTTAATTCTCTTTGTGGATTCAGGCAGCTCACCTTCCTATTTGAGAATGCACACGAAAGAGCAGTCCTGGGTAGCCAAAAAGGAAACTAATTGTGAGATCTAGTTCTGGCTCTGACTCAACCTGTGTGACACCTCTGGTTCAACTCAATAGTGTTAAAGCATTTCTTTTTCAAGTCTTAGTGCCTTCTTTTCAACTATCTTATCTGGAACCCTAGTACATAAAACAGGTTAAAAACAAACCCATTAGCTCTGGTTGAGCTGAGGGTAAGAGCCCAGAGTTCAATCCACAGACCCTCCTTCTTATGTCCCTAACCACCTGCTCATGACCTGTCTTGGACGTGAGGATTTTGCAGAATACAGTGTACAAAAGGACATACCATGTGTGTTTTCCAAAGATAATTCTAACTCGAAACATCCAATATCATTTATATATTAAATATCCATTTAATCTGGGTCTTCTCCCTCTCATTTTAATGCCCTCTGTTGCACGTTATGACTCTCAAAAGCAGCAGAAATATGACTCCAAACATTCAGATGTGATAGAGGTATTTTTTAAAATAAGGATTTGTTCCCAGTAATCTCATTCCAAATCTGGAACAGAAAATGAGAAGTTCTTCCTTATGTATCTCCATGTCCTGTCTTTTGTAGAGCTATTGCTACCAGCTGTCTTTCCTCAGCTTTAATTGCACATTTTCACTATTAAATTTAGATCAACACCAAAAGGTCTCTTTTTCTGAGCAGGGCATAGAATCTACCTTCCAAGGTGAGGAAGGAGAAGAAGAGTGCAATCATTATGGTTTTTTTTTTTCTCCCTGTCACATAGCAACATAGAATAACATGGGATTAAGTGTTATCCTGAGTAAATAATATCCTTACAGACCATTGGGGAAAATATGCTCTCAGTGGACTCAAACTCCACCTCTGGGCTTCCATATAATTTTATTTTATTTTTAAGACACTTGATATTTGGTTTGAATGATAATTTAGGAATAAACTTGTCTTATTTTCCTATTATTTTGCAAAGTCCTTAAGGGTATGAAGTTTTTCATACACATCTCTGAATCTTTTATGAGGCTAAATATGTCACCCAGTAGAATATAGTTATTCTAGGAAATTAGTGGTGAAGTGAATTGGGAAAAATACAGAGTTACTCTCCTAAATAGAGGTTGGCAAACTCTAGCCCACGTGCCAAATCCAGCTCCTTATTTGTTTTTGTAAATAAAGTTTTATTGGAAGACAGCCACGGTACTTTTCAATGTATTTTTGTTTTTTGTTTTTTAATTTTATTTATTTATTTGACAGAGAGAGAGAGATCACAAGTAGGTAGAGGCAGGCAGAGAGAGAGGGAGAAGCAGGCTCCCCGCTGAGCAGAGAGCCCGATGCGGGGCTCGATCCCAGGACCCTGATATCATGACCCGAGCCAAAGGCAGAGGCTTTAACCCACTGAGCCACCCAGGTGCCCCTCGATGTATTGTTTGTGGCTGTTTTCATGCTGTAACAGCAGATTTGACTAGTTGTAACAAAGATCCCATGGCCCACAAAGCCAAAGATATTTCCTTTCGGACCTGTTATGAAAAAAAGTTTCTCAACCTGTGATCTAAACCCCAGGTGAATTAATATACATGAAAATATTTTATTGAGGTTTGTTTTTGTCTTTGTTGAATTACTTTGAATGAATCCATAAAGTTTCATAAGACAAACTTGCCTCTTATGTTTCAGTTCCTGGTAAATAGTCAAATCAGTCATTTCAAGTAGATAAGAAGTCAATTTACCCACCCTAATCGATTACTCCTTACTGTCTTCTGGCTTTTTAACTATGCAAATGAAAAAGAATTAGTTATGCCCTTCCAGGTCATATTAGGCAAAACTTTTCTGGTTTTATATAATAAAAGACAAACTCAACTAGCCCCCTTAAAATAAAAACCAAAAACTAAGATATGTGGGGGAAAAAGTGATTGCTTCATGCAACTGAGAAGTTAAATGTTGAATTGGCTTCAGGAAGGACTGGATTCAGAGGCTCAAAAGATGGCGTCACATCTTGCTCTCTCATCAACTATTAGTGCAGCTAGATTTTTTTTTTTTCATATTTGCTTCTTTCTTTTTTTTTGCTAGATGGTCCAGATCCTCTCACACTAAAGAAGATTGCTGCTGACAACATTATAATTTCAGACTAGTTCTTTATAGCTTGTTATCCAAATAGAAGAGAAACTTGTCTCTCCTGATATCTGTATTAAATCTGTAAAAGGGCTTTACCTGTATAATTCATGTGTCAACCATTGTGGCCAAAAAGATGAGATATCGTAGGACTGAGTTTTCCTGGGTCAAGTGCTCACCTCTATGTTCACTGGGCTCTATAACTGATAGTCCCACAAAACAAAGGCAGTGTGGATAAGGGCCAACACCACAATGGAAAGACAGCCACTTTACAGATAAAAATAATGCTGTCCATAGAAATATTGGGATTATTATGATGTATATATAAATATTATATCAGAATTTTAGTGGAAGAGACTAGATTTTACAAACAACAACCAGACTGACGAAACATGATTTTACTTTTCATTTCCTGTCTTACATCATCTTTCTTCTCCTCCTCCTCCTTCTTTATCATCATCATCATCATCATCATCATCTTGAACATCACTTTTTTATCCTGTTTAACATGTAGCTCCATAAAACTTCATAAGCCCTTTTAGCTGCTTTGGAAGCAGATTCATTGTTCAAAACTCTACCCATGCCCCCATTTGCATCAACTTAAGACTTAATGCTCATGGATTCTACTTATCATATAGCTAAAGTTAGGATTTACTTACCTTTGAAGTTGGCCAGAAAATGTACCATTTCAACAACTGAGTGATTAAGATGCAAGTATTTTCAAAGTGAGATTAAGGACGGCAGTGAAAAGAAGAAATGCCAGAGTGCAGAGGATGGGACTCATTTTTTTGTGAGGCTGGGGTCATTAGAGTCTTTTATACTTCCTCATGTCCCCTACCACACTTCTACCCAAGAGCATCTAAACTTTTAGGTACTGAAAAGTGGTCTCAGAGGATCTCTGAACTGTCTGAATGAACCATTTAGAAATCTTAGTATAGGTTATATTCTCCCTACTTGTCTTATAGCTGGGAGACACTGTGATTTGGATCTAAAATAATTACTGCTATTCAGTGTCATCCACACATAATTAGCCTCAAATTATAATGAATTAACATGGTTTGCCCTGTTCGTGAAGTGAAGTGATTCTATTACTGTTTTTTTTCCTCACACATATTTAAAATAAAAATACTTGGAACTTCCATCCTGTTAGATGAATCTCTCTCTAGAATGTCAGCTCCCAATGAAGGAGAAATAGCAGGGATGGCTACTTAACCATATAGACTGAGTTATAGGGCACAGTCCAAATGATTCGTGGACTCTGTTTTCTCTATGGTATTGCATCTATTCACTTTCTCCTTGTCTTAGTCCATCTCTCCTCCCTGTGTATACATAGAAAAGGCTTCAGTGTGGCAAAGATTTTCGATCGCTTTGAAAGAATCCAAACCAGAGAGATTCATGTGTTTCCTTATGCCATATAACTTGGTGTAAACAGATGTTAGTAATGAAAGAGTTACATAATAATTCTAAATTTTTTTCTGTTAGTGAGAGGAAGAAAGAAAACATCTCAGAGCATGGATTTACCTTTTAATTCTCACTGCATATAGACAGAGAAACTCCATGAAAATGCATGACTTTGAAGCCAGAATGCTCAAGAATTCCCCACTGCTAACTGTCCCTTTGGTTTTACTTTTAGCCCTCAACACTTAATCCAACGTTGAGCTCTTAGTGAGAAAATACCCAAATATATGTATGTCTGAAACTGATTCCTCCCAAGTAACCTTGGGTTTTCTTTGGCACTGTTATTGCTGAGCCACGAATCTGAAGTTGAAAACAGAGTATTTTCCATGGAAGTTTCTCATGTATAAAAATCCATCTCAGATACTGACCAACACAATCAGAGAAATTAGTTTATTAATGAAACTTGTCTGAATGGATTTTGAAAACGAAAAATGCCCTTTTTTCTATTCTTAAAGAGAACGGAACAATCCCTTTATTGTCATACTGGCTTAGAATTTATTTTCCACTCATTATGCATGCCTCCTTTATGTCATCAATACATAATCCATTATGTGCCTCTTATCGTATTTGCTCCAACTATTGTCTCCAGATGATGTCAAAGGACATTAGATACCAGAAACTAACTTTGCAGGAGTGAATTAATGTCAGTGTTGAAGGAGTCTATAATCATATGACTAAATGGGCTTTCAGGAGGCCACACAGTATGCTGATGACAGAATCAAGAATGAAACATAGGAATTCCGATCATTTGTCTTGTGTTCTATCCACAAATGATACTACCTATTCTTAGTATTTAGTAAAGGCTTGATGAAAGCAGTCCATTTACCAGAAACATAAAGCATTCATGCAGGAGTTTTTAAAAATAATCCAGTGGAAATTTCTCTAGCGATTATACAAAAGTTCTGAAAGGAAATCGCGTGTGAGTATGTGATAATACACATAGTGTTATTTTATATAGGGCAAGCTTATTACAACTTGGCTAGTGCATCAAAATTTTCCTTTGAATGCTTATCTTATTTAGAAATTAAAAGGCCCCAGTTTAAAAAAAAAAACACATTTATGCCATATATGAACTTACTGTGGTGCAGAACTGGGGCTAAACGTATAGACTGACAAGTTCGACTGGAGGTCAGATAGTTTACCATCAGCAAGTGGCTATTTGATCTTGGGCAAGTATTTATCACTGATGAGTCTTCTGTTTTTATTTTTGTAAAATGAGGGCATCAAGACTGATTTCTAAGCTTTTATTTTTATTTTTTATTTTATTATTTAATTCTAAAAATTAAGTGAGATAATGCACAAAAAACATTTAGGACAGAATTTTGGAAAGGTAGCGACTATAGGGCAATATAGTTTTTAGGTGTTCCTCAACATCCTCATAGAAACAACAGACCAACTAGATGGCCACACCGGAACCCACTTGACAGTATTTTCAATAAGACCAAGTGACAACATATCACCACAAGCCCCAAAATGCAAACGATGATGACAAACCAACAAAACAAACATATCCATGAGTCATCGATATCTGTAAGAAGCCAAGAAAGTTTCTGATAACCAAATGAGCAGAGAGGCATCAACAAAGACTTTTGTGAATACATATATTTGTAGAACCAAGATCATATGCTCTTTCAGTGTAGACATAGTACAACTCTAAAAGAATTGATGCAAAAATGGGAAAACAATGGCCAAAAACGTACTTAACTGTCTTCAGGAATCTAATTGGTGATGGTAGTATTGATACCAGTATTCTAAGAAAGTTGTATTTGTGATGTGGGATAAAGTCAATGAGTAATCGTGAGATAGTTCTAATACTATCATTCCCCTTGTCCTTGAGAACCAGAAACCTTTGCTTATTTTCTCATTACTGACTATGTTCTAGGTAGATGTTATTCACAAATAACGGAACAGCGAGCCAAATTGTTGCACTAGCAGTATTTTGAATTGATGAACATTACAACTGTGGAATTCTGGCTCTACAGAACTAATGGACTTTTTCTATATAATTATTTCTTTGCCACATTATCTTTTCTCATTTTTAGCTGTCAATGTCTTGACCTATTAATTTTCTGAAATTCTTTCAAAACTCTCTACTCCTACTTGTTTCCCTCAAAACTTTCAGAGTTTCTGCTGTCTTGGTGCCTCAAGTACAATTCCACATTTTTTGTTCTAGAGTTGAATGCATCTTTTATTGAATATAGTCTATTTTTTTTTTCCCACCTGGCAATAAGAGACGGAGAGTGACCAGTGAAACTTTGGGGAAAGAGTAGATTGGAAATGACATTCCCAGGTACTTGTATTATAGTGATAATCTGACTTAGGAAGCAGGAGGGGGAAAAAGAGAGAAGAGGTGAAAGTCACTGTCTCCTTTTGTCTGAAACCCGTAAGGGTGGAAAACACATTATTTTCTGTGCCTTATGCTAAGTCAAGCATATTGTCAATACTCAACAACAATAAATAATTAGCCATATTGGATTTACTTACTTAATTCACCATATGTGGAAATTAAAAATGTGCCTCTGAAAATAAGTTCTCAAAGACAGTCTTCGATATGTTCTGATAGCGGTTGTAAATCACAGCATTTTATGCAGAATTTTAGCTCAGTTAAATGTATACGATTTTACCCTTCCATTATATCATAAGTTCCTTTTTAATATTTTAAAATAAATGCCTGCAAACTGAAAGTCTTATTCTATTTAGAGGCTCTATACACACATCTATCCCCACATAGATACGGATATGGTTCTACCTAGCTATTTATCTATATATAATATATAAAGCAATTATTCCCTGGTAAATTTGTACATTTCATTTTCCAATACAGTATATCCACTTTAATCACATACTTTCTAATCTTTTTGCCTCCTAGTCTCAGATTTTTGAATTCAAATTTCCTTCCCTTTGTCTGTATTTAAAAATAATAATAATCATTTTACATCTATTACAAATAACAATACCTAGTCCCTGATTGAATGCTAACATTGTAATTCATTCTCAGGGTTCGGCTGCCATTCATTCATACCTCGAGCTGTGCTCTCATTATGTATGACATCAGCAGAAACTCTCAATTCAATTGCAGTCTTTTATTTAATTAGGGACTATGTATTATTTGGTTTGTAGTATCCAGAATTAAAAATAGCCCCTTCCACTGTGTAATGGGAAAGGAAGAAAACTTTGAATATATATTCTAATTGATATTTTTAATACTTACTCTAAAAGCAATCAAAACTTATGTTAAATATTAATTATAATATTTTTCTGCTTTTGTGCACCTTGATTTATTGCTGCCCTTTTGGGTTCACTTTTAATTACATTACAGGAAAACAAAGGATATTTTTATCGGAAGAGTTATTTGGCACAGACAATACTTTCAATGGTGGTGGTTATACTGAACTTTATATTAAACTTAATTTTCAAAAGCATATTTAACACAGTTTGCCAGGCTTTTTAAAAATTATTTTTCCTTCCTTTAACAACATGCCTCTCGGGTCTCTATATTAGAAATCGGGGACAAAGCTCATAAAGGAACAAAGACCCCAAATCAGGGATGGTCTTTTAAAAGAGGTACAGTTTCAAAGACTCCTAAAGATATAAATCAAAGTGCTTTTGAATACAGAGAGCATTCTAAAAGAATATTGAACTGTTTGCTTAAAATCTCACATTATTTCCTGCTTTTTAAACCCTGTTCCTTTTTGAAGGCTAGCACCAGATAGGGACAAAAGGAATATTTTCATGCAAAAATCAGGGCCAGGTACAGAGGCACAGTCAGAGTCTATTTCAAGTGGGGACAGGAATTTAATTCAAGTTATTCTCCTCTTTATTCCACATTTAACAGATTTGAAGGATTTCTCCACCTCTCTGACACTTGTGCAGACATCACTAGGTACTGTTTGCACCAGTGGCGAGCACCAGGAAATCTTGGTGTGGAATTTTTAGCCCACTTGGAATGGATTCTGAAAACATGGGACAGTGGAAACCTGTCTACTCAAGAAGGTGGGGGCTTCATGTTTCTTGAAGTCACCTTTCCAGTCCCCGCTAGGAAAAAAAAAAATTATCCTCTTTCTCTTTCTAAAAAGAATCATGTTACCCACAGGTGACCATTAACCTAGATGGTATTTTTAAAAATATAAAAAAAACAAATCTTCATACTGTAAGGGAAGACCGAGCTTTGACTTACGTTGCTTTAGATGTATGGGGCTTTTTATTTTTTTTTATTATTTTCTTATGTAGTATTTCCAGCACTTTGTCTAAATCGGTACAAATACAAAAAATAACTGATTATTCTATAACGGATTTTACTTTCCAAAACTTATGCCCAAATACAAGGCTTAAGCCCCTATGATATGTGTGTTTCATTAAGAAAGTGAAATGCCATACTTCTGAGTAGAGCAGGTATCTGTGATTTTTCATGTTTCCATAGCAACATGTAATTTTTATTGAACTGCAGAATAAATAGGCAAATAAAACATACATAAAATATTGATGGGCGTTGGGTCTGTTGTCCAGGGACTTTCGTAACGTATGGTCACTAGTGGCTCTTTCTAACTCCTGTAGCCATTTTTTTTAATTACAGCATATTCTTATTTCAATTTCTTTAATCTTCATCTAATGCATAAAGTTTGTTTTTAATGTGGTCTCCAAACCCCACTCTGTAGAATAAATACCGGAGAATACTGAGGATGTAACATGAACACAGAAATGAAAAATGTTTTCTACATTTCTCTAAGGGAAGTTTTGTGATTTGTTTTGTCTTGCCACTTTTTGACTAATTTTTACAAGTTACTGACAATGACTTATGTTTGGTGTTTAAAATATATAATACTAAGGAGAAAATAACAGATTTAAATAAAAATGGTCACATTTGAGAATACAATTTATTTATGAAATAGGGATTCCAATGATATTAGCTAGAAAGAAAAAGGAAATGGAACCAATTAAATTATTCATTTGAACTTGAAAAAAAGAAAAAATATAAAATGAGATTGATCTAATATCCACATATTTTATAGAAGTGATCATTATAGTACTCTGATGTCTGTATCATTTCAGTTTTATAAACATGTATTGAGAGCGAACTTAATGCTCAGGATTGCACCAATTATTAAAAACTAGGTTTCTGACCTTCAGTTACAACCTTAAGAGAAAAGGCTAATTATTAAGGTTAATAGAAAGTCTTGATAAAATAAGAAGAAAAAAAAAAAAAATAAGAAGAAAAAATCTCTGAAAATTAGGTTTAATGTCAGGAAAAAATAAATCTGTATCCCTATCTCATAGCTTATAGCAAAATAAATTCTGAATTGATCAGACGAAAACTTGCAAAATGAAATTATTAACATGCTCAATAAAAATATAGACCTTTTAAAATTCTTATATGAATTTATTATTATACACTAAAGGGAAGGGGATGGGAAAGGCCTTTCTATATATGATGGGAAACTCAGAAACCATTTAAAAAATTATAAATATTGCATAAACACAAAAAAATCCACATAGTAAAAGAATATCATAAAAATATCAAAAGAAAACAAATTTGGAAGTATTTTTCCCACATGTACCTCAAAAGAATTAATTTTTAGTAGATATTATATTCCTAAACATCTATACAAAAAATTACAACATAATAGGAAAATGGACAAAAGAAAAAGAAATTCAAAATTTCACTAACTAGTTTGGAAAAATGTTCACCTATAGTCTTCATGAGATAAATGCAAAGTAATGAAACATCATTTCATCTAGCATAAGGTTAAAAAAAACAGTTTTATAGCCAACTTGTTAGCAAGGGTATGAGTGCAGATTATTATAAACAATATAAGGATCAAAGCACAATTTGATATAATATCGTTGAAGTGTAATTTAGCAATACCTATTGCAGAAATGCAATAATCCTAATAAGTTTATTTCTAGGACATTCTCACTTATGGGCAAAATGCATGGTACTCATTGTAGCACTCTTGCTATTTTTTAAAAACAGTTGAAAACAACCCAAGTATCCATCAGTAAAGGAGACAATAAATGTATTTCAGTGCATACAATGGAATACTATGCAGTCAATAGGAGAATGAAGCATCTCTGTGAGTACAAATAAAGAGTCACATTAAGAATATTGTTAAGGGTTCCTTCGTGGCACAGTTGGTTGAGCATCCAACTCTTGGTTTCAGCTCAAGTCGCGATCTCAGGGTCATGAGATCGAGCCCTGTGTTGGCTCCAGGCTCAGTGTGGAGTCTGCCTTGGATTTCTCTCTCCCTCTCCCACTGCCCCCCCTGCTTATGCCCTCTTCATCTCAAATAAACATATAAATCTTAAATAAAAAAGAATATTGTTAAATGAAAACGGCAAGGTACAGAATAGTGTTATAGTAAACTCCCATTTATGTGAAAAAAAAAAGAAGGAAAATACATACATAGATGCTACCATATACATAGATTATCACTGAACTTACACAAAGAAAATTTGTTATCCCAGAAGAGATAAATTTTTTAGGAATTGGATAACAACTTACTTATGACTGTATATTCTTTTGTATATTTTGAATTTTGTGCAAGCATTTATTGTGTCTATATAATTAATTTTGTTTTTAAAGAAAAGGTAATTTAAGACAATACAAGGACAAGTACAAAAAGTATGTTTAGTGCTAGGAAAATTTTTTTTCTCTAAGATTTTATTTATTTATTTGACAGAGGGAGAGAGATCACAACTAGGCAGAGAGGCAGGCGGGGGGCGGGGAAAGCAGGCTCCCCGCCGAGCAGAGAGCCCGATGCGGGGCTCGATCCCAGGACCCTGAGGTCATGACCTGATCTGAAGGCAGAGGATTTAACCCACTGAGCCACCCAGGCACCCCAGTGCTAGGAAAATTTTAATTAACAAATGACTACCCTGTCATGTCATTCAGGAAAAGTTTAAAATTTAGGGGTCTTGAGCTAGACTTGAACCTAAAATTGAGATCAGGAAGTATTACCATGAACTAAGATGGTCATAGTTATATCCATATCATACAAGCTTATGGCTACATCCTTCAAGCAAATGTGAGATAAGGAGCCTAAAAAGAGGCAGAGATTGTGGAAATAGAGAAAAAGAGTGGAAGGAACAATGAAATTATGTCTGCTTTGCAGTGAAAGCAAAATAATGAATTTATAGGAGTTCAGAACAAATATTCAAATGATATGGTAGAAAGTACCATGTTCTTAATGATTATGTTACAAAAGTACCCTTTTTTGCATAAATTCTTAGATGAGGAGAAGCAGTGTGATGTATTAGAAAAGACCGTGAACAGAATTCAGGAGACATTTAGTCTGGTTCTTGTCTGCCATTAATTAGCAAAGTAACCTTGAGAAGGTCACATTGTGTCTCCAGGCCTCAATTATATTATCTGTTATATAAAGGGAGGGGCATGCAATAGATTCATGGTTCCACAACCATTTTTTTTAATCTGAAGAACATTTTTTTTTCCTCAAATGAAATGTGAGTGCAAACCTGTGAACCAGATAAAAGCAGGGCAATTTTGTATAAAGCAAGACTGGGCGCCCCAGAACCCTCCTTTCTTTCCCATCATGGCCCTCTTTAATGGGACAAAATCAAAGCTCTGGGAACCAACAAAGTTCAATTTAAAACTATTAACTAGGGGATTCCCCAAGTCCCTTTTCATGAAAACATTTCGTAATTCTGGGGAGGTAATTGATTCATAGGTTTGATCATGTGGAATTTCTACAAAAGTATTTGCAAAAAATAATGGTGCTAGTAGAAGGCTATGCAAGGAGTGATTAATGCAATAAAGATTTATTAAGTGTCTTTTCTGTACTTGTTGCCTTCCTTCCCATAATGTTGCAAGACACAGAGCTGGCTAGAGTTCAGTCTTGCCCTCTCTGATTCTCATAATCTGTTGAAGTTTTTTAAAAATCTGTTTAGGGTTGTCTGAGATTTTTGAATACTTACACTGATGTCTTTTATTTGTCTGGGAACTTTTCCATTGTCTTTCTCCTTTTCTCTTGGGACTCCATTTCCAGGTATGATAGTACTGTTTACTAACTCACATATCTCTTATGCTCCTTTTTTGTTCTTTCCATTCTTTTTTCCTGCTGTGTTCCAGTTTAAATGTCTTTTATTGACCTGTCTTCAGTTTCTCAATATTGTCTTCCAATGATTTCCTAAATTCACGTATTATATTTTTAGTGCCAACCTGTCCATTGTAATTATTTTTATAGGTGTAAGTTTGTATTTTGAAATTATCCTCCTTTTATTTTACCCATCATTTTCTCTCTTTCTGTAAGCACATTAATCATAGTTATTTTAATGATCTGATTGGCTTATTTCAGCATCTGGATTATCTGTGGGTTTATTTCTATGGTCTGTTTTTGCTCTTGGTGGTTGATTATGGCCATTCTGCTGCTTGTGTATAATCATTTTTTACTGAATATAAGACATTGCGTATAAAAACTATAGAGACTTCAAATGTTAACTTCCACAAAGGAAGTCTTTTCTTTCTTCTGCTTAGGCAAATACTGTGAGTGGCTGATTGGCTAAATAAAATCAAGGATCAGCTGGATTGGGGTTGGACTGTAGCTTTTGCAAACCTAATCTATCTCTGTGGAAGATTCAATTCTGTCCTTCAAAAATCTTCAACTGAGCTCTTTGGCCTTTTACCTTATGCAGCTTCACACTGTAGTAAATGTATTAAGACCATGTTTTGGAGGCCCTTTAACTTCCAACCTTGTCAGTGACACACAAATATCAAAAAAATCATATACTTTCTTATCTCTCAAGAGTACCTTTCTGGAATATTGGCTTCAGCTGCATCTAGAATCAGTAAATGTGCCCATGCAATATGTAAGTTGTAAATCGTTAGTGCTAATCCATCCCTCCTTTGAGGGTTCTTGTCAGGCCTTTTCCTCCAAAGGATCTTTGTTTCTTCAGTCTTCAAGATTATGGAATTTTTCATGCTCCCTTTCACAATCATTTGGTTCATTCCTTTAGTTTTTTCACACAGTATGAGAGTGATCAATTCATGTAGAAATGGGCTATTTGTTGAAAGACCTTAAATCTCCAGCTTTTATTATTCTGGCTTTATTGTTCCACTAAAACCTTTTCTTTCTCTCCTTCTTTTTCTAGTGGCCTTCTTTTTGCACTAGAATCTCATTCTTGTGCCCAGTGTAACTAATGCTACCAGGGAAAATACCGCTTATCTACTCACTTCCTACTGGTTCCCCTCTCTCTTACATCGTAGTGTATCTGATTTTTGTTGTTTTCTGATGCCTATAAAAATAGAACGTTGGCAATTTACTCAGCTTTGTCTAATATTCATTGGCTACCACATACTATTCAGAACCAGAAGCTCACAATGGAAATATTTAGGAGCCTTAAAATCTGAACAACATGAGACAAATTTTTAAAATTTGATATAGTTCATACTGCTCTTGTTCTTATATCTGAACAGCTATTTCTAGGTTTTCCTCTGAATGGTTTGAAAAACTATAGGAGAGTCTCTAGTTTTGTAATGTAAGATGTCATTAACAAATATGCTAATTAGGTTAAAATTTCATAAACTCACACACTCACAATATTCTCTAGTAACTTTAGCCAGGAAAGGCAGAATTGTCTGAAACACATTACACCTTATTTTTTTAAGAATAATATAAGAGAAAGTTGAATAAAATATTAAATTAGATACTAATTTTCTAGTGTTTAGAAATAATCATGCAATAATCATAAGTAGTACTTTGAGGGAAAATAAACATTTTCTTTTTTTTTTGAAAATAAACATTTTCTGGGGTGCCTGGGTGGCTCAGTCGTTAGGCGTCTGCTTTCGGCTCAGGTCATGATCCCAGGGTCCTGGGATCGAGCCCCGCATCAGGCTCCCTGCTTGGCAGGAAGCCTGCTTCTCCCACTTCCATTCCCTCTGCTTGTGTTCCCTCTCTCGCTGTGTTTCTCTCTGTCAAATAAATAAAATCTTAAAAAAAAAATAATAAACATTTTCTATCAGTATATGTATGGAATATAATAAGTATAATCTTATATCATGCTTTGAAATTGTAAGCCACTAGTGTTACTCTCAGTTTTTTCAACTCCCAGAATATATCAACACTCATTTTAAATTATTTCTTCAATTAACTCAAGGATATCCATCATGCTAAAATTTTTAGAAAGCCTGGAGGGCTTACAAAATTGTGTGTATGTGTGTGTAAGAGTGTACTTAAGAAATGAATTTGGTTTGCATACCTTGGATTACTGGGGATTTATTTTGTTCTTTCTTTTGTTCTTGATTTTCTTATATTTTAATCAGAGTCATATTTGTAAAGCAATTTAAAACTAGATTAAAATTTAACCTGCAAAAGGATTGCTTGAGAAATGAATTAATTCTCTCTGCCATTCTATTTTGCTCTTGCCCCTTTACCTCAAGGGTCTGACATAAGCTGAAGGACCCCTTGTAGTCATTTTCTTTCATTTGGCATTCACTGAACCCGTGTATCCCAAAGCATCAATGCTGCACCAAAACTATCTAAGCTAGATTATTAAAAATAATCAGGTTCTTGGGTTCTGTCTCAAACAGGAATCACTGAAGATAGTTCTCAAAATTTTGCATTTTATTTGCACATCAATGCATACTATAGCTGAACACCATTACACTGTAAGTATTCCATAAAAATATCATAGCACAGCACAATCATTGACTGCCTTATTATTCAATTGAAGACTCATTACCCTGGTTTCCATTATAATACCCATAGCAGCTTCCTCTATAGGTACTGGTGAGGAACCTGTCTTATTTGCTTCCTCCTATCTGTATTCTTCTCTGGAAGCTTTCTCAACAGCTACTCATGTCCCATTATGGAGATCTCACTAGAAGCTCTTCCACTTCTCATCTTCTTTATTCCATATTACAGGGCATTCAACATTATCTATGTATATGTCTTCACCTTTAAATTACCCCTCTTGGGGATCAAACCTGGAGGAAAATGCATAACCTGAAATCGGACATGTCATTTAACCACATGTCATACTCGTGTTATGTGGTCACTGTGGTCAGAGTAAAATTTTTTCCCCAGGTCTCTCCAAACGGGAAAACTGAAGACACAGCATGAAAAGTCTATAGTAGTGAATCTTCATCCTTACCATTCTTTCAACTCTGGATAATCACAGGCAAGTGATAAGCATTGAAGATAGGAGCAAAACTAAATCTCTCTTGTCTAGCATCTGGAGCGACTATTAAGAGCAAGAGATTTTATAGTAAAGCTGCCTAGATTCATGTTCTCCCTTCATGACCTTAGCCATGTCACTTAACTTCATCAATCCTCCACATCTGCATCTATAAAATGGAGGAAAACAATAGACCCTCCTCCCTCCGAATGTGTTTGTAAACTGCTTTATTGAAGTATCATTCAGAAAAGTACACAGATTATAAGTACAGAGCTCAATGAGCTTTTTACAAAGCAAATACATTCATGTACCCAGCTTTCAGATTAAGAAACAAAATCATCTAAGTCTTATCTGCCCTATTTTGGTCAATATTATTTTATAATTTTTAGTCAATAACAGCTCACCAAGGTTCACCTCTGTCATGACTTCTGGCCTCATTGATCAGTGTTACCTATTTTTTACTTTATATATAAAAATCATACAATAGGACTCTTTTGAGTCTAACTTCTTTCTTTCAATATTATGTTTGGAAAGATCATACTTATTGTTGCGTGTAGCTATCGTTTGTTGTTGCATTGTTCCCTTTTGTGAATATACCACAATTTATTATGTATTCTATTACTGATAGGTCTTTGTTTGCTTTCTAGTTTGGGTACTTGGAATATTTTGCCATAGATATTCTTATACATGCTTTTAGTAAATATAGGTACACATTTCCATTGGGTCTATACTTAGGAATCGAACCGCTGGGTTAACAGTATGTATATAACCTACTTTAGGGGATCGGCCAAACAATTTTCCAATGTGGTTATCCCAGCTTATTCTCTAACAGGGAGTGAAAGAGTTCCACTGGTTCTACATTACCACCAACAGTAGCCATCATAGTCTTTTTTTTTTTTTTTTTTTTGCATTTAAACAGTTTAGGGTATTGTCTTAAGGTTTTCCTATTCCTTTGTCTAATGACTAATGCAGTAGAATGCCTTTCACATGGTCTTACATGGCTCTTGTGAAAATTCAAAGATACAATGCATGTTAAGCTCTGTGTACAGTATCTGGCACATAACAAGTACTCAATAAAGCCAGACATTTTTCTTCATATACCTTTGCCTCTTTGATTGCAATGAAGAACTATGGTGTGATCTCAGTACTGCACATTGCTCTCTTTTAAAAACCATTGTTCTTTTCCTCTTTGGGTTGCAAAAATAACTGCAGAAAACTAGAAAAATCATAAAAGAGAATGTTAGTAAAACAAGAGAAAATATTTTTATAGCTTTTTAAAAAAAATTTTTTTTACCAGTCTAAGCAACCAATGTTTATTTTATTGAGCACCATGCAATTAACACAAATGAAATGTAACCTCATTAATCACCATTCATTGATTTACACCTCGCTAATGCAATCATTTAGGAAAGTAGCTGTTAGGTAATGGTGTCTCATTATAGTTCTTGTGTAATTTCCAGATAGGAATTATTATTAAGTATGTCAAGTGGGAATCCTGCATACTGGGTGTGTGATAATCTGAGTACTCAAACAGTTGTGTAAAATACCACCAGGAACTTTTCTAACTAGCCAATAATGAATAATCTAGTTTTCCTTTGCCATGCTTTAAAGGGAGTTTACCTTCTTGTATTTGTCATTCAGTCTTGTATTAAAGAGGATGTAGCAGCCATTTGTGTTCATATTCTACTTCTTTGACTATAGTTAGAAGAGAAAGCAGAGCACAAATTGTAGGCAACAAAGGAAGTAGAGTGTTCTGAAGACAGATGGCACCACTGTGCAAGTGTCATGGCGTCCATTCAGGAATTTAGAACTAGGACCTGACATGTCAGGGGCCTCACAATGGCCTTAAATTTTGAGCTGTCTTAACAATGCCAGCAGGCAGGCATCAATCAGTGCCATCCAGCATATGGACAAGAATATTTATCCCAACAAAGTGGCTTTTATTTTTTGAGTTATTAAATGGTTTGTTGGGTCTTTAGTATGAATGCTGAGTAGGAAATCTCTACACACACATTCTGATATATATATATATTTAGATATAATTTAATAAATAAATTCAGTGGTATGTATATAGCACAAAATACAAATTACAAATTTTATTTTTTTAACTTCTGTGATTATTATGAGCTTTGAATGTATTGTGTACCACATATACCTTGAGTTGTGCAATAAAGTAGTGATTTAAACCACTTGATCAAGGACCGACTATAAAACCGAAATGCCATTTGAGTCAACAAATATTTAAATAGTCATGGACTGGTGCCAGACTACAATTGGTGCTGTGGTAGATGCAAGGGTGTGTGTGTGTGTGTGTGTGTGTGTGTGTGTAAACACATATACATAAGTTTAAAGCAAAGCAAGGTGTGGAGATTAGGATCACAACCAAGCCTCCCTGAGCCTGTATGGAGCTTGATTATATGGTTTGGAGTACTGTTTCTTAACAGGATGATTTTACCCTTCAGGGAACATTTGGAGATATCTGGTAATGTTGTTGATTGTCACAACTGAGGGAAAAGGGACTACTGGGATCTAACAGGTAGAGGCCAGGAATGCTGCTCAACATCCTATAATCCACATGACATCCCTCAGAACAAAGGACTTTCTAGCCCAAAATGTTAATAGCGCTGAGACTGAGAATCCCTGATTTATAACACCAATCCTTATCCCCAGGGTCCAGAACAGGACCTGCCACGTAGTAGGTCCATATGTATTCAAGAGCAAGTATTACTATGACATTACTGATGTGTTCAACAGGAAATTTTGTTTAAAAAAACAATAATCAAATTAGTTGTGTGGGGTGTGAGTTGGCATTCAATAAAGTTCTTTAAAGATATAATAACCATTTTGCTTTTTATGAATGTATTATTAACAATTTTTTCACATATTCATATGAAGTGTTATTTTTTTTTTAACGTGACAGAGTAGAAAACAGGTTAGAATTTTGATTGAGAACAGTGGCTTCAAAGTCAGACAGACATGAATTAAAATCTGCAGTGACCCCAGTTTCCTGTACTATAAATTAGGATAAAAGTAAATAAATGGGGGGGAAATTATCTAAAATGTACTCATTTCATAGTAATAGTGATTACAGTTCCTAGCATGCAGTATTATCATGTGGATTCTGCTGGTTGTATATTATCTTTGGTACTATTGGCTGACAGGAAGGGTTAATTCCTGTTTGATGAGGGAATTACTTTGTTCTAGGCTATGGCTATATGACAGTATTAGTAGGTCATTTAACAATCCATTTTGTAATAGATGCGACATCAATGATGTCAATCTCCTCAGCATAGAAAATTTCTATGTGCCAGGCAATGTACTAAATTCTTCCTGAATATTTCATTCTCTCATCCTCCCCCAATATGATGAGGTTTTGGGTATCAAGGCTAAGAAGGTTTGGCCACACAGGTAGTAAATAGCAGATCTTGGGCTCAATGACATAGATATGTGTCTAATTCTGAACCAAAACTTTCAGTGTAAATGAGTCTGTCTTTATGAAGTGAGCATTTCATCAAAGATGTACAAAATTTATAAACTTAGGAGAGAAAGGAGGACTGATAAAGATGGGATAGAAATGAGAGTAAACAGATCTCCCAACAAAGGCTCAAATATTTTGTAATGTACAAGTTGTTTAATAACTTGTGATCAATTTTTATGACCATCATTAGAAGATCAGATGAATAATATAGACCTATTGCAATTAATGAAAACCTTGCAGTTAATGAAACATCTCTACACTTAGATATCACATTTGTGAAGAAGATGGAAACAGACTATAGAATGAGGTGTACCTATATTCACACATTATGGATATATATTGGACAGAGTCACAACTGTTTACATGGTTGGAAATTGTGCCTATTAATAGAGAAAGAGATTATAGGGTAGAACAACAGTCAAGAGGACATATAGCTTCTTTTCTTTCTCTTTCTCTCAGATGAGTATGTATTATCTTTACAAGATCTAAAAATCTCTCATTCAACAGACATTTTTATTGTATGTCTACTCTGGCCAGGTATCACTCTTCTCCACATTTGAGTCTTATCCTCCCTTTATGGTTAATCTGAAAGCATTAGGTGAGTTTGTTTCACTGATGTCTAAGCCACAGTCAGGAAATGAGCTAGTAAGAGCCTGTACTCAGGTGGTCATGTTGGGAAGGCAGGGCACGGGGAGGAGGTCCATGTAATCCATCTCTTGTGGAGTCTAGTGTAGGTGTCTCTCCCTTAAGCCTGTCCATGGCAACATTTGGTGGCTTGGAAAACAAACTTCAGTCCATGCACTCAGTTTGTAGGGGAAAGAACCATTTCCTGAAAACAGGGATGATTGAGGAATTTTTAAAGAGTCTCTTTAGACCATTCTTCCTGTTTGACTATAATATGACTATTTATTCATATAATACTTTCCACAGATTCTGATTTTTATGATGCCATAAAGTAAGATTTTCAGAAACTTGGTGGTGGGTAACATAATGCCATCAACGACACTATTAATTAATGAAGAATTCTACTTAGTGAGGGTGAGCATCATATTTTTCTGAAAATGAATCTTGAGAGCTTCCTTGATTATACTGTGCCTCTGCTTCCATTATCATTTAGAGACTGAGGCATGAGATGGGTCTGGTGATTATAATGATTTAGGAGGAGAAATAATATGTCAGAACTATGGGAGATTCTATAATTTCATGGTCTATAGCATAAAAAAATACATCATATCACTAGATCCGGGTGTGTTGTATTTTAATATTGGCTGTTGTGGTACCTTGCACAATATACCTGATTGCAAATTTATACTGAACTCCCCTGACATCAATGGCATACATATTGTAGTTACTAATGAAGAAAAGAGAATGTAATATACTTTTATTAGAAATTTCTTTAGGGTCTACGCCATAATGGCACATATGACGGGAGAAAGAAATTATTCATTAAGTATTTCCTAGGAATTATTCATAATTTAATCTAACAGTATGACAGACCCTAGACCTTGTGGGTGCTTCAGCTGGCGCTGAGTGGAAGTGCCCAGCTCCATAACGTGGCTAGCCATATGGAGTGCATTATACCTCTGATCTGAAACCTGTAATAAAGATCTTTTTGCTTTCTGGGGCAATTCCAGGTTCTGACAATTTGTCTTCAATAGTGTGGCCATCACTTTCTTTAGAAGCAGGAATTTTTACGTCAGCCCAAATCTGCTCCTGAGATAGTGAGGGTCACCTGAAGATTTGGGTTTTGATGCTCAACACCTTAACCATTAAAATGAAAAAGAAAATAACTCCGATGTATAGAGAAATTTGGCATTTGAATAGTCAAAGAAGAAGGTAATTAAATTTTCAGTTTCTATCTGAATTTTTTTAAATAAGTAGATAAATTCTAAGAAATAACTACGAGGGGCACCTGGGTAGATACGTCAGGCCTCTGACTGTTGGTTTTGGCTCAGGTCATAATCTCAGGGTCCTAGGATCAAGTCCCTCATTGGGCTCTGTGCGTAGGCTAGTCTGCTTATCCCTCTCCCTCTGCTCCTCCCACTTCTCTCTCTCTCTCTCTCTCAAATAAATAAATAAAATCTTAAAAAAAAAAAGGTAACTACCGGATTATTTTCTTCAGGCATTGGTGTCAAAGAAGCAGAATTTAATGAATTTTCTTCTTAAGATTTTTGCTTTTGACTTTTTAAATCCTATTTCATTGATTCTAAGATTTATTGAATGTATAATGCACCACTCCTAAATGTGCTATTGTGAATTATAAGATTAATCTCAGTTTTGAGAAATGTAGAGAAAAAAACATATCTTAGAATCAATTAAATTTGATAATCATAAGTGATACATGTTGGGGAAAAAGAAAACAACACACATCTATGTAGCTCTGATTCACTGCCAAACTTCTGTAAATAATTTGTTCTGTATCTCCCATAATTGCAAAAGCAGATTTTGCAAGATGGAACGACTCTATATATTTTGAATCCCAACTGACTTTTCTCATCAGCAATAGATTATGGACACTCTCCCATACCAGTTACCTTTTTTTTTAATGGTTAAAATGTCATTCAGAAATGTCTTTTCTATCTTTAAGTCAGAAGTTACAAACTGTGGCCCACCACCTACTGTCTTAAATATCAAGAAACTTCCTTTACATTCCTGCTTTCCAGCTTCTCTTACCAATCAGATCAGGGCAATGTTTTTCACATAGTGACAGCGTCCAGCCAAGTAGTGACTGGCCCTGAGCTGAAGGAAGCTTCCTCCTTCTTGTGCCCCCTGTCCTCCACGCCTCTCTTCCCTGTTCTCATACATATAATCCACATTTCTTATCTACACCTTCACCTGGCCCACACTGGGCTTTGGGATTGCAACTCCTACTTTCAACATTTGGAATAAAACATACTGCAGTAGCACAGAAAGGCCTTTTTGTGGCATTCCAACTTCATTTAGAAAATTACTAAGCTTTTCACTGTCTACCCCCTTCACCATCTACTTTTTACTCCTGCCAACATTTAGATATCTAATGCAAATTTTTTTCCCAATTCTGCCACTCCCTTAAAGCTACCATAGATGACTTACCAGTTCCATTTAATTGGCCCCAATTACTTTATAAGGTTTTTTTTCCTATTATGCATATCTCATTCGATTATCATAGACTCATTAACGCTTTCACCTTGGTTTTTGTTAGACCTCATTTCTAAGGGTCTGCCCTTGTCCCCCCAAAGTGGAAACCTGTCCTTTGTACCATGATCCCAGTTTTGTCTCTGGAGACCGACCTGATGACTTTAGTTCTCCCCAAGTTTGGAAGATAAATCTACTCTTCTAGCTCTACCATTTCTTTGACTGGCAAAGAACACTGTGGAACTGTTTGAGTGAACTTCGAGAATAGGAAGAGATCTAGTGTTCCATTTGCTGATTTTGCACATTTCCAGTGTTATGATTTGTATAGAGCAGATGTTGATTAATAACACTAAGCATGAAATTGTAATTCTTTTTAAGAGACTTCTTATAATTATTTTATTATTTAAACAGATTTCTCAGAGAGATTCCTTGTATGACCCATGTACCAGTGGTTTTTGAATCTATATTCTATGCAATAGACAATAAAATCATTTAAATATAACCTCAGTATTTCTGGAAGACAGACACATTTCAATCTTGCTTCAAGACTAAAATTAAAAAATAAAATACACAGCACTGAATTGAATGAAATTGTGTGACTTTCAAACAATGGATATCCAATGAATATGAAGCATTTTTTCCCCAAGTACTAGTTTACATATGTCACAACTAGATAAAAGGCTTTTTCTGTGCCACCCCTCTCCATCTCTGTCTCTCCCTATTTTGCCTGTGCCTGCAATGTCACATCAGTTGTTGTAGCCAGGACTGTTGTTCCCCTGAGGAATGATAATGGTAGCACAGAAATGGACAACTTACACTAAAGGGATTGAACTATAATGGTGTTATCTCTTAAAAACACCCATGTCTCTTAGGTGGACCTCTTCCCATAGGGAGGCATGAAAGCAGAGAACTTTCTGGGGAGCTTGCTGTTAGATTGTGTCCTCTACAATATAAATTAGATGCAAAGATGTATAAAGTAGGAACATTTCCAGACTTACTTTTAAAGAAGTATGGCATTTCTGAAGACTTCTGTGAAAGCAAGATTCTTTGGACTGTCACAAGCTCAATACCAGCCTAAAAATTCTGTATGCTCCCTGAGTGTGTTGAGTAGCGGACAGTCAGGAATAGAGCCAATTATGTGGAAGCTGATTGGATGCATCTACATTACAAGAAGTCCTTAAACTATCATTGCTTTTCTTAAGTAAGTCAAAGATGTAAGACATGAGCAATATCATTTTTCCCTAATTATACATCATGTCCCTGATGACACTAGATTTCTGATTACAAAAAAAAAAAGAAAGAAAAAAATGTTTAATACAGAAAATCTAAAAAATATGAAGGAATAGAAAGTGAAGCTCCCATAACGCCAACATCTAGGGACAATCTCTGTTAATATTTTTATATGTGTTAGTTCTAAGTGAGGTGGTTTTTTTTTTTTTTGCACATTTGAAATGTTTGAAATTATGCCTTATATAAATATTATATTCTGCTCTTTTCAGTTAATTTATAACATACACATTCACAGGCACATAATGTATAACACAGCCAGTAATATGTATCAGACCTAGTTTGTTGAAAATTTCTGAAAGCATAATTTAAGGGCGTCATTGTGTAGATATCCACTGTGTCAACATAACAAAATTTGCTGAACCATTCTCCTGGTTTTGGTCATTTGATTTGTTTTCATTTTTTGCTATTATAAATAACCACACCATAAAGCATTGGTAGTGATTCTGGTAAACGAAGTAAGTGGTAAAAAGTATAAAATGTTTAAGACTCAATAGACATATTGCCAGATTCTTTAACCAAAGTATTATTACCATAATACCTACATTGAATGAGTCCCAGTTTCAAGTTGGTCTCTTTGGTACTATGGAACCTTATTTTCTAAACATTTTTTGTGAGGAGTAAAAATGGTGTCTCTGTTGTTTGAAAACACTTTTCTTTTATTCCTAGTGAGGTTGAATATTTTTCCATGTAAGCATTTGGTTTTGCAGGAATTGCTAAACTGCTCCAGGCAAGGGTAGCCTTACACAGAGAATGTATCTATGTCTCTTTGAACATCAGCCTTATTTTTTAAAATGCTTTTCAATTTATAAAGTGCTGTCACATACATAATACCTCATTCGAATCTTACAACAACCTTTGAGGTAGGAAAGCTCAGGTATTCTCTATTGAAAACTGAGGCAAGTGAGGCTCAGAAAAAAATCAGTAACTAGCTCAGGTTAATCCAGTTAGCAAGCCCAAGAGGTTTTTTTTTTTACTGTTTTTTACAAATTTTTACTGTTGAATCAGAGTGTTTCAATAAAAACAACAATTTGTGTCAAAGTAAGTTCCAGTTAATGCAAAATGCAAAAAATGAAGTAAGGATTATTGTTTAATGCCCTTCACTTGCTTCCCAAAACAAAATACAAGCATCAAGAAAAAAGCTAGTATCCTTTTTTTTTACATGGTGTAAAAGACGCTCCAGGTTAGAACAAGAATAAATGTTTAGCAAGAGAAAAAAAAAACCAATTAGCTGGAGGGCTGTTTTTTCTGACTATTGCCTCAGAAAGTATTAACCCGAGGAATTTGTGGGCTTAAACATAAGGTGACAAAAATAAATATTTGGAAGGTGTACAGAAGACTGGTAATATTTTTCAGGCAGTAATTTTCAAGATACCACAAGCCATGCAGATAAAGCTGAGTGTAAAGGCTTTGTTTTTCCACTATTACACAAAGGTGTTTGCTAATTGCAAAAAAGTAATCACTTCCTCTAAGTTGCTGTTCTTAGGCAGGGGGAGGTCATAAAAATGTAGTGGGCAGCTATTCCATTTTGATTATGTAAGCTTATAAGAAAATTTGGATTTGAAACCCTGTTTGTGGATCTTCCCGTTGAAGAAAAATAACCCAACTTTCTGAAGAATTCTGAGATGTTATTTTTCATTAATCCCATCGGTTTTTACTGATTACCAAATTTGTTTAGGCACAGTATAATTTGTAACTCAATGCTACATGTATTTTGGTGAAATGTCACCGCATACAAGCCACTTGACAGTCATGTGATAGTCATTTGGAATTTAGGCATTCTCTCTGGCATCATTAGGTACCATGTACCTTGAGGTGGAGCAGTTGTGTCCATTAGGGTTCTTAGTTGCAAGCAACAGAAACCAATGCAAGTCATCTTAGGCAAAAATAGAATTTATTGGCAGGCTTGAATGGGCTTACAAAAATAAATGAAAGTCTGGAGGACAATTCTTGGGCAGCAGGCATCAATCTACAACCCTCTAATTGGCCCTACAGCAAGAACTACAGAAAATATTCACACTAAAGTACAAATTAGATCTGGGTGATACCATAAATATGACCCTAAGCATCCCCACATTGCACATCACCAGTCCAGAATTCAAAGTCCAGGAGAACTTCTGCTTGGATAGAATTTTGTGTACCCATTCCATAGCAGTGGATGTGAGACCCATTCCATTTTAATTGTCAGCAGTAGCTATTAATGTCCAAAGCTGTACATTATTTGGGATTCCAAAAAAAAGGAGACTATAAGACAAAGGGATCTTGGCACAGGTGAAGGTAAGATTCTTTATTAAAAATATAGGAATAAAATAAAGGTCTACAGAGCTATGAATGTTGAGATTAACTGCCTCCCAAACTCTTTTAGTCCACTTGGCCAGCAGAAAGTAGGCAGCCAGTTGTATATCTTACAGGCTGGAGGTGGAAGGATCTGCTTCAGTGAGTCTTACTAGCCCAAGGGCAAAACCATAAGAACATTGATATTGGGTTTTCCCATTGAACCAGCCTACCTATGTCATCGTACCATGAGTTTCAATGTCAGTAGGTGACTGCTCCTTGTCATAGAGTTTTCAATCAACTTTTTAATCTCTTATAAAGTATGATTAGACAGGCAAAGACTGCCATGTATATTGACAAAACCTCCAATAGGAAGGATATAGCCTTAACATACAAATAGAAAAGAGCAAGTTGTTGGGAGCAGGAATGTAAAAACTTAAAAAAAAATCTATCCAGTATCCTTAGAGATAAAAGATAATATTAAATCCATAAAACAAGAAGAGAAATTTAGAGAACAAAAATAAAGGTGTTAGAAATTAAAATTAACAGAAAAGAGATAAAAATCTCAGTTGAAGACTGGGTTATAAAGTTGAAAAAGAATCCCTCTGAAATTGAGAAAATCCATCTGAAGTTGGTGCAGAAAGTCACAGAGCTAGAAAGCAGGAGGGAAAGGATAAGATAGAGGATCTTTCCAGGAAATTCAACACGCAAATGCCTTTCACAGAAATAAAAGATGTGAGATTCTAAAATGAAAAGCCTCATAAGTGTTCAGCACAATGAATGAAATAGAACCACATCAAAATACATCATCACAAAATCTCAGAACCCTGGATACAAGAGGGATCCAAACTTCCAAAATTAAAAAAAAAAAAAAAATCAGGTCACAACAAAAAATCAAAAACCAGAATACTGATGGATTTACCAAAAATAACTAAGAGCAAAAATGGAATGATAGTTCAAGAAGTAAAATTATGTGCTTATTTTTTTAGAGATTTAGATGTAAGATAAAAAGAAATGGCTAGAAGAGCTGAAAACTGTTCAGGGAGATTGAAAAAGTGACATAAGTTTGCATGGAAACTCCTTTTTAATAACAAAAATTATAGAAATCCTTTGTTTTTTGAACTATTATATGCATATATATATAATGAAGAAAAAGAAGGTGAGGATTAAATTGGTAGCTCTCTGATGAGACAGAGAAAGAGAGAGACAAACAAGTCCACCCACCACTGTGGGACATCTTCTCTATACTGGAGGATGAGTTGGTGACTGCTCTGTTAATGGTTTCTGAAAATCAACTAAAACTAGCTTACACAAACAAATTCAAGTTGGAATTTTCTGGCTTACCTAACTAGGATAGTTACTCGGGCAGCTTAGAATATCAGACGTACAGGTTCTGGAATCAAGATGTCATGATTTTATCTGCCTCTGTCTTTGCTTGGCTGCATCACATAGACAAGGATTCGTCATGAAGCATTTAAAGATGTCCGTTAGAAGTCTCATTTTCATGTTTTCCCACCTTAGCCATCCAAGTGGAATGAGAGCTTCTTTGTCCTATACCCATTTGGACATTAGGGGTATTCATTATTCAGTACATATTCATATACCCATTTGTGTAGCATAGAGCTCTAAGACTGACTGAATTTGGATCATTATCCATCTTGTTGGCCACATTTGGCAAAGATTCAAGACACCTATTATCATTGACTATGTCTCTCCTTGCACCCTTCCTCACATCTTCGTAGCCTAACTTTTACTACAGCCATGGCTGAAGTAATTAGTTTCTTCTGTTTATAAACCAGTGACTAATTTGCCCCAGCTGATTTTCCTCCTACTTCAGGGCTTCTGTGATGCCTAGGCATGAGATACTTTCAGAATATTTCCTGCTGGGGCACCTGGGTGGCTTAGTCGTTTAGTGTCTGCCCTCAGCTCAGGTCATGATCCCAGGGTCCTGGGATTGAGCCCCACATCGGGCTCTTTGCTCAGCAGGGAGCCTGCTTCTCCCACTACCATTCGCTCTCTAGCTGTGTTTCTCTCTGTCAAATAAATAAAATCTTAAAACAAAACAAAACTCTCTCTCCCTCTGCCCCTCTTCCCTTTAACAAAAAAAAAAAAAAAAAAAAAGAATATTTCCTGCTACCTAGCCAGGAGTGCAAGGGTTAACATCCCTTTGGGCAACTCTTGACCAGCAGGATTTGGGAGCCAGTGAATCAATGGTTTTCTCCTCTGTCCCTCAGGCAAACATCCTGAGTTGCATTTTCTGTAGATCCACCGAGGGATTAAGCAGCAGCTGTCCTCCGTGTTGACTAATTCAAGAGCACACCCTACAATTGCCTTTCCCTCTTTTTTTTTTCTCCACCCCTCCTCCACCCTCAGTCCTCTTCCCTGAGATCACTTCCTTCATTTTGGTTCTGCTTTCTGGGGAGAATACAGGTTAAGACAGGGATTTTCTCAAAGGAATATAACCTTCTTAGACAAAAGACAACATGTGAGTCTTAGACTCCCTGGGTCATTGAGTTCAGGCACATTACCAGCACCCTATAGATAACTTGAATGTGGCATTTCAGAATGCCACGTAACTGTTTATTTTCATATGGGCTTATTTCCCACTAAACCTAATTAAATATGAGGCTGATTATTAGGTAGAAGACAATTTAGGAAAGCAAATATGAAAAATATTTTCATATACATTGTAAAGTAACAGGAATGATTTACAGTATTATAGGAGCCCTCCACATACTGGGGAATCAATGTGTGATAATCTTAGGAAAAATTATGTTAAAATGATAATAAATATGAGTATTAATATATACAACCTTATTAAATGTTGAGCCATTTTTTTAAATGATCTGCTGGGTTACACTTAGAGTCAAGGAATAAGATAAAATATTTTGTGTTTGGATGTCTAAACTTGACCCATTTGGACAGTCTTACTTTTCTGAGGAATGTCTTAAATTCCTTTTTTGTTTTTAATTGTTGTCCTATTTCTAAGAGCTTTTGAAATTACTGTTCTTCTTTTATTGCCTAAACAATTTCAATTTTGGTAGTTACTTTAAAAATACATATTCATTTTATACATGTATCAAATAATTTAGTCTTTACACTTTACCAAAAATAGTAGTATTAATATGACAAATGCGTATCTTTAAAAAGGTATGTGATGATTCTGAACTGCTATACAATCATCATCTATATGCGTCATACTATGTCTTCTGATTTTTCATACTTCCATTGTTTCTCCATTAAATTGTAATCATCTTGAGGACAGAGTTTCTCTTCTTTGCATGTCCTTAAGTTCCTAACAATGAGTGCTACTAACAGAAGGTAAGAAACAAATGTTTTACTTTCTCATTTTTGTTGATTCTAACACGATAACTCTTCTTCACAAAGAAATTAAATCATCCTCATTATAAGCAATACAAATAAATAAAAAAACAAAATAAAAAGTAATCCTATTATCCAGGGACAATCAGTGGTAAAAATTTAGGGTATGTTCTTCTAGTCTTTTTTTTTTTTCTATTTTGCAAACACATACACACATCACACACACAGAGATGTGCACCGTTCCATATGGTACATGTATAATAAAATGACACCATATTGAGCGTAATACTTCAGTGCTTTGATACTTAGATGTTTCCAGTACTTTATTGGATTTTGTACTTAAAGTTAAGAATTAGGTTTCACTGTAATTAGAATAATTAGGAAAAAATATATAAAGAAAAATTATTTCCTCATCTTCTCCTAATCCACATCTCTGAAGTAAGCATTACTAACAATATGGTGTCTAGCCTTTTATACCTTCCACTGTATGTTCCTACAAACAGACAGGAACACATACAGATGTGTAAAGTTTTAACTCATTAACTGTATATTCACACACTCTTTGGATCATAGTATGGGAAACTGAACTTAGAAATGTCAGCATTTTGCCTCCAGTAGTTTGATTGATAAGACTGGCTGAGCTAAAATTACATAAACATTGGTAAATACAACGTTTACTTATACTCCTCACTGGACTACTTTTTCCTGTACTTAGATTCTCAATCTATGTGGTTAGTCTGTTTTATCTCTGGTAAATATGGTTTCTTTGTTTCTATAACGTAGACAAAGAATAAGGAAATGACTCCTTTTGCAGTTTTCTTTGGGTTTTCTACAGATGAATATCTGTTAAATTCAATGATCGCTCAACATTGAGTAAAATTATTTTGTCTCAAGTGCCAAAGAAATATTTGTTGTTATCTTATTTAGTATGTAGGAAATTGGACTCACATTCTTCCCAATTTTTTAAAAATAAGGACTCATAGGAAAATCACTTTGTTAACTCAATAGTCACCTAAAGAATGAGACACCTGTAAAATTATTAAAAATACTTAAATTCACTGAATACCTTGTCAAACTTGCTTTAGTCTAATTAAATGGTTGTTTTCATCACTTCCTAAAATTTATTTTAGCCTAGATAAGAGGCAAATATATCGGTCTCTGAATAGTATTAAATACTAACCTCATAATGTATCATCAACAAAGTCCTGCTGAATTAATGAATTGTGTGCATGTTTGAAAGTGGGATTGTACTTGTCTAATTGTGGCATCAGTTGTCATGGCGACTATCAACCAATCAGTGAATAAACGCCCTGACTTGGCAGTGTTTGGGTGAAGAAAGCTTTGTGCAGTTGTCAGCCCGAGATTTATGATGGTAAAACTATATTTGGCGGGCAAATCAATGTGTTCTCTACTCTTTGTGTTTCTGCCCTCATTTTAAGTCAACCCCTTGATATTCAACCAGAATATTAAGAGACCCTGGGTCTTTGGAGCAGTTTTGTTATTAATAGATCACTTTTGATAAACTGTGTATGGGATGACTAGCTATTTGTATACATAGCCAATGAAGGCAACCCCTGGTATTTCTTTGTATTTGTAATTGCAAATGTCAGATCTTGAAAGCAAGTGGGTATTAGAGGATATCTTTTTATGTCTACTATTAAAACATGTCGAGTGATCTATAAATTACCCCACATAGATAAACAGTGGATTAAAATTAGGCACACTCATTCTGTCATCACTGTAATATTAATCATTGGAGTTTGGGTCTTTAATGTTAATATATACCTTTTAGCAGTATATGTCACTACATATTAAATTACATGATAGCTGACAGATTTTTACATCAAAACATTTTTTCTCTCCTTATGTCATAACATGATAAATACAGAGTAATTTTTGCTTACATAAGATATTGTTTAATCTTTGCACATGTTGTTTTTTATTGTTTATATTTGTAATAAACTAAGATGTTTTTATCAGTACCTGTTCTTGGGCACATGCATACTAAAATAGGCAATCAGCATTTTCATTTAATACACAAAGAGCTATACAAAGAAATACCCATAAAATCAATGCTATTTTACCAATTTTTCGTAAAACAAAATTGGAATAAAATACCAACTCTTCGAAGTTATTTTCTTTCACTTAGAATGAGTTTTGTTATCAAAAAACATTTTTGAGAGGTGCCTAAGTGGCTCAGTGGGTTAAAGCCTCTGGCTTCGGCTCAGGTCATGATCTCAGAGTCCTGGGATCGAGCCCTGCATCGGGCTCTCTGCTCAGCGGGGAGACTGCTTCCCCTGCTCTCTGCCTGCCTCTCTGACTAATTCTGATCTCTCTCCTCTCTGTCAAATAAATAAAGTCTTTAAAAAAAAAACAAAAACAGAACATTTATGAGATGAGGAAACACATGACTTAATCAGTTCAAATTAGATAGGCTTGCTATATGTCTTATGGTAAAGAGTGATTCAATCATTTTCACTCCTCATAAATTTTAAATATTCAGGGAAGTATAGAAAACTTGCCTATAGTTAGTTGACATCAAATATATCCACTGAGGAATGAGCAGGGCTTGCACGTTAGTTAATGCCAAAAACAAAACCCCTTCTACAAGTCCACTGTCATTCTAATTTTTCTATCTTCTGCTGCGCAAGTTCATTGTAGAAGTGAATCTTGAGTGGAATGAGCACATAGCAAGGTAATGCTTTTGAAGAGTAGGCAAAAAACGAGCCAAACTTTCTTTTGCTACCACCCATTGGACTAAATTAAAAGTAGATCTTTCTCCATTAGACTGTGATTCTATTATAATTTTTTAGTTATAATGATTATGCGTTTGTCTCCTTTAATAGACTATGAGATCCACAAGGGCAGGAACGATATCATATTCATCACTGTATGTTTAGCATTTTGAACCTGCTCAGCCCTCAAAAAAATTTGAATATAGATTAGTTTGCTTTTTCAGAATTTATTTATGGAAGTTGAGAATATGTGTCTTTGTTAGTTTTTTTTTTTCCTCTTAAAGTGTCTTTACTTCAAACATATTCAATTAATCATATAAAAATTTCTTTGATTGGTGTCAAAAATAAATTCATGAAAATGAGAAAAAAGGTCTTGAGAGCTACCTAGAAAGATTCAAAATAATGCTGCATATTAATCATTATTAATTTTTAAATATTTTCAATTGTATTTTGAAAATAATATAAAAATACCCAGAGAGATTTAACAATGGATAAACAATAACTTTTATTTTTGAATCAATGTCCAGTTCCTAAGATATTTTTCACATGTGTTTACTCATATGCTTGTTCTAATTGTACAGATAAGGAATCTAACAGAAAGAAAATTTAAAGAACCTACCTGAAAAGAAATCGTTTGGCTTCCAAATCTAGTCATTTTTCTACTACCAAAATAATTTTAAAATTCCCTATCTCATGTATCTGTATTTTACAAATACCATGTTGTATTAAAAACAAATAAGCATGGGAGATTTAGTAGGATACTATAGGTTTTTTTTAATTTTAAAATTCCAAGTCACAAGATCTCTTTTCATAATAGATTTACGGTAACCAACACTGCCGTCAATCTTGGAAAAAATAAATTCTACAGACTGTAGTAGGCTTTTAAGTAACATGTGCTATCATCAAGAACGTGTACCTGGCAAAAATGTCTCGCTTGGAGCATAAAATCCTTGGCCTAGAGGCTTTGAGAGTTTATCAGTGCTGTGGGACATATTTATTGCTATGTACACACACATCTACAATGAATGAACAGCTTGCAACTAGTTTCATCTACCTGATGACCTAGACGAAGAACAAGAGAGTACCAATAAAACACTTCAATCTACCACAGTCACTATTTACATTTGTTTATTTGTCTTGATAGCTCACATTATTTTCCTTGGTTTCTGTTCTATTTTAAATGCATGGTTTACTTTTTGATTTATTCATTCTCTGCCACTGTCAACCTTGACATAGAATTTATTATCCCTTCTGAAAGCTAATACTTGAACATTTAACAGGGTCTATACTCACTACATCAGCTGGTATTCTTTTTGTTTTTTAAAGATTTTATTTATTTATTTGTCAGAGAGAGAAAGAACACAAGCAGGCAGACAGAGGTTGAAGCAGGCTCCCTGATGAGCAAGAAGCCCGATATGGGTGGGACTCGATCCCAGGAAGCTGGGATCATGACCCGAGCCGAAGGCAGCTACTTAACCAACTGAGCCACCCAGGCGTCCTGCCAGCTGGTATTCTTAACAAAGAAAACATTTTATCCCTGAAAATGTTGTTGATGCCTTTTAAATTAGCCTCCATACTGTATTCCCATATGTAGAGACGATAGGAGTTTTTCAAAGAGAATGGGTGTATGCAGTAGTAAAAGTCACCTGTTCTATTAGTCATTATATTTCAAGGGGTTTCTTCACTCTGCAAAAACTTGGAAAATGAAATCTAGTATGTACAGGATAAACTTACATGTCATTAATAATTTGTGTGACTACAAAGAATAATAAAAGTTTTTATTTAGACGTACTTTAGGCATACTCAGTAACTTAAGCACACATGAAGACACTTGATAAATTCCTGTTTTATTTCAAAATATGCATTGGCTATAAAGCAACATTGATAACATTTCTATTTTGGTATATAAATAATTGAAATAAGCATCCCTAGAATCTCTAATAAAAAGTATTGTCATTGTCACACACACAGAGAAAAAGCCAACTATAGTATATAGAAATTATAAATATAATGGTTTGCTGATTTAAGTTTAAAATATAATTCCTGTGCATAGGAGTTTAAATTTAAGAGTCTCCTTAGTAATCAGTGATATATGGCATTTATGGAGTTAAACTTTTCTGCATAAATTCAAAACTTGTTCCCGTTTTCTGGGTCATCCTGATAATTCTGTTTTCCTGCTATTCTTCCATTATTTATCCCTTTCAATGTCTCAGAACTATTTTAAGGGTAGATTTTTAAAAGGAAGGAGTGAAAAGGGAAATATGACTCACTCTTAAGTGATATGATTAAGAAAAGAGGGAAAAAAATCTTTCTGAACTGATTGACAAATTCCAACAATTGTAGTCAAACTGAGAACAATTTGCAGGTTTGAGATATTTCTTTTTGCTTTATTTTAGTTTAAAAATTAAAATGTTACTCATTTTCTTAAAGTCTTGGTTGGGTTTTTTTCCATATGAAAGTATAAACTCTGTGGTATCTTGGTGAAAAGTTCAAAAGTTGTGAATTTAGGCACACTAATAAGCTATCTGGATAGGAATTAAGCAATTTTTTGTCTGACTTGCACTGTGGTGATAAGTGAATTGCAAATATTTTCACTCTTTGGAAATATAGTACTTTGGGATTCCAGATATAATTTTTTTTCCTTCACTGATACTCTGTTCTCTAAAATTCAGATGACCAAAATGTTTTGTCTTTATTTACTGAGGTTGCTACTCTGGATATTATCTTCTTCAGAAATATTAAAAATTAAATCTAGCAATACATAATGTGCTGTTGGCTGTGGGCATTTCTTTCGAAAATAGGGCAGTCTCTATACCAACTGCAAGTGAAGTTCACCGCATCTGATTTGTCTGCTTGTTTTTTTTATTTATATTTATAGATTTATGTGTCATTTCAGGGGCTACTGGACCATGCAAAGTATAGCATTTCAACTATTTGATATCATTTGTTTGAGATGATATAACTGGTAGCTTTTTTCTTTTGTTAGTGTTTAGTCAAATTTATATTTTTAATAATTTGATAAAATTGTAAAACAAAAATCATGCTTCTCTGAGTAGTACCCTTAAGGAAGTTAAGGCCTGATTACCATGAGATTTCTTTTATATAATTTGAAATACACAGCAATGGCTAAGAAAATTTCCATTATTTAGGAGGAAGATTATTTGATATAAGAAAACAGGGATGGATTAAAATTATGAATTATGAATCTTAGCATTTAATATTAGAGTGATCAGCTATTCAACTTCACTAGAAATTATGTGTTGTGTTGTGCTGTGTTTTGTTTTGTTTTGTTTTGTTTTGTTTTTGTTATTGATGTTGCCAGGTTTTCTTAACCAAATTTAATTCAGGATGTATTTCTGAAACAATGTCCTTCTCTGTTACAACTATTTCCCTTGCATTTACAGTTTTTAGCCTAGTTTTAACCTAACTGTCTACTTTTTACACTAACTGTTATAAACAATGTTCTATTATTAAATGTAAACTTACTGGAATCCAGATGGCTGGGCCCCTCCCCTCGGAACTCTGATTTTAATAGACTTGAGATTAGGCCCAAGAAATTCCATTTCTAACAAGTTCTGGATTGATGGTAATTGTCTAGTCCAGGCTTTGACTTTGAAAACTACTGAATTCAACAATTTATGTTAGAACATTGGAATGATGGAAAATCTATCTTGAGCATCCATATCAAGGACTAGAAAAAGAATAGCAACTTAAAATGAAGGAAAGTCAGAGAAAGAAGAATAAAGCTAATAGCAGAAATTAACTTAAGTAGAAAAAAAAATAAAATGAAATGCAGAGGATCAACAGGACCCAAAGTTCTTTCTTTAAAAACAAAGTTGATAAAGCCTCAACAATTCTGAACAACAAAAAGAAGACGCGAGTAATCAATATCAGAAATGAACAAAGGAACATCACTATATAAATCACAAAGATAATGACAGTATTTTGAAAAATTGCATGCTTATTAATTTGAGACTTCAGATAAAATTTTTAAATTCTCAGAAAAACACAGCTATTTGATTCTGACACAAGAAGAAATTGAAAGCCTTATATATTATATTATATGTTATATAATTTTATATGTTTTAGAGATTGAATATGTGAGTCAAAAATTCTAACAAAACTCCAAGCTAATATGAAGCCACTAGGTTTATTTAAGAAGTAATACAGTTTTAAACAAATACCGCCAGAGAATCAATCTGTTCTTATTCACTCTTTTTTTTTTTTTAAAGATTTTGTTTATTTATTTGACAGATAGAGAGAGATTACAAGTAGGCAGAGAGGCAGGCAGAGAGAGAGGGGGAAGCAGGCTTCTCACCTAGCAGAGAGCCGGATGTGGGCCTCGATCCCAGGACCCTGAGATCATGACCTGAGCCAAAGGCCCAGGCTTTAACCCACTGAGCCACCCAGGCACCTTTTCACTCTTTTTCTTAAAAGAGTTTTGCTGGAAGTAGATTCTTCTAGAAGTTCTAGAACTAGATATACTTTACCTTCCTGCTTCTACTGCTGCTGCTGAGACCTTTGCTGTCAGTCTGATTTGCATTAATTTGATCTGTCCTTTCTCTGGAGCTCCTCTTAAGACCTTTTCTTTAGACCTTGGTGTTCTATAGTTTCTATAGTTTCTTGGTGGGTTTTGTTTTGTTTTGTTTTCCCTCTGCATTTTATATATTGTGCTTTTCATATTTGTGAATTCATGTATTTCATATGTTGTAGAAAAATCTCAGAGATGCCTCTTCTTTACCATCATCTCTAGTTTGTTTCTCTGGGACTCCCACTGAGAATGGACTATACCTTGTAACTCTGTTTTCCATATATCTTAATTTCTCATGGTTTGTACCTCTGTCTCACTATATGACATTTGAGTAGTTCCTTTGGTTCTGTCTTTTAGTTCCCTTGTGCTCACTTCAACAGTGTCTAATTTATAATGTCATCCATTCATTGAATTTAGTTTTTCAACAGTTACCTTTTTTATGTCTAAAAACTCAATTTAGGTGGTCATGCTTGGTAATTTGTTATTGTTTCCCCCTTTTTATCCTACTTTTAATTTATTATAATTTTTATCAGTAATTTATATTCTATGTCTGAAAAATTCCATGACCTTTACAGTTCACATGGGGTCTGAACCTTTATTGTTTGTGCCAACTCTCTCATACTGCTATATTTTACTTTGTGTTTGGTCGTTTCCTTTCTTTGGGGAGCTAAAATTTTGTTGAATTTAACTTATAGAAGTACCAACAGCATACAGTTGGGATTTTTCTTGTAGGGGAAATTTGCTGTTTTGGCACTTTAACACTTTTCAAGGTTACGGCTTAATGCAGGAATCAGAATGTTAGCCCCATTGACATGGAGCAGCCCACTGCTAAGCCTCCTGGTGCCAGCACTGGGATTGACATTTACTTCTAGGACTTCTCTGCCCTACTGAAACCAAATGTTTTAAGTTATCTCTTTCCCTTTCCCAACAGTCTAGCAATATATTAAAAATCTACTAGTTGTACATTATGTAGGACTTAGGTTATACTATAACATATAGGCCCTTCTGGGTATCTGGTCCACCATATTACCAGAAGTGAAATCACAAAAGTGACTTTTTCCACTGTAGGATATTTGGAAAATCCGTCAAATTCAAATAAAAAATAAATATCTCCCATCACATGCTATCCAGATGGCCATACTTGATAATTTGTGAGTATCTTTCAAACATACTCATAAAATATAATTTTTTTAAATATATTGATAGCATTTTTATACTATTTGGATCAAGGATAGTAAATATATAATCTGAATGTTATCACACCTTCTTCACTCACCCGTGACAGACAGTAATCAGTCAACTACTGCTTTCCAATCCCTGGAAGTAGTAGCTTCATGTCATGTAATCCAAAAAATTATGAGCAACAAGTATGTGCCTCTTGGAGTTAGTTAGTATATGAGTTGTTGACCTCCCATCCCTTTTGTAAAGTTAATAAGTAATGTTCACTTATTTTTTAGAATCTTCCGAGATTAAAAAATCAGTAGAAGAAGCAATTTTATGAAACTCAAATAAAAAGAATTATATTATTTTTAACTAATGAAATATCCAGAGAATGTAGTACAGAGAACATATTTAGGAAATAAAACTGTCACCCCCAAAATAGTAAGTGTCAATACAAATATGGCATGAGAGGAAAACGTTCCAGGTATCAGAGTGAATTAACATATATATATTATAAATGAGATGTGTTATGCCGCAAATAATCTTCACCCTTAATGAATAATACATCTTTAGTGAATATTTCAAATATATCAAGACTGTACTGGCAGTTGGAAGTGCAGAAGAAAGAAACACCCTGTTCTCAAAGGTCTTTATTTTGTTTAGAAAGATTTTAGTTCAGAGGGTCAACAAACTACAACCCCAATCTAGTTTGCTTTCTGATACATAGACAAAGTTTGACTGGAACACAGTCACGCCTATCTATTTACATATTGCCTATTACTGCTTTGGTGCGAAAACAACAGAGGGGAGTAGTTGCAGCATGAAAGGTATGGCTGAAAATACTTACTTTCTAAGACTTTACAGAAAATGTTTGCTGTCCCCTGTGAGTTAGTCAGGGGCTAATTACACAAAAAACCATGGTTAAAAGTCAGCAAGAACTTAGATTTTCCTCATTTTCTGCAATGTCTCTGCCGAAAATTTACCTACTTCATTGCATCTTCCACCTTCCCCTCATCCAGCTCACTCTGACCCCAAAGTAGCCCCCCCTTAAGGCTTGACTCCTCCTGCGTACTGCCAAGACCTGCTTGAGGACAGATAACTCCCAGCCACCTGTTAAACCGTGCTTAATCTGATCCTATATGATTCAAATCTATCTGTTTTCTTGTATCCAAATTTAGGCCATCTATTTCTATCTCCACACATCCCTCCCCAATTGCTTCCATTAACAGAAACTATAAAAAAGATAAATGACATAGAAGTGCCAAACTTACGTTTCCAAAATTAAGATTTCTTCATTTGAGAAAACGAATCTAAGAGAGAGGGTGTTATTTGAGCTACACCTTCAGGGACAAGAGGAATTCTGATAAGTAGGAAAATTTCCTACTCTGGAAATTTTTTTAGGAAAATTAGAGTCAAGGAGAATGACAGTAGCAGAAGGATAAAGGAAGGAAGGTATATAGGGTAGTCAGAGGCAAAACAAACACAAAACAAAAATCCGGTGGCCCTAGAGTAAGGGAAACACCAGTTGAGAAGGTGGGAGGCCTTCCAACGAAAAATAACTGGATTCCACTTGATGGGCATTGGTGGTAGGAGGACTTTGACTATGAAGACTTGAATACATACAAAGTCATTTTCTTTAGCAAATTGAAATTGGCAGTGGTGTATAGAATTTGTGGTGATTATCACTTTAATAATAGTGGCTATGCATTAAATATATTATATGTATGTAATATAATATACAATATGTATACTGTCATAAATAGTATTGTATGTGTATACTACATATTTTATTACCTGATTCATTTTTGAATAAATAAGGAAACAGATTCATTCAGAGAGGTTTAGCAGATTGCCCGAGATGACACAACAGAAAGTGAAGACTCCTGTATTTAAATCTCAGTCACTCTTCAATTCTAGAACCCTGGCCTTACCCACTACCCTGTACAGCCTAAAACCAGTTGTCGAAGGTACATGTATTGATTATGACCATTTGCATTCAATAGCTAATGTGGGAGAACCAGAAACATTACACCAAAAATAAAAAAAAAATAGGGAATGAATGAAAGAAAAATGTTTGGCAATGAGAACTTACAAATATGGCTCAAATATCCCTAACTTCAATAAAAGTGAAATGAACTATGAAATTATTGAGGGAGGCAGTATATGAAAATGAAGGCATTGATACTTCATTCAAACCTCTTAATATATAAAGTTAAATATTCACTCCATTTTAAGTGAATGATTCTGTCAAAAGAATTAATTTTCTGAGCAATGAGGATATTCATTTAGCATGATTCCACCATCTGCAATTTATGAACCAAATTATACTCTTGCAGAAAAAAAGGAAGTTCATACAATGCATTTAAACTACATCAAGACCAAATCAAAAATGTTTCCCTAAAATTGAAGAAATCACCAAGTAAAAGTTAATCGCCTGCACCCTTAGTAGACAGTGACCATTACAGCATAATATATAACCGATGCTTTACCCAGATGGTTTTTAAAACTTTAGCACTTTATTCATGATATGTGACGGCAGAGATCAATTCTTCACTGAAAAGAGGAACTGTCACAGCAACAGAGCCTTCAACAGTGCTGGTGTCCCAGGAAATCTCTTTCAAACACACTTCTATTTCCTAAAGCACTTATGGGGATCCAAGACAAAAATGCCCCCAGAGCCTGGCAGGGAACTGGAAGGGGTAAGCGAATGCAGGTAACTGAAAAGCAGGCTGGGTGGACACTCTGCAAAGTGGAAGAACTTTCTCTGTGTGTGAGAAACAACAGCAACTCAGGTCCAACTAATTGTTTCCAAAAGGATGCAGGGCTTCGTTATTGTAAGCTGTTCCAATTAAAAAAAAAAAAAAGGCGAGAACCCCAGATGCTTGAGTAAAATTTTCTATATTTAAAAATGAGGTAATTAAATCACAATTTTTAAGATGTGGAGCAGACTAAAACCACATTTGCAGGCTAGGTAGACCAGCAGGCTATACTTTACCCACTTTGCATTGGAACATCTTTTATTTACCAAAGACTGAAACAAAACATGAGTATACACAAAGGAAAAAAACCATTAAGAGAAAATCATGGTACTTTTATGTCATAGAGATGACTACCTAATTACCAGATTTGTTTTTCTTTCACTCTTTCTTTTTTTTTTTTACTCATTTATTCATTCTTCCATTTAACAAATATTTGCTCATTGTCTCGTAGGTGTAAAGCTCAGCAGCTGGTGAAAGAAAAAAAAAGCATGTAATCAAATAATTACAGCTGCTTAGCATGCACTTGTTAAAGTATATCCCAAACTACCGTGAGAGCACAGAGCAGGAAGTGTTAACAGTCCCTGGAGGTCAGGAAGCTTCTTTGAATTTAGTGGGCAGCTGCTGGTTTTGCTTGCTCACCATCCATTTCCCCCTTTTTTCTTATGACACTGCCTCTTTAGTTTAAGAAATATTTTAATTTGGATAGGTTAATAAAATTGACGCTGAAATTTTATAACATGCCCTGGCTACATGTTCTCCACCAACAGAGAAGGCTTGATTAGCCCAAAATGCACCCAGGAACTGGGCTCTGCCTGCCTTAGCTATACCACAGGGAACACATGGCAGTTACAGCTAGAGGGTCTTGCACTGGCTCTTCTTACCTTGGACATGACTGCTTAGACATGTCATTTCCTCTCTTGCCTCATTGGCTCAAATTAACCCCATGGTCTCATCTAACTTCAAGAAGGCTAGAAATGTGAGAGAACATATGAGATCATATCATCCGATGCCACTGCGTGCAGTCTTGATTGGACTGTCCATCCGGCTGTCCTATCAGCCCCTGGTTGAGAATGGGCATGCTACCCAAGTCGAGCCATCAGATAATTTCTTCTTTTGAGTCTCGAATCTTGAACTGAATCTCATGAAGTTCAAAAACAGAGCCAAGTCATTCTAAGAACCTCATCTAAAAGCAGCTACCCATTAGTTTCCTCAGTCTAGATCTTAAATTTTTCCTTTCTGTGGCTTGAAAGTTCATTTTGTTCTAGCACTCTCTGAGCCCTTTTGTTTCCTTCCAAAACATTTTATTTTATTGCCCAAACTGTTTTTATTGCGCCCAACTGTTTTTGTTTTTTGGGGGAAAGCAAGGGGCAGCACATGGCAGAAAACAAAGATGCAAGGCAAAGCCATGTACAAGTAGTTCTGCCTGGCTGTAACAATGGATGTGTGGCCGACCCTTGCAAAGATTGAGAAAGAACTGTAGACAGAAAAATAACAATAAGGACCTTGACGCCATGTGGATGCACTTTATATTTCATCCTGGGGACCAGGGCACAGGCTCAAGCCAGAGAAGTATGTCTGCAGTTGGTGGGGATCTCTTGAAGGCTTTTAAATAACTGATTTTTCTATGTCTTTTAAAATGACTTTATTGAGTTTTATTTCAAGTACCATAAAATCCACCCGTTTAAAGTATACAGTTTAGGGGCCCCTGGATGGCTCAGGTGGTTAAGCGTCCTACTCTTAGTTTCAGCTCAAGTCATGATCTCCAGGTCGTGGCATCATGCCCCAAGCCCTGTGTCAGGCTCCATACCCAGTACAGAGTCCGCCTGATATTCTTTCCCCCTTCCTCTCCCTCCCTGTCTGCTCCCCCCGCTCACATGTTCTCTCTCTCTCTCCCCCCCTAAAATAAAGAAATAATCTTTAAAATATACAGCTTAATGATTTTTGATATATTCACAGAGTCATGTAACCATCACCAAAATCTATATTTAAACATTTCATCACCCCTAAAAGGAACACCATACTTAACCAATAGTCACTTCTTATTCCCCGACCTCCTGACAACCACGAATCTCTATTCTATCTGTACAGATTTGTCTCTTCTGGACAGTTCACAGAAATGGAATAATTCAACACGTAGTCTTCTTTGACTGGCTTTTTACACATTGCACCCATGTTGCAACATGAGTCATGCTTCATTTTTTCTTGTTGCTAAACGACACTCACTTGTATGGGTGTACTATATTTTGTTTATCCATTCATCAGCCAGTGGAAATTTAGGATGTTTCCATGTTTGGGCTCTTAGGAAAAATACTGCCATGAACTTTCACGTATAAGTCTTTGTGTGAACATGTTTTCATTTCTCTAGTATATACCCAGGAGTGGAATTGCTAGGTCATATGTATATTTAGTAATTTAAAGAAGTACCAAACTACTTTCCAAAGCAGCTGAACCATTTTACATTCCTATCAACAACGTACAAGAGTTCCAATTTCTTCCCATCCTTGCCAAAACTTATTACTCCCTAGTTCTCCAAACTTCCAGCTCCTAGTGGTGTGCTTGTAATAAATCGACTGTTTCTGTACATTGCTTGCGTCCAGAGAATCTCAACTCATACAGCACAAGAATTAGAAACTGATTCGAGAGCGATGATGAAGGAAAGAGGCACCTGGGATTTCTCGCAGGTCTGTGGGTGGGAGGATTGACATGATTGGGCTGCCGCCCTGTGATACGTATGGTGCAGGAGCAAGAGTGTTGAGGAGATAATGAGTTCTGTTTTGTATACACCAGTCATCCCAACAATCCATTATGTATATGACCTGGACATCATTTCAGATATTGGCTGGTAACTAAACCCATGTAGATGGAGTGTGTAGGCTGGTAAGAGAATAAAAACAAGGAATGAATCCTTTGTGGAGCAGATGAACACAGACAAACAGTCCACACACACATACAAAAAAGGATGGGAACAGACCAGAAAGGTAGAAATCATAAATGAACAGGTTTAAAATCTAGAAAGAGAAACCAGGATCGAGGAAGAGTTACAGAGGCCGTAAAAGAGAACAAATTAAAGATGTTCCATGGGAGTAGAAGCAAAAGGAATTCAGACCAGAGTGGAAGCATTTACCTAGAAAGGGGTTTTTGTTTGTTTGTTTGTTGTTTTGTTTTTATGGTTCTGGAGTGAAGCAATGAGCTCATCTGGAAGAATCACCCTTTTATTACAGAAAGCTTTTCTCGGTCCTTTGGAGAATGGTGAAATAAGAAGATAGCTGAGTGAAGACAGCTTTGTAAATTAGGGAAGAGATTGGCTGAAGGGGCTCTAACGTTTTCTGTTTTGTTTTCATTGCCTATGTAATGGCTTCTGTTTATTCTGTTAGAGCATAAGCAAGGCTAGATGCTAAATCCACTGTGAGGCAAGAATTCATGACCTATAAATCCAACACCGTTCTTCTATAATATCCTCCTTTTTCTGTTCAGTGTCATTTTCAGGTCCTCGTTGGAATTCTCTCCCTGAGTTTTCCTGCCAACCTATCTCTATGAGGTCCACACTGTAGACAGTTGCAAACTAATCCCTTTAAAATACAATATCAGGGGCACCTTGGTGGTATAGTCTGTTAAGCAGCTGAGGCTTGGTTTGGGCTCAGGTCTTGATCTCAGGGTTGTGAGATTGGGCCCCTCATGAGGCTCCACACTCAGCACAGGGTCCGCTTAAGACTCTCTTTGCCCTTCCCCTGTTCTGCACTTGTGCATGAACACTTACATGTGTGTGCCCTCTCTCTCCCTCTCCCTCAAATACATAAATCTTTAAAAATAAAATAAATAAAATACAACATGAATTATATGACCATCACCAATGCACACATAGGCACATACATACACACACACACAGACTTAAGAAACAATCTCTTATTCCCTCCTGAATTATTAGAAGATCTACCACCTTGTGTTCCTCCAAATACCTATCTTGCTTTCTTAGATATATCCTATCCCCCCACTAAAATGAAGAATTCATCAATGCCCAAACTCTTCCTGTATCTTCTTACTTCTATATCTCTGCTTCATCTACTCCTTTCGCCTGAAATCCCTCTTATCTATCTCGACCTTCTTATTTCTGTTCATTTCTCAGTCTGTGTCTATGATGGGATGGGAGGAGGGTCATTTGTCTTGGATTTCATACCCACAAAAGACCTCAAATTTACCTTCAGATAGAGTCATACAGTGAGAGACAGAGATGTTATATTTCTTGGTGTTAAAGACATTAATTTCTTATTAAATCTTATTAACTAATTCTTACTAATTCCTTTTTTTTTTTTAAAGATTTTATCTATTCATTTGAGAGAAAGTGAAGGTGAGAGAGATCACAGAGAGAGAGGGAGAAGCAGACTCTCCACTGAGCAGAGAGCCCGATGCGGTGCTCGATCCCAAGACCCTGGGATCATGACCGAGCTGAAGGCAGTCCCCTAACTGACTGAGCCACCCAGGTACCCCACTGATTCTTTTTAGTGGACATTAAAAATACACCTCAATTTTTTTACCAACCCTATTTGTCATTTCTTTGTTAATATACTAGGTGCCTCAGAGAAATGAAAGTTGTTTGGATCTCACCAAAATTCTGAGAGTACCTGTTCGAGCTTAAAATAGCAATAAATATAATAATTATAAAATGTTAATAGCTAACATATAGTGCTTATTCTGTGCAGGCACTATTCTGCGTACCTTACATTTTACTTAATTCTTCAACAGCAGTCTCATGAAGTAGGTACTGTTATTATCACAATATCACAGAGAAGGAAACTGAGGTTTATTAATCATAGGTAACTTAGTGAAGGTCACATAAGTTGGATGCCACCTATTTCATAAATTTTTAAAAACTTCTGCTAAAGAATAAGTGCTCTCTCTTTTCTTTGAAACCCCCACATTTCTTTGAAATGTGCATATTTTTATGAGATTCTCTTTATATTGTATCATAAATTTTGTTGAAAATATGATGAATTTCCAAATTAGTCTAATAGCTTCTTAAAAACAAAGAATTGAGGCTACGTGGGTTCTTTGTATCCCTGATGCCATTAGCAAGCCTCGCACATAGTAGGCCTTCAAAATGTCTACTGCATTATATTTTGGCATTGCACTTACCTGATCACACTGGCTTTTAACAAACTCAACATTTATGCAAGAAAGAAAAATGCGGGTCGATGTTAGTGTAATTACCAGTCTAGTAAATCAATAAGTACTGAAAGCATTAGTGCCATAAAGAATATGAGGCCAGTAATGATAAGTAATGGAGAAAAAGCTTATGTTTGTTCTTACAGACATTTTCTCTAGCGCTCCATTCTTCCTTTCTACCCACACTTAATTAGCATCTGGTATAGTCTTTTGTTCTTTCTCGTTTAACATTAAACCTCTAATCGCTTGCTGGGTGATGAAAATAATAGGTAAAAATACCCTTGCCATCTGTGTTTTGGTTCTAAAGGTTGAGAGACATTAACCCCCAAGTATGTGAATCCATTGCTAATCTCGTAGATGGGATGAAATCAGTTACCCATCTTCATGTGGGCTGTGGTGCACCTTACTCTTTATTCTTCCCTCACTTTTTGTAATTTTATTCTTTTTATGTCTTCTGAGAAACGTTGTTCTGTGTCCTTCCCCGTCTTTACTCTCTCTGCCTGGGTCTCTCTTTTACCTTCATCTTTCCTCCTTCTCCTCTGCCTGTCTTACTTTCTAAAAAATTCAGAATTTCTGGTGAAAATCTAAAGAATTTAGTAAAGAAAATTTAAAAATAGGATGATCTGTACAAGTTACAAAAACTTTTTACACTTTGCCAACATAAAACAGGGCACTGAGATGTATTTTATTCTCTTTGGTAATTAGACCCTGTTGTAGATTTTATAGACTACATCTTTTAGTCACATATTTCCAAATTTAAACCTAAAAATTCAAAAGCATCTCACTGTGTGAGTTCTTGACAATCAGTCACAATAATTCTCATTTTGATATGAATTATTCCCTTATTTTCTTCTTGGGTATATCCTGCCATTGTTTGTCCCTTTACAATTTGACAGTGGATGTCCACGTCTTCATTTGTTCCAGCACTTGTTTCTGTGTATATATTTTTCCCATTTATAGGCTTCAAAATAGCCAAAATTTTGTTTCTATTATTGTTTAAAGCTGTATAAAATACTAGCTACAGCTCTGTTGCATTTGCTCATTTTGTAGGTTAATAAAGCGTCTCTCTTGTATAGCCTTTGGGCATAGAGGCCATAAATAAGCAAAATCATAAAGTGATAGGAATAAAAGATTTCTTGCTTCCATTAGACCCAGAGTATAATTTGACTAGATTTCTTCTGCCTTCTGCCACAACTTCTCATGAGGTACTGATGAGTGACTTGGATCTAATGCTGTGCCTCAAACTCATTCCTCTCTAAAAGTTGAAAAGATTTGGAGAGGCAGTCAGATGTTCTCAAACTTCAGTGTGTGGGAAAGGGACTTTTCAATAATAATTCAGAAACTCTGTGTAATACCACATGATCTACAAAGCAGTTTCACATGCATTATCTCATCTCTCATTTCCAAAAAGTATCAAGCGTGCTTCACCTTCTTATAAAAGTGTGTAGGGGGAAAAAACTGTCAAAAAGAAACCCAAATTAGAACATAAAGGAGTTTGGCAATGTTACCAAAACTGTACCTAGATCTTAACGAAGTTGGTTACTATTTTCATGTACATATTTAATATGTACTGATTTTTAAGACAAGATAGAGAGATAACTAGTTGCCATCAGGTAAGATTAGCTTTAGGCTGTATATAATAAAACAGAACAAAATCTAGAATAATTATTATGAAACAAGATAGATGTTTATTTCCCTCAGCAGCCTTGAACTAGAACAATGGATCCCTCAGAATCACTCTCTCTCTAAACACAGCCTTCATACTCATTGTAAAACATGGATGCTTGATCACCAGCCATCACATCAGAGCTCCAAGCAGTAGGAGAGAGGACAACAAGATGAACAAGGCCTCTCCTATTTATAGCAACTTGCAGAATACCTCACATAAAATTTCTACTTCCATCTCATTGACCAAATTTTAAATATGTGGCCAGTTTGGTTGCAAGAGAGGCGTGGAAAGATGGTACTTTAGCAGGGTAGAAATAAGCCTACTAAGCTGAAGGGGAAGAGTAGGTGTGGAGTAGGTAGTTGGCAGTCTCCATTACAGGGAGGTGAAAGGAAAGAAGAAAGATATAGAAGCAGGCAAAAGGGGGAGCAGAAAGGAAGGGTACCAGCTCAAATTCCTGAGTACTCTGGGATAAATTTCTACGAGCCCTTAAGACTTCTATAAATACAACTTGAAAATTCAACTCACTGGCCATTTATAAAGCCACATAACAAGACTGTAGCACCACTGAACATTGATAATTGCATCCTGTGAGCAGTAGCAGCAGTAGCACTAACAACAGTGGTTGTAATAATGCTAGTTCTTTTGGAATTCAATGTCTATTCCCAGAAAAGCATGTAAAAGCATTTAGAAGGATAACAAAACTAAACTTCTGTCTGAACAAACATAGACTTTTATTCTCTGTGCTTTTTAGACTTTTCCAACACATATTTATAAAGCATTATATTTCAAATAAACTGATGGACATTTCTACTGTAAACAACTAAGTCAAAGCAGCTTTCACAAGGCTGAGGGAATCCATTTCCCTTGTGGTTAAGGCAATGGAAGTTGAAGTTAAGTGGATCTACCACTGAGGAGTGAGATGTACCCTTAACCTTCAGGGATTCCCCTTCTGTGCCCCAGTGTCCTGCATTAAATCAGAGATAACAAAAATAAAAGTATCAAACTTGAAGCGCTGCAATGAGGATGACAATACATGAAATACAGAGATTTAATAAGTGTTCATAAAGAATCTTTTTTCTCAAAAAAAATCTTTTTTTTCTCAGCTAAGTACTAAAGAGTAATCAGAGATTTTTTTTAAATCTTTTTTTCTTACCCTGTAGTTAGTTGACACACAGTAATCAGAGATGATTATTTTTTTTTAAAGATTTTATTTATTTGACAGAGAGAAACACAGTGAGAGAGGGAACACAAGCAGGGGGAATGGTAGCGGGAGAAGCAGGCTTCCTGCCAAGCAAGGAGCCCAATGCGGGGCTCGATCCCAGGACCCTGGGATCATGACCTGAGCTGAAGGCAGACGCCCAACACTGAGCCACCCAGGTGCCCCCAGAGATTATTTTAAACAGAATAATTTCATGGGCAAATTAACTCTCAGTACTTCGGTAGGATACATAGGCTTATAAAGAAACATGTAGCGGGGTTCCTGGCTGGCTCAGTGACTTAAAGCCTCTGCCTTCGGCTCAGGTCATGATCTCAGGGTCCTGGGATCAAGCCCCACATGGGGCTCTCTGCTCAACGGGGAGCCTGCTTCCCCTTTCTCTCTGCCTGCCTCTCTGCCTACTTGTGATCTCTCTCTCTCTGTCAAATAAATTAAAAAAAATCTTTATAAAGAAACGTGTGGAAAAAAGGTAGATACGTGTAGTTAGGCAATAGTGCCTCATCAGATAACACCACTGAGCAAAAAATGAGAATATTTGTTCTCTTTACCTGGTAATAATGGATTTAAAAACACCAGGAAATTAAATATCATCTAAATGGAGAATGATTCCAAAATATTAAGTACTTTTATTTTCAGAGTATAATTAAATAATACTATCAAGTTTTCTTATTTGGAATCCTAACTTCCCTAAATAGCAAAAACCCCTAGAATTTGCCCTTTAATAGTACATTTCCTTTGATCGTTCCCAAACATGAGGGAAAATACTTAACCGAGATATCATTGACATATAAAGTGAAATTTGCAGGTGTGCAGTGGTGTTGATTTGTCACATTTATATATTGTGGTTTCTTTTTTGGAGTAAGAGCAATTCAGATCTAGTCTCAGCACTTTGAAGTCTGTAGTACAGTATCGTTGGCTCTAATCCCTGTGATCTCTCTAGGACTTATGTACCTACTAATTGGAAGTTTATACCCTTAAACAATTTCTCCTAATACCCAATTCCCCCACACCATTCCCCTCACCCCAGGCCCCTGACAACAATCATTCCACTCTCCGTTTCTGTGAGTTTGGCTTCTTTTAAGATTCCACGTATTTGGTGTTGTCATGCAGGATTTGTCTTTCTGTGCAAAAACTTTTAGTGCTTACTCTTTTTATGGTTCTTCTGAGCTCTGAGATCATTCTTTAACGTTTTCTCATTCGTCTGACTTGAAGGATGGTAGACTCTCCATCACCATGCTCACATCATAGATTTGGGGATTTACTTTGTCTAGAGAGAGGTTTCCAAACCCCTTGGTATTTGGGTGAACATTTTTCTCAAAACTGGATTTAGGCATTGGTATTTCAAGTTGTGTCACATGAGTTCAGATTCGCAGAGGGGACTGGGGGCCTCCTGACCGCCATCAATTGGCAGCGTTTCTCTGTTTCCTGACCCTCCTGTGCAGGTCACTCCCTTGTCTTTTTCCTTCACCTCTCCTTTCCCTGTTATTGTAGATAGCGTCAATTACTGCCTCATGCACAGCATCCACAAGAAGAAAGCATTTGGGTAGTTAGTTAATGCATTCTTCTATTCATTCATTTAAATATACAAGTACTTATTAAAAACCTACTATGATGTACTGGATACTCAGAAATAAAAGACAATCAGTGACCTCACAGAGTCCATAATTTTGCAGTCAACGGACACTCGGAGTATTTTAAGGGCTTGATACAAACACACACAGGCTCACGTGCACACATTATCCACAGGAGGAGTTTCTGAGCTACCCACACTGCAAAAAGACTCGTAAGAAAGGACATAATAGCTAAATTCATTTATTTGAAGGTTTTGTCAGTCTCACTAGACTGTAAGATCCTTGAAGCCCAAAGAAATATCTTGTTGGTCGTCTCTTTGTTTTGTTTAATTTCTTTATCTGCCAGAAATGTTAGAGTCCTGAGTTTGCTTATTGGTTTAAGGAGACTACTCAGACTTGATCACGCTGCCACATTCCCCAACTGCCAGTGGCTTCTTTGGTTTGTCCAAAGGGGAAATAGTAACTTTCAATAAGAGCCACGTGCAGCTCAGTATAAATGGGTTCTTTCAGCCACTCTCCTTGGAGTGGCAGGTAGGCACCACAAACAACTTCTGAAATAGCAGGAACTCGTGAAGATACTCAAAACTCTGGATGTTGTTTGTCCTCATGAAGGAAAGAAAACACAGAAAGCGAAGGTTGGGGGTCCTGGAAGATAAACTTTGCTCACAGGATTCCTACTCTGTCCAAAACAAAGCTCCTCCCTCAGAAGAGCTCTACTTTCTGTTTCAGAATTGAGCACACACAGCCTGCCAGCATATGTTACCATCTAAAGCGAAGCTTTTCTTTTGAAGCATGGCGTCGTCAACACTGACTTAACCTCTAGAAGGGGCCTCAAGTACTAAGATTCAGGAATAAATGATAGCATGATAAGTGTTTTAGTAATCAGCTTGTAAGGGATTAGCAATTACTCTCTAATCAGAAAGATATGATGTGGTTTTGAAAACATCAAATAATTAACTGGATTTTTCTAATCAAAATTACCACTTAAATTAATAAAAAAGGATATTGGTGTCCCTTTCTATTTTTTTAAATGAGATTATTTAGGAGTGATGATAAAATACTGATTAATTGTTTTGTTTTAAAACAATTAGATTAAAATATTGTTTGAAGGTATTCATTTCACCCGGTTGACACTTTAATGTATAAATATAATTACGGACTCTTTAAGAATGTTTAATTTTTGCCTTGATATATATGTTAGCAATTGTGTGTTTGAAAGAAAATCATAAAATGTAAAACTTTATGTTTAATCACCAGTGTCAAAAATTATTAGGTAATAACCACTGGAGAAGAGAATGTGTAAAAGATACAAAGGCCCATATTTAAGGCATAATTTTTCTAATAGTTTCTCTGATTTTAAGATGTCATGGCGTCATATGAAGGTTAACAGGTCAGATACCAAATGGACTTTTTAAAAAATGTTAAGTGATCAATTTGCACTCATAAAAGGGTTAAGATTACTGGAAGCTAAAGTCCTCTTTGACCATCATCTAGGTACATCACTAGCTAGAGAGACAATAAAATCTGTTCTCCTGTGTGTTCCATGGGCTAAACACAAGTAGATCGTAGTACTTCCTTGAAGGCAGCCTGCCCCAAGATTGGGGGAGGAATATAATTCTATTGGATATTACAAAACTAGAAGTTTGAAACTAGAAAATATTGTTTGAAGAAATGTTTCATTAATCCTGATGCCCTTGTCTCTTCCTCTCTGTGGCCCCGGTCTTATTCCTTCTTTCCCCTGCTACTCAGCATAATGCCAGGGTACCACTGCTGGGAGGCTGCACTGGGGAAAGAAAACAGTCTTTTGACAAAGCTGATTAGTTTTTTAAATTGCATTTTTTTGCTGTTGGAAGCTTTGGCTACGAGTGTGTTTAAAATCCATTATGTTTGTAAATAGGCTCTACTTTATTCAGCCCGTGTCTAAATGCCAACAACCCAAACTAGGAAGTAGGAATAAATAAGAACAAGTGAATTCTTTCGGTTTCCTAACAGCAGAACTAGATTTTCCCAACAAAATATGACACGTAATTTTTTGTTTTTTATGGCAAGACGGGTGTTAGTAAAATTCTCAAGAGACATACTCTTTGCAAAAATGTCCCAGAGCGAATAAACATTTTTATTAAGTTAAATTTTTTTTTCAAGTAGGCAAGCACTACTCTAATTTTTTTAAGCAGTACACGTTTCCTAAGAGATTAGAATGAGCAATGTTGAGAGATCACAGTAAATAAGAATAATTTTACATATTGTGCCCACCTCTAATAATTGGACCCTACCACATATTCATCTTTGGTCATGTTATGAAAAAGGTTAGGCCTGGATAGTGTCAAAATATCCAGATGCAAAGGGAAAAAGCTACACGGTCAGGTTGCTTCATTGCTCAACTCCCAAACTCCTCGAGTTTGGAGGCATCCAACTGAATGACGTGATCACATCGTGTCTGGATGTTTGGCCTTGTGTAGACACAAGAAAAGACAAAGTGCTAAGTTTCACAGCTGTTAAGGTAGTTCCTTTTTTTAGCTCCCTTTTTTTTCTTATGCTTCACAGAAATCGTCTGTTTTTACGGGATAATTTTTATATCGAATTATGTAAGAGCCCAGTGAATGAAAATCCTATTTGGAGGAAGAGGGCGGAGCACTGTGGAAGTGAGGCTTTCGTTTGTGGGGCTGCAGGGAGGATCATAGAAATCAGGGTTTATTCTGAATGCTCACAATTAGAAAATCTGATCCATATGACAGATCTGATGGGAAAAAAAGAATGAGTTTTTAGAAAACTACATAAATGAAAATGATTTGTGCTAGAGGTGGGGCACAAGAAAATAAACTTGGAGCTGTAGCAACAGTAAATACTACTGATTTATCTGAGTAAACTACAATAAAATTAATATTTAGAATAATATTTATTATTTATATATTAATAAAATTAATATATAGTGGGATTTATGTAGCCTGTTGCATCTTTGAAAATGTTAATGACTCCATATTCAAGCTAATATTTATTTTAAAAGACTCAAACAGGAACAGATCTTTACTGCAAAAATATATTTCTGTGTCAGCTTTAGAAAATCCATATCATTTAAGGTGCAAGCATGGCACAGTTTCTTTAGAACTTTACCATGTTCTCAAGTCATGTCAATTCATTTTGTCTGCTTTACTTTCTCCAATGGCAAGGAGGAAACATATCCTTCGCTTTTCCCTTGCCCAAAGTTTTTCTCTTCTTTACGATATGACAGGCATTTTGAAATATATTAAAATCTGAGAGATGTTTTGAGTTGCAGGAAATTGAATTCATGAGACTTTTACTATGAAATATCACATGGAAAAAAATTATACTTCTTTAGGCTGAAATTATCTGATTGAAGTCAGATAACTTCTATTATAATATCTTATTCACAGTGTAGCAGAGTATACAATCAACAAACTTCTCTTTTCTAATTAATGTGGATTCTTGAAGGATTCTTATGAATTGAAGCATACCCATTTAAAGGGCATTATAAAGGAAAGTGCTTAAAAACACAGAAAGTATTAAGCATGTTTAACTTCTTAACAGAGAAAAAAATGTTAAATACATGAAAATAAAATTCTACTGACAGAAAAAACTTTTTATATAAAAGATAACTTGTCCTTAGGAAAATATATTAATTATTTGCTTTTGGACGTATTCTCTTTAGCTTAAGGATGAGAATCCCATTTATTTAATGGATTTAAGTTAAGTAATCAATTATAGGCTCAACATTATATTCACATCTCTGGGTGAGGAATAAAAGAATAATAAAACATTCCCCTACCATTGATAATTTACAAATATATAAGGGCAGCAATATTATATTTTAAGGCATAAGACTTGGCTCCAATTAAGTTACTTGGCCTCTTTGGGTCTCAAATTCTTCACTTTTAAACTAGTGAGGAATAAAATTCAACTGGACACATTTTAAAGATCCCATTGGCTATATTCAGCAATTCATGAAGGGGACAGCATCAAATCTACCAGACAGAAAGTAGCTCTAAAGTGCTATATGAGGTGGGGGATTGTTATAGACCAAAGTGTACAAGATGAAGGAAGTTATACTGATTGGTTAAAGAGGGTTACTTTCCTCTTATGGAGCACAGGGAAGTCTTACAGCCAGGTCAGGTTACTTGTCCAGAGAAGGCAAGCACTGACTGGTTGACCTATGCCTTCCTTTTCTGGGATACCTGAGTTTAGAAACTTAATTAAGCTTTGGTATGCTGACATGTGACTTACCATGAATGACTTCATTTGGGGTCTAATCTGGGTTAATGTAACAAAAATATAGATAATTATACCTGCCTATATCACTATATTAGAATTCTCAGATACTAGTTACTTTTCTTACATTACAGGAAATCATTTCATTCCAGTGTTCCTTTGGTGGTGCCTTCAAAGCTCTGGATCCTCTATGATTTGCTTGGTCTTTCTATTGTAGTTTCTTTCTGGAAGCTGACAAGCAGACTTCTCATTATATTTCATTGGTCAAAACTGGGACTTAACACTTGACCCAATCACAGAAGGAGATTACTGTGGCCACTGGAACTAGACCAATCACGGTTCATTTTGTAAGACTTGCAGTAGAGGCCAACTATCCCTGAGATTAGGGTATAACCACCCAGTGACTGGACAAAATTTGAGTTCCATTAGCAAGGAAGAAGCCAGATCAACAATTTCAGCCACAATCATTAATTTGTGTAAGGACTAGCTTATTAAATAAACTAATATGAAATGATTTTTCTAACTCTAAAATGTTAACGAAGTATTATTACTATTGTTATTATTGATGACGATGTCATAATTATTAGCACTTAATGTGTAAATCTGCATTTACAACTCAAGTTATACACTCACTAGTCTAAATCCTCCCTAGCCCTCTAGCTTTCTCTTTCTCTCTCTCACTTAGCATCTCCATCCAACTACTTTACAGTTAAGGGCATTAAGGGCACTTTACCCAAGGTAGCCTAGAGAATGTTATCATTCCCATAATTCCTTGTAATTTATAGCAGTTAACTTTCACAGATAGTTTCATCATCATCATGCTAATTTAATTAGACATTCTTTACAGGATTCTGACTCAGTTTATAGGACCCAAAACAGAAACTAAACTTATAAAATGCCATCAAAACTCAATTTAAAAAGAAAGATTTTTATCAAGGCACATTTTTCCCCCCGCCTACATAATGCCACTATGGTTTTTCTTCCTATCAAGTTTATGGACTTTGGGCCAAATTTCTGTCATTGTTTTTCCACTTCATTTCACACCCCAGTATTAGTAAGTCAATTTCTTTAATGCCTACTCCTCTAAGACATTATATTGAGCACCAAATACCTGTCTATAAGTATGTATGTATGTTCAGAATTACAAACTGTGGGTCTGGTAAGAAGTAAAATATTGAAATAATATTCAAGTAAAGGGTTAAAATACTTTGGAATGAATGAGGGGAATCCTTAGAAAAGAAGTTAAAAGGAATATTTAAGGTAGAAGGAAAAGCTACAAATGAAAAATGTAAATATTTGATGGTTTAGTCATGTCAAAAGTTTTTACTCCAATAACACAATTTTGGTGAGAAGTTTTGCATGTTATTAGCCTGTTAACCCTAGGTGTTATAGCAAAAACAAAACAAAAACTAATAGGGATGGCCTTGAAAATGATAAGAGTCTATTTCATCCTCATATAAAGTCAAAAACAAGTGTCTCAGCTTGGCAAGTTACTTTCTTCCTAGCCCTGAGTCAGGGACACAGGGTTTCTTCCACCTTGCAGCTGTGTCATTTTCAAGAAGTAGCTCATGAGTTTACCATCTTGGATTCATCACGCCACAGAAGGGTAACCATCAGGGGCACTTGGGCATGAGAGGAGTTGGGTGGAAAAAATCTGGAAGTGGCACCTATCATTTACAATCTTATACCATTGGCTATATCTCAGATATATGGTCACATCTCACTGCAGCAGAGATTAGAAAACATAGGAAGAAGATGAAATTAGTTGGAGGTTCACCTAGCCAGTCTTTATCATAAATACAATCAAAATTTTACATTATTTCTCTAAAATAATTCAACCTAAAACTTAATATCTACCTAAAAGGAGCTTTGTAGATACTTACATGATAATTGTAACAGTAAAAGCAATGAGAATGGTGTCTTTAATTAGTCATTACTATGTATCACACAATGTTAAGTGCTATATAGAGTTATAGCATTTATTTTTTCTTAAGATTTATTTATTTATTTATTTAGAGACAGAGTGCATAGGGAGGGACAGAGGGAGTGGGAGAGGGAGGGAAGCAGGCTCCCCACTGAGTGTCGGCTAGATCCCATGACCCCAAGATCACGACCCTAAGATCGTGACCTGAGCCAAAATCAAGAGTCAGTCACTCAACCAACTGAGCCACCCAGGCACCCATTGAATTATATCATTTAAATTTCGTAGTATCCCTCATGAGGTAGATACTATTATTATTGCCACTATTATTTAGGCAGGGAAATTGAGGCATAGGAGAACTCAGCTAACTTGCCAGAAGTGGTGGGCAATACAGATAGTAATTAAAATGGTAGGGTTTAAATACATGGAAAGTTGCCATTGCAAGTTAACCAAAAATGCTTTATGTAAAGCTTTGTGATTATCAGATTCAAATTCCATTTTTATCAGTATTTTTCTTAGTTCAAAAACTTTCCTAAACAAATTCTTACATAAGCATAATATATTAAAAGTAATATGTTTATATTCTAGGTAGCTCATTTGCTTGAGAAGCTAAAGTGATAAGGACACACATTTTTAATGAGTTGAAACTTCTTCATCTAATATCACTACCCTCTTCCTTACCATCTAGACATTGCCAACACAGTATTTTCCATTGCTCTGCCCATCCTGTTGTGTATCTAGGAGCAGTCAGTGGAGAGAAAAAAATCAAGACAATGATACAGGGAATTATCTCTTAGTAAAGAGAGGGGAAAAATGGAGAAGAAAAATTGAGTGAAGGAGTTGGAAGGCAACACCTTAGTTGATTTGGTAACTAGGAGAATATTAATGGAGAGATTTGAGAATACACAAAAGAAGAGTTAATAGGAGCAGTTTTGAGAAAAGGGGAAGAAACCAAAGCAATGGAAGAAAGAGAACTTAAGAAGTCCTCGATGTAAATAATTGGTTACATCTATTTTAATGGTGTCCAAGATATTTCAAAGAAAAAAAATGGCAGTTACTTCTACTCTGCATTGCAATTTATGGTCTGTTTTTCTTTCATTGTGTCTCCAAAATGAGCCACAAGAAGCCCTGTGTTTTATTTGGGTCATATTGAGATCATGGCAATATAGAATCTTAAGAGTTGGAGGAATCTTAAAGATATGCAGTCCAGTACCTCTCCCAATGCAGGAATTTATTCTTGTCATCTCGGAAAATCCTTTTAATATCATTTCAATGCATTCATAGTAAAATATTCCTTCCCTGATGAGGCAGACCATTTCATTTCTAAACAAAAGAATCAAAGTCTGCCTTCAATATGCCTCCATTCCTGCTCTATATAAAATCGCTTTAGCCTACTATTCATATAATAGTTCCTGAGAGATTTGGAAAGCCTCAATATCTTTTCTGTAAAATTGTTTTTAATCTAATGATAGAATTGTCCCGGGAGCCTATCCTTCACTCCATCTACTAGTCACCCTTCAGATTAGGCTCACCTCCAAACATATTACTCATGATTTCTTTGATATATGTTTAACATCTTTCCAATTTTCTATTGCCCCATGTATGTGCAAACATGTAAAAATAGGACACAGATGGTCCACTCAAAATAGGATCATTTAAGGAAGGTTTATTCGCAAAGGGAATTTTCAAAGGTGTTCATGTAGAACTATAATTGGGGCTAGGAGCCTCTGAACTTGCATCACCCTCGCCCTGAATAAACAGGCAGAGGAAATTGTTATCAGAAGGTAGAAGATGAGAATTGTTTAGAATGAACCACCTTGAAGACATAGCTATCTTCTGAGGAGGTATGCTGCAGGCTAGAGACAATTCGCAGGGAGTGACCAGAAAATCAGTAGCTAAACTCACTCTTCTTTCTTCCACTAAGTTTCTGAAGGAGGTCCTCATTGGTGGAACCAAATGAGAATCCAAAAGATGAGCTTCCCAGAGCAGTAATGTAGAGAGGGGTATAGAGAAAGAAATGGAGACTATCTGACACATACTATACTATTGTTTTAGATAACCCCCCGCCCCATATAAAATCTTCGGCTCTGTTTTGAGGTGATCAGAATCTTTCAACCGGTTGTGACACTCAGAGAAGTTTACTCTGAATGCTTTTTGCTAAACAACAAATACTTTATTGTTTGGTTCCACTTATTAGAAAATTAGTTGTGTAGAAAGACTCACCAAAGTAACTCCCATATGTATTGTAATGATGTTTCTGACATTTCACGTTCTTCAGCTTCTTGACTGTCCCATAATGAAACTTAGCCTTCTGGTGAAAAGTGCCATTTTAGAGTCTGAGCGTGGTGGGCTGTCATGGCCATTGATACTGCCTATTGTAACAAATAATACTAAAAAGATAAAAACTCCTAATAGAAGTAGGTTGCTTTCTTCTTTATATAAATGAAAGGGGAGAAATGGTTGGGTTCCAAGGGAGGAACGGAGAAACAAGCTGGGAATTGACAGTAGAATTGGCTACCTGCCATTTCTCCTTTAGCTTTGCTTTAGTAAGCTTTTAGCCAATAAGGAGGACAATAGACCTCTTTGCGTACCTGATGCTATGTTGGATAACAGCCCAAGCCTTAAGAAATCTAGGCTGTACACGTGGAAAACTAGAAATATTTGCATTTATTTAAAAACATCTCTCTGCATAAAAGTGGTTTTTACACAACTAAGACCATTATTTAGGAGCTCACTTATTTATAGGAAAGTGTGCTCTTTTCTTGCCCATCCATTTGCCTTAAAAGAGCACAAATAAAGCAAAATGAAATAATCCAATGAACCTTGTATATCCATTATAGCACTTTAAAGGGAAAAATAGAACATCCCATCAAAGAAGCTGAGATTGCTTTGCGTATATCATCCAATTTGCTTATACAGAGTTTCTGAGATGTGGCTGGTGTGGTTGTCATCATCTCTGGCACATCCTGATGCCATTGCTGCCTAGGAAATTGCAAGCACTTACAGGTCTAAGATAAATACCTCGTTTCTATGTACACTCCAGTCAAGTCCAATGCTCAGTAGCTCAAAATGTTCTCTCACACCCGATATATCCTATTTTTTCCTGTGCCTCCCTCCTGAGACTCATTTCAAACTTGTAGTAATCATTTATTTTAACAAAGTTGAACCCTAACTGGTAGGCTTTAATGTTAAAATAGAAATTTGGCAGCTATTTCCATGATTGGCTTGGGAGTGGTATTCTAAGTCACCCTTCATAAGACCTTGTTCTACTTCTGTTCAGTTTCAAGTCACAATATGAAATAGGAAAAATGTCATCAAGCGTAAAAAGAAAGTCAGATAGGTTGATAGCCAAAAATGAACTCCACTGGAAAGTACAGCAAGAATGGCATACCAGTCACCCTCTTTTATTCAAATCTGAAAGTAAGTAATTTTTATGTTAAGCATTGTTGGAAAGGCATGGGAGACTGATATGGACGTGTCAATGTAAAATCATGGTTGCTAGACACCGACAAATGGGAGCATAAACTTCACTTAGCTCTGTCGGCAGAGGAGCCCAACAGTGCCTCCAAGGACCTTAAAGGTTAACAATAAAATCTCAAATTGAATCCTCATTTTCAATGTGAGCCAATCTGTTATAAAACAATGAATTGGCATGAACGTACCAAGGCCAATGAGTACAGTTAAGCAAGAGCCTGTCAGCGCACCCATACTTTATCACCCATGCAGAGAGTAACTCTCCATGACATTAAGGATGCTCTGTTTGATGGAATGTCACACTTAGTTGACACTGGCCTTATCCTGGATCGTAGATTCTCTGTCACATCCTGCCAGTTTAGAGCAGGACCTAATGATTACAGTGTTTTACCTTACAAGCCCTGATGGGAAACCAAAGCTGAGTTGAGCTGCATAAATTGCTGCCCAGCGTCAGAGTTGCCAATGGAAAGTGATTGATAGAGGAGATGGCCAGCCATATGGAAGAAAAGGAAGTGAAAAGTATTGTGCCAGATCTGAGAAGAAAAACTTATAATCTCACCAGACCAAAGGAAAATGACTAATAAGAGTTTCAAAGAATTTTGAGGCTGCAGGTTGTTCCATTTCTTGGTGACTTGAATAAAACAGAAAATTCTTCTCGGTAGTCACAGGGCAGATAACTCGCACAAACATACAAGAGTTTGGATAGATGGTTTTAAAGTATATAGTTATATATACTGTGTGCTAGGCATTGGGAACCTGGAGATGAAGAAGATCAAGCAAGCACAGCTCATGGGATTTATTTATAAAACAACTATTTTTGTGTCCTTCTGTCCCCTGAGTTGTAACCAGTGGGAAGAAGTTCAGAGAGCTGTCTATGATGGAATTTCAGAGAGTTGCAAGTCTTTTCTGATGCCTATTAAGCTATGTATACAACCTAATAATTTAAATGTCCATTCTCCTGTCATAGTTACCTAACAGTTGCTTTCAGTGTGAAGCTGCTTCTTTGCCAGCGTGTTCTTGCTGTAGAAGGAAAGCCTGCTGATGGGGCAGGCATCGTGGTCCATTTGTTTATTTCTCTGCCTTGAACTTCTGTGCCTCCTAACGCATCTTGCTCGCTTCAGATGGCGTGCAGTGGAATTGGGACAGGCATTGAAGGAGCAGAAGAGAAGGCAGAAATGTTCTCACAGCATTGGTATTGCCTTGATGGCCCAGTAGGGGAGCTCTCTGGGTTTGACAGGGGTTTTAAATTTGAGCCTTTTTCTTATGAGTGTTTTTGTGGGTTCTTAACAGATGCCCCAGTGAGGAGGCATGTCTCTTCTGAAGCTCATTTGACACAGTGAATGTATCTCTGCTCCAGTCGGTTGCTTTGGACACCTTCTTCAGCATCTAGGCACTCCCGGGTCCACCCCAGCTTCCTTCTAAAGCACCCCTGTGTCTTTTTGGGGGCTCACACATCCATACGTCCTGTGCCAGGTCCACAGGAAACATTCACACCACCTTTGTCCTTTGAGAATGGTTATTTCTCAAACCACAGGTGACAGCTCCTCTAGTAGTACAAGTTCCTTCTCCTAGACCCTGACTTTTCAGCTTTCTCAGGCATGTTGCATTCCGTGGTCTTCTCCATCATCTAAGCACTGCAGGTCAAAGGCCTGGAACCAGCAGATCTGCAGGGCTCGTGGGTCCTCTCGTTGTTCCAACACAGGGTTACTTTTGCCCCGCAAGGAATATTGGGCAATGTCTGCAGACATTTCTGGTTGTCACAACTGGGAGAAAAGGTGTGACTGGCATCCAGTGGGCGGAGGCCAAGGCGTCTGCTCAGCATTTTATAATGGGCACAAGAGTTCCTGCCACCGCAAAGGATTATCCAGCCCAAAATGTCAGCAGTGCTGAGGCTGCTAGAAAATACCGGGTTTAAGTTTGTTCTTGGTTTTAAGTATAAAGATGAAAAGATAATATCTCTGAAGCTCCCTCGACTCCTCATGTTAATGAACCCATAGACCATACATATTGAGTGTTTACTGAGTGTCAGGTACCATTATGGGACAAGGATACGGTGGTTCTCATGGAGCTGACACTGTAAAGGAGGCAGTGGAGAGGCAATAACCAAGTAAACGAATACATCAGCAAGTATTTTACATAAGAAGAGCCCTCGAAAGACAATAAAGTAGAGTCCTGTAAGAAAAAAAGGGAGTCATCACTTTCAGTTTGAGTGGTCAGTGAAGGCCTCTCTCAAGGAATAGAAACTGGGCCCACACGCAAAGGATGCTACGCAGCCATTCTGGGGGAAGAGCACTCCAGAAGTAAGAGCGGCAGATGTGGAGACTGAGGCAGGAACAGGCATGCCATGTTCTAGGAAAGTCAAGAGTTATTGTTGAGCAGTGAAGAGCACGAATGAAGACAAGGAAGAATACAACAGGTTGGTCTTATTGCCACAGCAAATAGTTCTTCTTAACCGAGAAACCTTTGGATTTAGTCGTTTTCTTTGGGGCAGCTCACAAAACACAAGAAAACACTCGTTTACCTGTTTAATACATGATAAAGGATGTGATAAAGGCTACTGATGAATAGCCAAATAAAAAGGTATCGAGGGTAAGGTCTGAAAGGCTCCCCAGTGGAGGAGCTTCTGCCCTAGCAGATTTGGGGTGTACCACCCTCTCAAAACAGAGATGTGTTCACCAGTCCGGAAGCTCTCCAAATCCTGTACTTCTGGGATTGTTATGGAAGCTTCATCTATCTTGATCTATCACCAATGCAATCTGCAGGCCCCGTTCCCTTCCCAGAAGATGGTGGGTGGGGCTGAAAGTTCCAATCTTCTAATCCACCCTCTTCTTGAAGCTATCCGGGAGCCCACCGACAGTTGCCTTATTAGAACAAAAGACATTTCTATCACCCAGGAAATTCCGAGACATGTAGGAGCTATGTGTCAGATGCTCCTATCAGGAAATTACAAAGGTCTTAGGAGCTGTGTCAGGAACCAGGGTCAAAAACTAAATACTAGAACAAAAAAATTCGTTGTTTTTTTTTTTTTTTTTTAAGATTCTATTTATTTATTTGACAGAGAGAGAGCACAAGTAGGGGGAACAGCAGACAGAGGAGAAAACAGGTTCCCCGCTCAGCAGGGAGCCCGATGATCTCTATCCCAAGACCAAGGGATCATGACCTGAAGCGAAGGGAGATGCTTAACCACTGAGCCACCCAGACACCCTGAGCAAAAAAATTCTTCTAGCGTTTCTATTTACAAAGGGTTTTAGCAGCTCTGTGTCAGGAACCAGAGGCAGAGATGCGTGTGTGTGTGTATGTACAGTAGAAGTCTGTGTCCAAGTTAGGGCCTACATTATCCCTCTCAAAGTGTACCTCTTGTCCATATGGACACAAGGCCTGCTTTAGGGTTTTTTTTTGAGATTCGGATAAACTCTGGGTTCCTGAAGCAGCAGTTTACTGAACGTCACCACCCTGTCTTTTTTGTGATTGTGAAAGAAATGTCAGCAAGCAGCTTACCAACAAATTAGGGACTCCAGTTTTGTCCCCAACAGACACTTCAGGAGGTTGATGAATGCCCCTTGTCATCCCAGAGAAATAGGGACAGAGGGTCAAACTGGAAAGCCTAGAATCCTCCAGGAAGAAAAGAGAATTACTTCCTTCTCCCCCTCTCTGTGGTTATCAGCCACCCACTCTGACTAGAAGTTCTCCAAAGAATGTATGACTCCTCACACCCTACCACACAACCCCTCTCCTGCCAAACAATGCAACATTGTAGGTAACTTAAAGAGCTGGGCCTAACTGCAAAGGGAATAAATTAAATTAAAGAGAACAAATACCAGTAGCCCAAAGCCTGGAGAGCAGGGAGGCATTCCATAGAAAACCCAGGGTGGAGAGTGGCCCGGGGAAGGGAAAAGGACAATGTGGAAAGAAATGACAATATTCAGGGAGCAGAGCCAGTTTAGTTATGGCAGCTAAGTAATTTCAAACTACAAAAGGAATTTTAGGCTTCAAAACTCCAGCTCCCAAATAGTGTTATAATTAGTATTATTTTCAGATTAAAGAAAACACCACTTTTGTGTAACAAATTACCTCCATTTTAAAAGCAAAAATAATATATTTCACTTCATAAAAAAAATGCCCAAACGGAAGCATTCTTACATTAATTATTTCACTCTATTCAAAAAGCATATCCCTGCTTGCTTTTTATTATGCCTTCCAGCTCCTACTTTGAAAAACATGTTAAGAAGCTGGAAGGTATTTTTTTTAAATGAAAGGAAAAAAAAGAAAAATAAATAATCTTTGAAGCAATTAGAGCCAAAATACAGAATACATAAATATACATGTACATATTTCTTTATTTGCCCCCTAGATTTTGCTCCCATTTTCTCCCACCTCCCTTCTTGGCACCGGAATAGGAAGCATCTTTCTTTCCTTGAGCTTCAACAGCAGGCAAATGTTTGCCCCAGAATCGAATCAAATTCTGTTCTGTGGATTGATTGGCAAGAGCCTTCATAAAGGGGGTGGGGTCCCCAGAGGGCAAATACATAATTTTCATAATGCATTTCTTCCCCCCCACCCCCAGCCTAGGAACTTAAGTCTATTTCTGAACCATTTTTGTCTGAGAGTAATAATTAACCATGCATTGCAAAAGACAAAACACCATCATCGTTGCTTCGTAGGGTCTGTAGTTGCTCTTATAAAATTACCAAGAATATAATTTTACTGTGGGAACAAAGAACATATGCAAAGTAAATATTGTTACAGATTCTAGAGTTTGGGGAAGAAATTTTTTAATTTGAATGTTATATAAAGCTAAGGGAAATAGGGTTGAAAATCTATTGTCTCAACACGTCCCTTCACTCAGTTCCCTGTGGCTGAGGTAAAATGTTGTCACTTTGTGTGAGAGAAGATTGAGTGCAGGTCTTCCGAAACATAGGAAGTTGAAGCACTTGAATTTCAAACATTTGAAAAATTAAGATGTCCCTTTCAACTTAGCCTCAATATGTAGAAATCAATCTCCACATGAAAAACACACACCCATCATTAGACGACTTTAGTATTGAAATACTAAAAATTATATTGATATTCAAAATTATCTTTAAATTTAATATGTCTTTAATGGAAACAAGTAACAAGAAGGTGAAAATAAATATGTGCTATTACTTGTATTGGCACTGAAATGTCGACAGTCATCCGTATACCTCAGGAGAGGCTTGACTACTTTTACTAGATCTGGAAGATTGTGTTGTCCTGATGCTGGTGCTCAGCCTTGCACAAATGCAAAATCAATATAGTAACACCCTCTTTTTTTTTTTTTTTGGAAGATCAGGCTTCTGATAACATGATTAACATCACCTATCCAAAACCCTAGCTATGAATCAGAAAGTCTCAGCCCCATGCCTTAGCCGATGGGTTCCAGAGACTCTCATCAGGCACCTGGCAAATCTTCCTGATTCAGATTTTACCCTCAATCCTGATGGTGCCAGAAATCTGATTAATCCTACCACAGCACATCAGTCAGTGCAAATTAGAATTGGGGGTGGGGGGTGCCCCAGAGGCAAGGACAAAGCTGCAGATGTGAGAGACAGCAACAAGACAAAGCAATAAAACTACCGTACAATAATTGATGGTCATTAAGATGAGCCTGAGTCATCGGGGAAGGCTAAATTATGCTCTTATGCGGCACTTAAGAAAGAAGGAGAGTACACTGGGAGTCCCAAATCCAGCTGAATATCGGAATGGCTTACATTATTCTGGCTCAGTGGGTTTGGGGTGGCTGTGCCCAAGAACATGAATTTTAACATGAGGCTTAGGGAGTTCAGCTTTGACTGAATGGTATAGAATGGTATTTGGCAGCGTCTAATGTCATAGCCAAGGAAGCTATAGCACGTGGGGAAGTTGCCTAAGGTCGTCTAACTGGTGTAAAGTGAAAGAGCCAGCATTCCCACACAGGCCGACTCTAGCCGGATCATTCCAGGTTTCTTCTGCATCTTTTGGCTCATCGGAGCCTAAGGTTGGCTTTTGAGTTAGTAGGTTGGCTCCAAATGCAGTAGATCTCGAAGGGCATCACCTGGAAACTTGTTAGAAATCCAGGTTCTTGGCTAACCTTGCAAATCAGAACCTCTGGGGGTGTGGCCGAGCAATCTTTTTTTAATAAACTCTCTGAGAACCTCTGATAAATCCTAAGAGATTCTGAAAATCACTGTACTAACTTCTTTCAGGTATCACTTAGCTAAAGTTAAAACATCAGGTAGCATAAAGCATCTCATTTGGCAGCTCTCAGAAGTACACCGCCTTCTTGATTTCTAGGAAGGACAGATGTGTCTCCAGAACTGCCTTCCTGTGTATACCAGCCCTCCAGTGGGAGGTGGGAGTGCCTTTCCCCAAGCCTGAGGCACCCATTGCTCTCATGTCCTCTCCTTCACTCCACCTTTTTAATTTTTTGTTTTGTTATTTTTTTAAGTAGGCTCCAGGCCCAACATGGAGCCCAGTGCAAAGCTTGAACTCACGACCCTGAGATCAAGACCTGAGCTGAGATTCAGAGTCAGATGCTTAACTGACTGCGCCACCCAGGTGCCCCTTCACTTTACCTCTTAAAAACCCTTTCTCAGGGGCGCCTGGGTGGCTCAGTCCTTAAGCATCTGCCTTTGGCTCAGGTCATGATCCCAGGGTCCTGGGATGGAGCCCCACATCGGGCTCCTTGCTCGGCAGGAAGCCTGCTTCTCCCACTACCATTCCCTCTGCTTGTGTTCCCTCTCTCGCTATGTTTCTCTCTGTCAAATAAATAAAATCTTTAAAAAAAAACAAAACAAAACAAAAAACCCTTTCTCAGAAAACTGTCTCTCAAGGATACCTTTACCAGTCAGGGTTCTTGCTTACAGGCGAAGCAAAACAAAATAAACACAAAAACAGAAACTAACTGTGGAATGACTTGATCAGAGGAAAACAGAAACTTATTGGATGCTCACAGAGTCCGTCAGAAGGCTGGAAAAGAGGTCAATAAATCGTCAAGGAACTAAGGGAACCTATTCAGTGGAGAACACATCTTAAGTTACACCCCATGAGGCTCCCCCTGGTGCTGGACATTTATCAGCGCCACCAGGGGACTTTCAGTTCTGCAAGATCCCATCAATAATCTCTGAGTATCAAACCTTTCTGCATCACTCACTCAAGATTCCGTGTCCCAAGGGAAAGCCTCCAGTTAGCCAATCCTACACTGTCTCCCCAAGTACCACCGGCTAAAGAGCAGGGGGTCAGACTATTTATATAGTAGAGCAGTCTAGAACCTGACCTAGAGACCCAGGCCAGACAGTCCCAAAAGACCATGTTGAACCAGAATTCTTCAGATTACACAAACCTTGGGTTTCTTAGCATTCCATTCCTGTTTTTTTTTTTGTTTTTTGTTTTTCCTACTGGAAAGGAATTAAAACTGAGAGTCTCCCAAAAACTTTGGGTTGTTGAACTGATACTCTGGGTTTTGTTTTGTTTCTTTTTAGTTGGATACTAAGCTGCTAACTCCATAATCTCTCTGACAATGGAAAGAGAAGCCATTTCCCAGCTCAGAGAATCTATGCATGCTTTAGAATAAATTAAGGCCTGTTTTAGCCATCTGTGCTTTAGAAAACCAAGCTCATTCTCCTCACAGCTGATAACTCTACTTAATTCTAAATCTTCTGTACATGAATGATTCGAGCATACCCTCCTCTACACTACTCCTCTTCATTTGTTTATTTCTTGGACGTATGTTTATTGAGAGTCTACTTAGAGCCAGAAATGATATCAGGTAGTAAAAATATTACACTGCTTAAGTGCTTAGGTATACTTTACTCTCGAGATGCTTCCAGTCTGTTTTAAGTGTTCAACATCTGGGATCCACAAATGCATTTCAGGAGTTCAGAACTCCCTTGGAATTACTCAAAAATATTTAGCCATATTTCTTTTCACCTATTTTTTTTTGCAACCACCTACATTGATATGGGAGAGGTGGGTAAGGATCTCACCTGTCGCTCTTAGTTACTCAGATTGATCTTGATTCCCCCTCTTGTTGACACACAGTATGATCTCACCTGTCTGGCCCTGCACAGGGCAGGCAGGAGGTGAGAATTCATGCCTTTCCCCCAAGAAGCCGTTAATCAATAATAGGTGAGAACCAGGGCATAGTCCACCTCTCCCTTTCATTTAATGAAACAGCTCGGAGGCCTCAGTTCTATAGTAACACCCGAAGCTCCCCAGTGAGATTAAACTCCACTTATCCACACTGCGGACTGCTTGATAAGGTCCCCTTTGCTGTCTTGCCTCCTCTTCCCTCTCTCTTGCCCACCCCTTTTCACCCTGTTTCCTGGGACCACCTTCCAAAGAAACCACTGCCACTGGAATCCTCATCTCAAGGTCTTTTTCTGAGGGAACCCAAACTAAAACAGAATCGCCAAGCCCAAGGGATTTAAAAATCCCTAATCCAGTGGCAGACAAACCTGAAATTTCAAGTCTTTCCTCGTGTGGTCAGCACTCTTCAAGGAATGGGCTTGTGGATAATAGGAAGACACCTGGGGGGAAGGAAAGAGGATTTGTAAGGAAAGTGGAAATGACATCAAAGCAGCACCATAAAAAAACTACAAGACTTCTCCAGGTAAAAACAAAGAAAAGCACTTAATCCAAATATTTTTGATGTTTCTGGTCTTGTCTTTTCACCTTGTGTCTTTTCCTAAAGTCAAACCCTCAGCTCAGAGGACAGAGGAAATTTGCAAGCATTATTTATGTTTGATGAGGGATAAAGTGGCATCAGTCCTCGACCATATCGAAAGGCAGTGCCTCATCCAAGGCCGAGCTTTGTGAGACACTGGGGAACGGTCCCGCTGTGCGGGTGACAAACCAGCCAACAGAGCAGGGATCTGAACATTCCATATTTGCTCGCCTGCCTGCTCTATGCTGAGTGGAGTCTAACATGATAGGAACTGTTTGTTATATTATTTACTATGTGTCTCTAATCTAACCTTTTTATGTGTATGGGCTTCCTACGGAGTGAGGAGACAAAGCTACTCCCAGAAGAGACGTTACAAGAATGTTAGCTGAAATGTTGAATAACGATAAATTCCTTTGAGTTCCTTGTGAGGCTCTAATCCACCATGATGAAACTTTCATGTTTTGTCAGCTATTGTAATTTTGCTTTCACAAATGCAATACAAATTCTTCCCGTGTAAGTGACTTTCCCGTTTAGCAGTAACTTTCAGGAAAATTCTACTATTGTGATTTTAGATGGCATGTGTTTTAGGAGCTCTATAAAACACACACACCTGAAAGGTTTATACTTTAATTCCTTTCATTTTAGTCAGCCATAGACAAGTTTTAGTCTACATTTTTAAATAATTGACTCCATTATATTTGATAAAATATAGGTTAGTTCTGAAGGCAATAGTTAGCACTTACATAAAGAGCTTTTTCTTTTTACTCTTTGGAAGGCTTGTAAACCTCAAATAATTTTCATGCCCCTGTGAGACAAGTGAGACGTTCTAGCACTCCCGGCTTGTATAAAGGGAAACTGAGGCAAGAAGCTGGCAGTGAACTGATGACACTGAACACAGGAGCGTCAAAGGGGCAAGTGCTCTCTGTTCAGCTGAGCCAAAGTGGCTACGTCCTACATGCTTCCCATCAGCATCTGTTGACATAAGGGGAAACATCCAGGCTTGTAATAATCGCAGAGGTTAGAAGCTGTAATTAAAACTACATAAAATTAATGGATGGACTTAGAAGATTTATGTGCCCTGAAATAAAAGTACTTTCAACTAGTTGAGATTTATATCTGTGACTTGTCAATTTTGCTTGTGGGTGTGTCATTTTTAAAAGGAGGTAAGTGGGCAATTATTCAAGTGGGCAAATGTTCCCAATTTCTATGAGCTACTGGTTTGCATCGGAGCGGGACAGAAGAGAGCCATTTGGGCCACTCCATCGCAGATCTCTACCAGGAGCCGTGATTTCCATTTTAGAAATGACCATATGTCACCTATGACAAACCCCTGGAATTCTGTCACACCAGTACCTTGGAGTCTTACGCATTGCTCTACCACTTCTAATACAAGAAAGCGTGTGCCTGATTTCCTTACACTGAATTCTCTTAAGTTTTAGAGGCTTGCCCAGAAAAGATGGATAGACGTGACCATAGAAGCATTCTATGGAGAGGCGGGTTGCAGAGACAGGGCAGGGAAAGTAGCTCTTGCACCTCCTAGGTGGGAAATGTGAGTGTTGGACACCGAGAGAAGAGGGAAATAATTATCATTTCTAGCAATAATAATTATTGCCCATTAGTTTTCTAACCAGGTATCATTTCTCCAGTTATCTTCTACCTTTGATCTCATTATTTCCTCATGAACCGCCCTTATTAATTTTCTTAGCCTGTGTAAATTACTCTTTGGAATTTTAAACATTGTCTATATAGTGATTCTTTAAAAGGGCTTTTAAAGGACTGTCTTAAAGGATGAACCTGTCATATCACCCTAGCTTTCAAGTCTCTGAAATAATAAAAAAGTGTTCAGATTGTTAAACTTTTTAAAAATACTCATTCTCCTCTACCGTTTTTATTGAGAAATCAAGCTCGCACATATGTAAATGTCTTTACTTGGATAAGTTAATGGCAAGCATTTTATAATGTTAAATGCATATGAATAGTAATGCAGAAATTTAAAAAAAACCCTTACCCCTTTCCCCAATTAAGAGAACACATTTTCCAGATGGAACCAGGTGGTTCAGAATCTGACTGGTATTTCCGGTGAGGCTGCATTGGAAAGAATGCCGGAGTAATCATACCTTACTAAAAGAGGGAGCTATCTTCACATCTCAATTTGCATAATTGATCCAGTATGAAATAAGTCCTGTAGCAGATGAGCACTCTGGGGATCCCTTGTTTGTCTCAGCATGTTCGGTGTCTGGGAGGTATTTGTTATTGAGTAGACGTGCGCCTGCATCCCCCTTTCTCATGGCTTTCCTGGGAGCTCAACAACCTTCTTAAACTAATAATAAAATAATCAGAGGCATTAAAAAAAATGTTTTCTGTTGGACAAATCCGACATGTTACAATGATGGAGTGTTGATGACTCAGAGTCACCCCCTCCGCTGCCATGGCTTTATTTAGAGAAAGCAGGCAGTGTAGGGAGGCAGGCAGCTGCAAGTTTCCTACCAAGATGAAAGTCGTGAAATTCTTGCTAAACGCGGCTTGGCTATCAATGATGAAATGGGTCTGGATTCTTGGGGCTGTGGCTCACAGAAGCACTATTGTCCCCATCCCTCGTCTGAAAAGTTTGAGGTCAGATTGCAATTCAGACAGAAGCAGGTGGAAATCTCAAAAACGAGATGTGGTTCTATATTAACCTGACTGGGTTGTGGGGAAAACTCCATGGTGGTGGTGGGTTTTCATTTTCTGTGGAGCTATTTATGGTGCGTATTTAGAAACCAGAATCTTGTAGCGCAGTGGAGCCAATCAGGCATACACAAATGTGAAAGAAGCTCTCTAGGGGCTTCCAGAGCAGGTAACGGTGGCCACACACTTGGAAAAAGTTATACCAGAGATAAAAATATGAAATTGCCTACCAGTAAACAAAGCAATTAAATTATTTAAAGTGGAATTATGATGCATTCAGAAACTGTACTGACAATGACTCTGATGTGCACAAAGTTGAGGGACTCACCCGAAGCTTGAGAAAATGCTGTTCAGGGTAGGAGGAGGGTGAGCCGAACGTCAAAGTGGGCGTCTGAAGGCCAGGGCTCTCTGCCCCAAGAAAAGAGCAATACATGGTCTTTGAGGAGTGGAGAGGTGCCGGGCTAGGATGGTGTGTGCAAAGGCCAGCGGATGGAGGACATTTATTTGCATATCAGAGAGCTTGAAATTGACCCCATAGGGAATGGAAATACACTGCGGAAATAAAACAAATCCGCCAGCAAAGGTATAATCATATTTGCCTTTTACAAAGAGTCTTATGGATGAAGGATAATTTTCTCAGGGGCATAATTAGAGGAACAAAAAGAAGTTAGGGAGAAGTTTCTAAATGGAGTAATGGATGAACTGTGATGTCATCTGAGGTCTAAGGAAGTGAAACAGGTTTCAGAGGGGAGGTAACAGTTCACCCTGGATCTGGTGGGTTGGGGGTATCCTTGTAATATTCGTGTAGAGATATCCAGCAAAGGTTGACCATACAAGTGAAAAATTTCAAGGAAAATATTTAAAATATTAGCTGAGGACTTCATCAGTGCTGAGACGATATTAATAAACATGAAGGCGGGAATTGAATGATATGTAGAATACTTAAAACGGTTTTGAGCATATAGTATGCACTAAATAAATGTTTCTCTTAATGATGACTATAATTATACTCTCTCATAGGGTTTCTTTCTTTAAAGACGAATAGTTAAATTTGTAATTACATATTCATTTGTGTAATTAATTGATTGAATACCTTCCCCTTTAGAGGGTAAACTGCACGAGGGTAAGGGTTACACCTGTTTTTAGTTTGGAGGCTAAAAATTTTCTTGTAGTGGGGCACCTGGGTGGCTCAGTGGGTTAAAGCCTCTGCCTTCGGCTCAGGTCATGATCGCAGGGTCCTGGGATCGAGCCCCAGCATCGGGCTCTCTGCTCAGCGGGGAGCCTGCTTCCCCCTCTCTCTGCCTGCCTCTGCCTACTTGTGATCTCTCTCTTTCTCTCTGTCAAATAAATAAATAAAATCTTTTTTAAAAAATTTCTTTTAGTAATTTAGATTTCTAGAAAGCTTGCAAAATGTGTGCACTGACTTCTTGCATATTCTTCGACATTTTCCCCTCCTATGGCTTATATAAGCATACTACAATTATCAGAAGCAAGAGATCAAAACTGATAAGCAGTACTCTTAACTGTAAACCTCACTTGAATTGTAACACTTTGCCCACTTAAGTCCTTCTTCTCCTTCAGGATTCAATCCAGTGTTCTGTGTTGCATTTGGTTGACTTGTCTCCTTAGCCTCCTTCAGTCTGTGGCAGTTCCTAGGTCATGCTTTGTCTTTCATGAATTTGTTACCTTCGAAGGGCACTGATCATCAATATCCCCTCCATTTGGATATGTCTGGCATTTTCTCATGATTATAGGCACATACCACAGAAGCGATGTCTTGGCATATCACTGCATCCCATCCAGGGTACCTAATATCCATATGTCTAATTACTGGTGACATTAACTTTGATCACATAGTGAGGGTGGTCTGCTAGGATTCTTCACTGTGAAGTTACTGTTCTCTTTTTGATCACCACTGTGACTGGCACATAACAGACACCTTGTAAATATTTATTCATGACTGAATGAGTGCTGGCTAACTAAGTTTCCTCAGAGTCGGGCAGCTGAACAATGTAACCCTCTTTAATTTCTCTAAGCCATCACAGCCCCTATTAAGAGATCCTTTTTGGGGGTGCCTAGGTGGCTCAGTGAGTTAAAGCCTCTGCCTTCAGCTCAGGTCGTGATCTCAGGGTCCTGTGATCGAGACCCGCATCGGGCTCTCTGTTCAGCAGGAAGCCTGCTTCCGCCTCTCTGCCTTCTTGTGATCTCTCTCTCTCTCTGTCAAATAAATAAATAAAATTTTCAAAAAAGAGAGATCCTTTTTGTTAATTTCCTAAATTTTCCTTAAAAAGAATGAGTAGGTTCTCCCCTTCCCCCGTGATATCTAGGCTGTACTTACTAAATGCACAGATTTCTCATTATCATATCGTGGGAATGGGGCCTCAACCCGCTGTGCGTCAGGGATACTGAATGGGGGTAGTCGGGGTAAGGTCACATGGTTCTGGGTATCAGAATCAGAAAGAGCCACACGTCAAATTTTCATTCATTTCCTTTAAAACATCTTTCTTTCCATAAGAATAAAGGTAGAGTCTACATATCAGGAGTTCTCCAGTGACAAGAAGTTTATAGGCAGGAGCTCCAGTAAGCCCTGGCAGGCTTTTGCATAAATGCTTGAGCCTTCAGAGATAGTTATTATAAATGTTACACATTTCTCCATTTCCACAGTGGAAGGGGGAAAAAAAACCTACAATGCCCCCAATACTAATTTACTCTGTAATTAATCTGAAATGAAAGCTAATTTCTTTTGCTTACTTTGACAAATATTTTAGAACAAAGGGGTTACTTTAATTTTTTTAACTGACTCGCTAATCTATTTTTGATGACACTAATCTTTTTTGGCTGGAGGCAGTGGCTGAGTGGCCTCCACATCACCGTAGTTCAACCTAGACTCCCTGGAGCCAGAGGTTCAAATCCGAGCCGGGTCACCCCAGCGGAAGGCTGATAAATTGAGTGCCTTGTGATGCGGTCCTGACAGGGCGGTGATCTTTCAGCAGAACCCTTGAAAGCTTAAGTTTTCTCTGGACATTAATGATCCCCAAATAAAATAGACCACAGTATCCAAAGCATATTTCTCCTTAGTCCTCTAACCCCAATGGATGAGAGAATGTTTATGAAAGAAGGGGAGGTTAAACCTGTGGAAAAAGACAAACTGTGCCAAACACTAGAAGATCCCTAACAGGTGTAATGGGAGGCAAATCTGCTGGGAGCTGTTACCGCACATACACACGTCCCACCCTCCACACCAGCCTGAGTGCAACCCCGTCTTTCCATGTTAAATGTTCGGAAGCAGACAGTCAAATATGCTTGGTGAGTGTAAGAAATGAGTGTGCTGGAGAAACGTAGCCCCCGTGGAACGGCGAGAGGTAAAATCGTGTGCCAGCCTGCCAACGTTCTCTCTTAATTCTGCGTCCCTTCTGGTCTTCACTTTCACTGCCACACAGGGAAGCACCCACGCAAGCACAGTGAGCAAATATGGGAGTGAGAGGCGTAAAAATGCCAGTGTGCCCCCTTGGGACCGCATGTGTTACTCAGTTAGCATGGGATGACAGGGAGGAGCAAATCCAGCCAGTGCGTGGAGACCCGGGGTGAGGATAGAAGCAAGTTGGTTCTGCTTCACACGTACCACCAATATAAAAGCAGGACAGTTTGCGTTGCTCTTTCTTTAAGTGTGTCACACACACACACACACACACACACACACACAGACATGTGTGTTTCTAAATATTATATCGGTGATCTGGACATCTGTGTATACAAAGATCAAGCGTAGGCACGTTCACCTGTACATTCTCTCTTTGATGGTCTTTCTAGGTTTATCTTCTCTACCTGAACCAATCAACAAAGTAATTCCTTAAAATTCCTTAGAATCCAAAGTTCTCACAGTTATTTATGGGCTTTGGAAGTAGTTATTCAATTATTAACTGAATTTAACTATTCGCCCTAGGGTTCAACTCATTCATTTATTTTTCAAAGAACAAAGGATAACAAACACTTATTACACTCAGTGTAGCTTTCGAGTCATTTTGCTGTTGTTCACGTTGTAACATGTGTGTGCGTGTGTGCATGTGTGTGGGTGCATGTGCACCCAATTCATCTGGATGTTAATTTTCTAAAGGGCAAGAGTAATGACTAGGGAAGAACAACAAAAATTATTGACAGATTAGTGAGCTCTGCTCCAAGGAAAACAATAAGGGAGATAGATTTCAGTATTCCAGTGACCGGAGACATCATGCATAAAACTGCACGAAAAAATAGAAAGGTACCATATGACTTTTCCTGACTACAGAAGAAGTTTACAATCAGGCCAAAATGGAGTAAATTATATTTACAATGAAAAGCATTTATTAAAGCCATTAGGAAGAATTTGATGGCTGTAAATCTTGTGAAATAGAACATTGTCTTCCTTCTTCAAAGAGTAGATTCTTACAATTAAAGAGCTGATGAGAACTATAGATATTATCAAATATGCTGCCTCTTAATCTTTGGAAGGGGGCATATACCCCTTTTAGAATCTAATTAATATTGTAAACTTTCCTCCTCAAGAAGTTCACATACAAAATGTGGCATAACGTTTCACAGAGTTTATGGACACCCTCCTTAATCCCAGCTAAAACTATAAGTTATCTATTCTTGATCTCATTGAATATTCCTATTGTGTGGCTGAATAAACCAAATCCCAGAAGTTAGATGATGTTATGAACTTAATACCTCCCTTGCTACCAAATGCATATGTTGAAGTCCTACCCCAGTACCTTAGAATGTGACTGTATTTGGACATAGGATCTTTAGGGGGGTAATTAAGTTAAAATGAGGTCATCAAGGTAGACCCTAATCCAATATAATCAATGTCCTTATAAGAAGAGGAAATTATGACACAACCATGCAGAGCAAAGGTGAAGTGAAGGTGGAGGGAAAATGTGGCCATCTACAGTCAGAGAACAAGGCTTCAGTAAGGGCAAACCCTGCTGACACCTTGATCTTGGACTTCTAGCCTTCCACACTGAGAAAATATTTTCTGTTGTTTAAGCTATCCAGTCTATGGTACTTTGCTATGGCAGCATAGCAAACTAATACAGGTAATAAGTCTAAGCTATTAACTAATGGTAGAGCCTGAAATGAAATCCCTTTGCTTAGATTTCTCTCTAATTCAGTTCTCTTTCCAATATTGTATGTTTTTGCATGGAAAATAATGAAATAGACCTACTGGTCTCCCAGGATTACTTTTCTTCCACTGACTCTATGATATTATCCATTTAAGTTTAAAATGTGTTTTGTCACACTTTCTAAACTCTCATAAAAATAGAAAAAAAATGCTATGCTCCTGGTTCCTTAAGAATAATATAGTTTTTCTTAAAAAAAAAAAAAAAGCCTTTAATGTTCTTTATAATTAGAGAGTTCCCCCATCCCAACTCCTGCATAAATACCCAGTTTATTTATTTGATTTTTTTAAATAAAAACTTATTCATTACACATGGAAAATTAATCCCTGCCTCGGCTCAAGAAAATATTTAAGGCCATTCTAACTTATTAGACTGTATGCTCTGACTTAGAATAATTTTGACAATGCAAACTTAGGGCAGGTAAGAATGAGCCCTGCTATATTTCTCAGTAAATAATTAAAACCTTGACTACCTTGTTCTCTTACTAATTTATTGTCTTCTCAAAATTTCAGTTAATAGGAGCTCCTCAGACTCTTTGACCTTCAAGAGATCCTGAGGTCATTAATTTCAAGTCCCTTGTATCATCCCAGTTTAATTAAAATTACGTGATAATAAACCTTCATACAATGGACTTTGTGCTTTTCCAAGTCTGGTATTTTCTTTATAGCACTTATTAGCAGAAATTATGATATTTATTCATTTTTTTCATTTTCATTGTTTTGTCTCCTCTACCTAAAAGTAAGCTTCATAAGGGCATAAACTTTATCTATCTCCTCCAATACTGTATTTGCAGAGCCCCAGGCTCAGCACAAAATAGGTACTCAATTAATACTTGCTGTGTGACGAAGGTAATTAATAATGTAAAGAATCATAGAAAGAATGCCCCTTTCCACTATCAGGCCCTGGCAAATGTTTTTTCCTCTGATTGTAATCTACTCTTACATCCTACCTCCCCTTCTCTTTTCCCATTTCTTCTACTTGCTCTTTGCATATCAGCTCAAACATTTCCTTGGAGAGGTCCTCCCCTTGATCATCCAAATTAGGTCAGTATTTCTCAATTACAGGTTCTCTCATGGTCTTCTTTGCTTCATTCAAGCACTTATCATTGCTTATAACTGTAATTTATTCAGGTGATGATTTAGTTAAAATTTGTCTTTTAAACTAAGATAAGCTGAACAAGTGCAGGAAGTCTCTTCTTATGTCCCCAGCACCTGAATATGTACCTGTCCCTTACTGAATATTCAGTACGCCTTTTTAAAAGAAATAAGTAAATAAATAGGTAAGAAGCATTTCATAAAGAAATGCTGAAGATGAGGGCACCTGAGTGACTTGGTGGGTTAAACCTCTGCCTTCGGCTCAGGTCATGATCTCAGAGTCCTGGGATCAAGCCCCACATCAGACTCTTTGCTCAGCGGGGAGCCTGTTTTCCCCTCTCTCTCTGCCTGCCTCTGCCTACTTGTCATCTCTCTCTCTCTCTCTGTCAAATAAATAAGTAAAATCTTTAAAAAATAATAATAAAATAAAACAAAATAAATGCTGAAGATGGAATGGACTTAAAGAAGTTTATTGAAAAGATAGTGGTTTTAACCTTAGGCTTCAAAGAAGTAAAGAGACATTTGGATCAAACAGTACATTCAAAACACATTTATGCAGAAATATAAAGAAACCCTAAAAAGACCAACAAACACATATCTAATCGAAGCACACTTTTTCACAGTGTTCTCTTGCGAAAATTTTCATACATCAAAAAATGTTACCTGACTATATGAAGGCAGTCTTTCATGCCATATTGAGTTTCTTTCTGTGAAAATTTATTGACCTACAAAAAGGCTGTACACAAATTTCCTTTTGTGCACCATGCTTTGACTCAAGGGTTCAGAGTCCATGTTGGTCTGGAGCCAATTCAGTGAGACACAAGGATCAGAAGATCATTTTTCTCATATAACTCTCATTAGGCAATCTTGTCCCATTCCATTGAATCAGTATGCAAAAGGTGAAGAGCAGCATCCATTGGGGAGACCAAATAGAGAAAAGGGACTAGAAGGAAGGATGGAACAGATTTTTAAATTGTGAAAGGAATTAGAAGAAAATATAAGGGATGGATTCCAAGAACGCAGTACTTGCAGATACCTCAACAGATATGTCCATACTGTAGAACACCAAAGCACAAAGTTTTTTTTTTTAATTTTTTTATTAACATATAATGTATTATTTGCCCCAGGGTACATGTCTGTGAATCATCAGGCTTACACATTTCACAGCACTTAGCATAGCACATACCCTCCCCAATGTCCACAACCCAGCCACCCTATCCCTACCCCCCCACCTCCCAGCCACCCTTAGTTCATTTCGTGAGTCTAGGAGTCTCTTATGGTTTGTCTCCTTCCCCATCCCATCTTGTTTCATTTCTGTCCCCTACCCCCACCCCGGATCCCCTGCCCTGCCTCTCAGATTCTTCGTATCAGAGAGATCATGCCAAAGCACAAAGTTTTAAAGATAGCCCTTCTTTAAGGAATTATACTAGAATTGGGTAAAAAAAAAATGTGTATGTATATATTTGGCTTAAACAATAGAAATTTGTTTTCCCACAGTTCCAGAGGCTAGAAGTCTAAGATCAAGGTGTCAGCACAGTTGGTTTCCTCTGAAATCATTTTCCTTAGCTAGCAGATGGCCATCCTCTTCCTCCCTCTTCACATGGTCCTCCTACTGTTGACACTTGCTGCTGGAGTCTCTTTGTATATTCAAATTCCCCCCTTATAAAGGCATTAGTCGTATTGAATTAAGGCCCATCCTAACAGATTCCTTTTAATTTTTTCCCAGTTTTATTGAGATATAATTGATATACATCATTGTATAAGCTTAAGGTAAATAGCATAATGGTCTAACTTATACATATTGTCAAATGATTTCTGGAATAAGTTTACTTAAGATCAGTTATCTCCTTTCTTGTACAGTCTGTCTTGATCTCTATGATACAGAGTGGATGCTTCAGCTTCACCCCTGTGTTCTAGGATTTTCTCAGTGGTATCTTGTCTATAAATACTATTTAGTTATTCTTCTTGTGAGGTGGAACAAAGTCAGAAAGACAAAATGTTCCCATCTTGGTGATGTCATTCTTTCAGTAAGGAATTTTTTTCATGAAAATATACAACCCAGAACCTGGCACAGCAAGAAAGGTACTCTTGTAAGTTTCCATAGAAATTGACAAAAACTCTTTAAAAAGCTGTTTGGATGGATGTCTGGGTGGTTCAGTGGGTTAAAGCCTCTGCCTTTGGCTCAGGTCATGATCTCAGGGTCCTGGGATCGAGCCCTGTGTGGGGCTCTCTGCTCAGCAGGGAGCCTGCTTCCCCCTCTCTCTCTCTGCCTCTCTGCCTGCTTGTGATCTCTCTCCCTCTGTCAAATAAATAAATAAAATCTTTTTAAAAAAACTGGCGATATGTATTTTAAACCTTAAAAATATTCCTGCCTGATACCACAATTACTTTTAAGAAATTATGCGGAAGAGGGCACCTGTGTGGCTTTGTCAGTTAAGCATCTGAGTCTTGATGTCAGCTCAGGTCATGATCTCAGAGCCACGAGATCATCTCTGCATGGGGCTCAGCACTCAGTGTGTAGTCAGCTTGAGATTCTCTCTCCCTCTGCCCCTCCCACTGCTTGCATTTTCTGTCTCTCAAATAAATAAATAAATAAATAAATAAATAAATAAATAAATCTTTAAGAAAATAATAAAATAAACATTATTTTAAGGAAATTTTATAAATTTGGATATAGATTTTTACTAAGAAGTCTTCCTTGCAGGGGTACCTGGGTGGCACCGTCAGTTAAGAGCTGACTCTTGGATTTACCTCAGGTCGTGATCTTAGGGTCACCATATCAAGCCTAGAGTCATGTTCTGTGCTCAGCATGGAGTCTGCTTGATAGTCTCTCTCTCTCTCTCTTCCTTTGCCCTTCCTGATCACTTGTGCTCTCTCTTTCTCTCTCTCAAATAAATAAATATTTTTTTGAAAAAAGAAATATTCTTTGCAGAAACATAATGGCTAAAAATGGAAACAAACTAAATAACTCATAGTAGTGTAATAGTTACATAATACATGACATACTGGATACTGATTGCCTTACTACCATTTT
>CM053603.1:29989630-30016270 GCA_028646535.1 Procyon lotor
GCCTTACTACCATTTTAAGTTATTTAATTTTAAAGAGTATTTAATATAATAGAAAGTTTCCCTAAGTATAATATCAAGAGTTAAGCAATATTTTTAGAAAGCTTTTTATAGTCTCAATTTTGAAAATAATATATTTTTAATGTATTTATTTGAGAGAGAATGAGAGAGAGAGAGCAAGCGTGCATGTGAGCTGGGAGCACGTGGGGGTGGGAGGAGGACAGAGAGAGAGGGAGAGAATCTCAAGCAGACTCCCTGTTGAGCTTAAAGCCCAACTCAGGCTCAATCTCACCACCCCTGAGATCACGACCTGAACCAGAATCATGAGTTGGGCGCTTAGCTGACTGAGCCACCCAGGTGGCCCCAAAATATATTTTTAATATACCCAAGTTATAACTCGTAACATCAGAGTAAGTATTGACTTTAAACAACCAGCCAACCATACTTGTCAGCATCTGCCCTGAACAAGCCTACAAAACTAATGAAGTTATTTCCTTTTGTATTCTTATTTGCTTGCAAAACAAGGGGTTTCACAGAACTTAGGAGCAAGGTTAAAATGGCCTTTGACAGCCAGGTAGATGGAGCCACTGATCTAGAAGTCCCTTCTCTCTTGGTTTCATTTTGCTCTCATTGCACATATGTTCGGGTTCATTATTCACTCTCCCTTGAGACAAAGTTCTACTTCTATCTACGTGGCTCAAAAAAGGGATACAGACAGCTCCCAGTGTTACATATTAAACAACATAGTAAGTCTTTCTCTTGGTCATAATTCGAGATCATTCTATGTTGCTTTAGTTGCACAATCTTTGGCCATGCAAATTAGCCAGAGATGACAACTGCCAAGGTCCCATCCCTGTGACTAAGCAGAGGAGTCCTGACAGAAAAACAGAAGCCAGTCTAAGCTGAGGAGTCAGTTCCATTAACTGTCTCTGGCATAAGGACCCCATAATATTAACTTTGTTATCAGGTAGGATGTTTCAGTGACAAGTAACTGATACAATTTGAATTAGCTTAAACCCATAAATAAAATCCCTAAATAAAAGGGATTTTATTAGCCTCTGTGATGAGAAGTCTCTAGAAGTAGGGTTTGTTTCAAATGGGGTTTCACGGAGTAGCCCCACATTAAGACCAGGACCATCTTTGTCCCTTCCCCCTTTGCTCTATTCCCTGGTTGTATTTTCTGTTTTGAATTCTTATTATGTGCCCCACTAGTAGTCCCAAAATGGCTGGCAGTGGTTCCTAGGGGCCGCATGCTTCCTTATTCATATCCACGGAGATACTCTTTAAATATTTGGCCCTTGAAAAATTTAACATAAATAGCACAGACTGAACATCAGTCTGCCTCAGTCAAGGTAGTTTAAATTTCTCAGTATGACACTGTTATTTGGGCCACTCTATGATTATGGAATCCCAAGTGAGGACACTCGGGAATCTTCATGTACCTCCTGGATTATTTATCTCCCATCCTCAAGGTTAATTCACATGAAACAATTTCTCTTGTTAAATGCCAGTTTTGCCCTAAGGTATGAATGTTTAATCCTCATGAAGGTAGTGGGAGTTACATGTGTGCAATGGTTACAGTCCCTTAACTAATTAGTGGTGAGAGGATGTTAATAAGAGAGTGATTTATATAATACTAAGGAACTGCCAAATACAGTAAAATCTAATTTAGACCAACTGGTGGAAAGCCAGACTTAACTGGTAGAAAAGTAAGAATTATAGAATATTTTTAAGGAAATTATATATCATGATTTTCCAACGTATTTGGTAATTCAAAGCATTTGTCAAGCTTTCGTGGAGCAGAGGGCATTAAGTGTTGCCAAGTAGAGATGCCTTTGAAAACTCCTTTAAATGAATAGATAATAGTGACTGTGATTATCATCATGTAACATTTTTGAACATTAATTAATATTTTTAAGTTCAGGATTTTTTCTTTCTGAACCTATTGTAGTCCTGCATAAATTTACTTACATTACTGCATTGCTAAAAAAGCCATTCACAGACTTGGGATGAGCAGTTCTACTTTCTGGCGACCCAAAAAAGGCAAGCAAGTAGCTCCTGGCTGGGTGCCTGGGTGGCTCAGTTGGTTGCCTTTGGCTCAGGTCATGATCCCAGAGTCCTGGGATCAGGTACTGCATCGAGCTCCCTGCTCAGTGGGGAGTCTGCTTCTCCCTCTGCCCATCCCTCTTGCTCACGATCTCCCACTCTCGCTCTCTCTCTCTCTAATAATAAATAAAAATCTTAAAAAAACAAAAAAAGTAGCTCCTGGCTTTTCCTGGACTACAAACGAGCCAGTGAAAGTAGACATGTACACTTTTTAAGAGCCTAATGAGGTTTAGCTGTCCCCTCACTCTTTACATACAACACATACTCACAGAATGCTTACTGTATTTCAGTCACTGTTCTGGGCACTAGAGTGCAAAAAGGAGGCCTTCCAAACCAGGTTAGTGTTTTTATTTGATTTGAAGCACCATGGGAAGTCATCTGACAGTTTTCATTGACAAAATCTTATCTGTATTCCTGCATGTAAGATGGGGGTAACAAGGGTAGACTGGATGAGAATCAAGAGGGTTGTGAGAGCCCTTTTTCTACATTTATATGTATAGCCCCATTAGTTCACAGAACTCACTCCCATCCTGCCCTCTACCATAAGTAAAACATTTGATGCCTCCTTTTATTAGTGTGTGCTCTTATGAAGCATGCATCGCTCATTTGTTGTCATGTATTTTTGATAGACATATTGAGCTGTGTTACATAACTCCATTAGGCTTTCTCTTTACTCAGCACTATTAAGACATGCCAGTTTGTATGTACCTTTGGCTGGTTACTTCTCAGAGCTTCATGGTATTCCAAAGCATGAACCCACTATACCTTGCCTGTCCTTTAACCAAGCAAAGAACAAACAGATTATTTCCAACTCCCCACTACAGTAAAGCTAAGAGGAACATCCTATACATGTTCCTTTATCAACCTGAGTGAGACTCTCTAGTACATATACCTATTATAGAATATAATAAATATATTTCATTTAACCAGCAACTTCAGATTGCCCCCACCTTCAAGAGAAGTGTCTGAAAGCTCCTATATCCCCTAGTCCTGTGAATGACTTACATTGTTTAGCTATCTAATTCTTCCCAATTTGATGGGTATAAATTGCTATCTCCTTACTGTTTTAATTCTAAATAGTGAATATGGGTCCCTTGGTGTATGTTTGTCAACCTTCTGAGCTTTTAATTTGTGTCCTGCCTATTCATATCCTTTGTCTTTCCATTCAAATTCCTGGTTTTTTTAAAAGATTTTTTTTTTTTAATCTGTCAGAGAGAGAGGAGAGAACACAAGCAGGCAGAGGCAGAGGGAGAAGCAGGCTCCCTGTCGAGCAAGGAGCCTGATGTGGGACTCTATCCCAGGATGCTGGGATCATGACCTGAGCTGAAGGCAGTTGCTTAACCAACTGAGCCACCCAGGTGCCCCAAATTCCTGTTTCTTGATTTGTAGAAATCCCACTTGCATATCTAAATATCTAAATATGATCCCCATGATTAAAAACCTCTTTTCCAATCTGCCAACCCTGTACTAACTTTGCCTATTACATCTTTTGCTTAGACAAATGTTTTGACTTTGTTACAATCAAATTTATCATTTTTACTTATGTCTTGCACTTAGGGCATTTGTTTTTGAAATCTTTCTCCAGTTAAGTGCTAAAATTGTTCTCCTACATTGTTTTCCACTCATGTTTCATGTTTACCTCTGACACTTGTGTCTTTCATCCATTTGAAGTCCACTTATGCATATAGTATTATGAAGGGATCTAATTTTATTTTGTTGCCCACCTGAGCTAGTTTTTCTGACATTGTCCAAAACGCGATCTCTATTTCTCTTGGGTGCTAGCAACCAAATATTGTTTGCTGAATTCACCTTTCTATTCCATTGCTCGATTTGGCTGTTTTGGTACCAATCTCATACAGTTTTGAAGTATGACTTTTTTTTTTAAAGATTTTATTTATTTGACAGAGAGAAACACAGCAAGAGAGGGAACACAAGCAGAGGAAATGGTAGCGGGAGAAGCAGGCTTCCTGCCGAGCAAGGAGCCCGATGCGGGGCTCGATCCCAGGACCCCGGGATCATGACCTGAGCCGAAGGCAGACGCTTAACGACTGAGCCACCCAGGCGCCCCGAAGTATGACTTATTTTTTAAGGCATGTCATTGCTCACTGTTTTTTTTAAATTCTTAATTCCCTTCACGTGTTTGCCCATCCTGGCCCGTCCAGTAGAGTAACCAATACTTTGTTTTACTGTTCCTTTTTGGTCGTCTAAATGTTCAACAAGTGTATGGAGTTTCTAAAACGAAAATTCCTACTGGAATTTTTTTTTTATATTCCATGGACTTTTAAGATGAAAGGAAGGACTTTTAAGACAGGAAGAACTGTCTCTTTGTTCATTCAATTCTTCTTTCATATTTTTAAAATTTAATGTTAAACTTTTCTCTGAAGAGATTTATTTTAGTTAGTTCTTAGATGTTTTACAGGTTCTTTGACCATTATATGTAATTCCATATTTGATTCTATTTTTCTTGTTCATTCTTGATGGTGTAAAAATTATTAAATTTTATTTGTTGATGACATAAACAGCAACCGTGGTGAACTTCTTACTGGCAAATGTGGTAGCCACTAGCCACATAGGACTCTTGAGTACTTCAAATATAGCTAGTGCCACATGTTGAAATAGAAGTATTTTAGAAGATTGAGTTAAATAAATTATAGCATTAAAATTAATTTCATCTGTTTTCTTTTGCTTTACTTAATTTTAGGAAATGTAAAATGTTGTAAGTGGCTCACATTGCATTTCTATTGGCTAGCACTGTTATCGATGAGCATGTCCTCTGTGTATAATGATAGAATTATTTCTCCCTTTCAAACCTCACATTATTTCTTTTTTTATACAGTGCTGGCTGACACATCTAATATAATGTTAAACATTAGCAGAAGTAAGCATCCTTGTCTTATTCCCACTGTTCAAGGAATGTGGCTAATAGTTTGTCATTATGCATACATAAAAAGTTTTGTGAAGGTTTTTGTTATAGACACTAGCTATAAAGAAAATTGTCTTCAATTCCAAGTTGAAGTGTTTATAAGTAAGTGGTAGTCCTTTGGCAAAAGCTTTTTTCCACATCTATCCATATAATCAAATCACTTTTCTCATTCAAACTATTAATACAGTTAATTACAAAGATAGATTCTGTGATGTTAGACCATCCTTACATTCTAGCAATATATTCTGCTTTATTATGTGAGAGTTTTAGTCTATTTGACTCTGATAATCTGATTTTGATTTCAAAGAAATAACTGGCTACCCTGTGGAAATTGGGTTCGGGAAGAGTGTGGAATCAGGTATGTGTGTGTGTATTTATGTTAAAATTTCACTACACAATCTTCCTGTTATATTTACTCTTTGGATGTTATGACCCATCCCACCTTATCTCTTCTTAAGGTACTTCTTGATTCAAAGTATATTTTGTCTGATGTTAATATAGCTTCTCCAGTTTTCCCATACATATTGTTTGCACTCATATCTTTTTCTCCAACTTCCTTCAATGTCTGTATGACTTTTATTTAGAATTTATCTCTTATCAACAATAAAAGTTCGTTCTTTTTTTTTAATCCAGTCTGATAATCTCTGACTTTTTATTAGAGTGCTTAGTCCACTTATATTTAATGTAGCTATTGATTTGGTTGTATTTAGACTTAAAATTTTGTACTTTTGTTTCTATATTTCTTTTTTTTTTTTTTAGATTTTATTTATTTGACAGAGAGAGAGAGATCACAAGTAGGCAGAGGCGGGGGGGGGGAAGCAGGCTCCCCACTGAGCAGAGAGCCCAATGCAGGACTAGATCCCAGGACCTGAGATCATGACCTGAGCCAAAGGCAGAGGCTTTAACCCAGGCACCCCTATATTTGTTTCATTTCTTTTTCAATCTTCTGTTACTCCTTCCTTAACTTCTTTTGAGTTGATCAATTATTTTTTTAGTATTCCATTTTATTTATTTTTTTAGATTTGATTTTATTTCGTAGAGAGAGAGAGAGAGAGAGATATCACAAGTAGGCAGAGAGAGAAGGGGAAGCAGGCTCCCCACCAAGCAGAGAGCCCGAGGCAAGGTTCGATCCCAGGACCCTGAGATCATGGCCTGAGCCGAAGGCAGAGGCTTTAACCTACTGAGCCACCCAGGCACCCCATTAGTATTCCATTTTAGTTTGTCTATTGGCTTCTTACTTATATCACTATGAAATTTTTTAGTTGTTGCTGTAGAGATTACAATATGCCTCTGAAACCTATCCCAATCTACCTGAAGCTAACATATGGTTAATTAAAGTTAAATATTAAAAGCTTATAATGGTTTTAATTTCCATGCGTATCCTTCAGTGGGCAGAAATCTAAGATGGTCTCCCAAATTTCTGTCTTCTAATATACATGTCCAGTATAATCCCCTCTCGTTGAATGAGGTCAGAACTTTTGCATATGATAGATTATCATTCTGGTGAGTAAGTTAATTCTTAATTAATCATTTGAATTTGAGTTCATCAGAAGAGAAATCATTCAGATGGCCAGACATAATTGCATATACCCTTAAGGGACTGGCCCCTTCATGAAGTCAGAGAAATTCAAAACATGAGAGGACTTACAGATGGAACAACATAGCAAAGAAACATCAGAAGTCTCTAAGCCAACTGCCAGCAATGAACAGGAGCCTCAGCCCTACAGCTGTATGGAATTAAATTCTGCCAACAACCATGTGAGCTTGAAAGAAGACCTCGCATTCTAGAAAGGAATGCACATATCTGACACCTTGATTTCAAGTTTTGAAACCCTAAACAGAAGTCCCAGTTTAGATTTAGGACCTACAGAACTGTGAGGTAATAAACTGATGTTGTTAAACCACTAAGCTGCGGTGATTTGTTGCACAGCCTCTATTCTTTAAGCTATTGTTATCATATATATTACATCTACAGACATTGTAAACCCATCAAGACAGTGTCATCATTTTTGCTTTAGAGGGGCATACCTATTTTAAATAGATCAACAGAAGAAGGAAAAAACCGATCTCTTATATATACCAACATATTTATCATATCCAGAGCTTTTTTTCAGATAAGAGATACAGATACAGATGTTTACACTGCGATACAGGGTCTCATGTTTTCTTAGATTCTTACAATTCTCATATCTCCCATTTAAATTTCCAGCTTCCTTCCTAGGCCTGTAATATAATCTCTGAGATCTTTAGCCAGTAGCCTATTTTATCCATGTGCCTTGTCCTCAGCCATAGCTATTAAGCAACACTTTTGAACAGAAAACCAAAAACAAATTTTTATCTTTTGGAGTTGTAATATTTGAAATTAACCTTTTTTTTTTGTTTTTTGGCTTCTGTCAACTTTTAGATTTTTGTAATGCCTTTAAACACTTTTTAAAATGTGGTATATTATAGTTCATTCCTGAATAGGTAAATATAAACATTTCACTTTTCTACCATTACCAGAAGTTAACTTTTAATTATTTGTAAAGAAACTTTAAAGCTTTTTAATAAAGATTTTGTGTGTCTAAAACATTATTTTGATTTCATTTTTTTAAAGATTTTTTTAAAGATTTGATTTCATTTTTTAAAGATTTAAATGTCTAAAACATTATTTTGATTTCATTTTTTTTAAAGATTGGGATAGGTTTCAGAGGCATATTGTAGAGCATGAATGTGAGTGGGGTGGGGGAAGAAGGACAGAGGGAGAGGGAGAAGCAGACTCCACACTGAGGAGGGAGCCCAATGCGGGGCTTGATCCCAGGACCCTGAGATCATGACCTGAGCTGAATGTAGATTCCCTTAAGAATCTACCCAGCCACCCAACCACTCCTTGATTTCATTTTTTAAGAATATTTTTGCTGAATATAGAACTCTAGCTTCACAAGCCCCCCCCCCACCCTTAGCTCTTTAAAAATGTCATTTCTTAGGTATCTGGTTTGTGTTGTTTCCAATGAGAAATCAACAGAAATTATTATCACTTTTCTCTTGTGCATATTATTTTTCCTCTGACCTCTCTTGAGATTTTTTCTCTTTATCATTGGATTTCAGCAATTTTTATATACTGTGCTGAGGTATAGTTTCTTTTGTTCTGCTTGGATTCATTGAATAGTGTCTATTACTGTCTCTACATTCATAGATCTTTTCTTCTGTAGCATCTAACCTGCTCTTATGCTAATTACTGAATTTTTCACTTGAGATATTATAATACCATTTCTACAAGACCCAATTGCCTCTTTTTTGCAGTTTGTTTCTTTACTGAAAATATTGTTATTATGTGTCTACTTTCTTTCAAATCCTTAAAGTATTTTTTCCAAATACCTGACTATTCCATCTTTTCTGTGAATTCGAGGTCTGTTTCAAATGACTGATTTTTCTTCTCCTTGTGGGTAATATTTTCTGTACATTCCTATGTCTAGCAATTATTTACTTTGTGCTGGACATAATGGATGCTGTTTTGTTGAGTATGTAGATGTTTAGTATTTGGTTCAATGGGACCCTGATTTAAAAGTTCCTTTGCCCAGCTCCCTTTTGACAGAAAACCTACCTGCTTATAATTCAGTCACTTTATGACCCCCAAACTCTGATCTCTGTCTTCTTGGTTCAGCAAAATTGCCATACTCTGTTTGGTTTTCTTCACCTTGTACTGCAAACTATAAAGTTCTTTTAAGGCAAAAAGAGTAACTGTGGGCCTCACATTATTTGCCTATGTTCTCTTAGGCATCACAGTTTAGTTCTATGCTGTCTTTTATCCAACATCTGTAATTAGTAGTTGTTACATATATTTTGTGCGATTTTATAGTTAAATACAGAAGGAGGAGTGGTTCATATACTTATTGTCATGGCCAGAAACAGAAATCTCAGTCTTTTAATATCTTATCTATGGGAGAAAAGCCTGGTCCCAGAGCCTGTTGTGGGGCTAAAGGTAATAGGAGAATTAAATTATTTCAGTTACTGGGAGAATATTGTGTGGGCATAAAATCAGACTGGCCCTGGAAAGAAGGAACTTGGATTAGGTCACCTCTTAGGGTTCTTCTCAAATTCTAGATTCCATATTTCTATACTCACTATAAGACAGGATATTTTAGGTTATAAAGGATAGAAAACATAAACCGAATTAAACTATATAAGTGAACTAGTTGGTGGTATTGTAGGCTTCAGGACTAATTTGATCCATATTCTTTAAGATTCAACTTCCCATTATCCAAGTCAGTCTTCTAAGCTATCAGTTTTTCTCTAACTCTGATTTTCCTCTTCCTCACATGATGACTATCAACATTTCCTGCCTCTGTGTCTCTTCCTTTCAGTTCAGAGGGGAAGCATTTCCCTGCCAAACAGAAGTTCATACCTTCCCTCTGACTAGATCAATTTAAATCATATATTCACTCAAGAGGTAACTGTTTAGCTAAGGAAATAGGGAAGGTTTCATGCACTTCTCTAAACCAATCATAGACTAGGGAAATGGGATGATTTTCATTGGTTTAAGCAAATCAGAGCTGCTCATTCCTAGAGATGGGCCTGGGCTTGACAACATTCAAAGCACCTGCTTGCAGCATAATGCAGGAAGAGTACAATGGATATTAAGAGAGCAACTATAATGCCCATTTAGTTATATTCAAAATTTTGGAGACATACTATTTTCTCTTTATGGTATATATGTTAAAATGACTCATTTATCTCAAATTGCTTTCTAATTCTTAGATACATTTATCAAGATGAAAGAAGGGCTCTTAATTATTAATATTTTAAGTGGGAAAAAATAACATCTAAGATACTTTATGACAAAAGATTGGTTGGAAATCCATACCCTGAAATATAGTAGTGGTTTTTTATGAGTCATAAAATTCTGATGACCTTTTCTGAGGGTTCATTTTTTGTTTTTCTGTTTTCTGCATTAGGTATATATTTCTTTTGTAGTTGAAGAGAATAAATAAATCCATTAGACTGATGCTTGTGGAGTTGCAAGAAGAAACAGTATTCAGCACTAGGAGAAGCAATCAGGGTTGTAAAGCATGTGGATAAGTCAGTGGAGAGTGCAGATTGTAAGCTTAGCTCACCCAGGTTCATGGCCTGGCTTCACCATATACTGCCTCTGTAAAATGGGGCTAATAACATAGTTCACTAGTTGAATGTATCACTCCCTTTGACAAGCTTGTTCATAACTAACATACATTTAATCCCTACATTAGTGTAAGATGGGACTCTTTTTTTCACATTGCACAGATGAGGGAATTTCAAATATTCAAATATTGTATAAATGGTCAAAATAACACAGTCAACAGGAGGAACAACTGATTTGAACCCATATGCCCAACTTCAAAGTCCTTGCTCTTCAACTCTACTCAAGCGGTTCTGAAACCTTGGTGCACATAGAATCAACTGAACAGCTTCTTACAACACAGATTTGGGCCTGGAACTGTGGGTTTCGATAAGTCTGAGGATGGCCTGAGAATATACAATCCTAACAAAGCTCCCTGGTATTGCTCACGGGCTGCAGGTCTGATGACCATGTGCTGAGATCTACTGTTCTACCCTATAGTTTTCCTCACTGTGCACCCTCAGCTGTATAATAATTTTAGCATAATTTCTCTTACATGTAACTGCTAACCCTTCTTTATTTGGGTGTTTGTTTCCTAATCCCTGTCTTTGTGATTTTTGTACTCTGATGAAGTCCCCAGGTTTATAAAGAGGCCTGAGAAATTCTCCCTTGAATCCTTATTTCTCATACTTTCTGCAGTCTAGTGCCCTAAATGGTTTTGTAGTGGTCTTAAAGGGTTAATGCCGTTCCCACCTCATAATTTAATTTTAGGGAATAAATAAGCTGCAAAACAAAATCTGCTATCATATCAATCCATTTAGTAGCATTTTGAAAGCATTATGGTAATTTATTGCAAAATCATGTCCCATAAATAAAAACCTCTATAAGCTCTTGGTTTCATTTTAAACTTCCTTTTCTCCTTTCTCTGCAGCTATATGGGTGGGTTGGTAATAAATTTATCCTTTGGGACTCTATTACCTTAAGGAGGTTTTCTCTTCCATTATTGTACTGAGTTTTTCTATCACCCTCAAGTTTTGGCTAGAAAGATAACATACAGCCTGGACCACAGATCCTGAGTGCAGAGTAGGAAAATATGTTCTTACTTTCTGCATAAAGTTATAATGTGATCAGCTTATGAAGGCCTACCGTGATCCCCTCCACAGTGTTCAAATCATTTTTTAGTTAGTTAGCATCAATCTAGTTAGTTAGCATCAAAGCACCCTCTAGTTAGTATCTGTCTGGCCATAAGGTAAGATTCTTTTTTCCAAATTATTCATTAAAATAAAAAGAATCTCCTTAAGTATCTTGTATTATGGTGAACTCCCAGTTACATTATATTGAATTAGATAGCTGTTACAGCAAATCCTCATGTTATGCAAATGGATACTTGTGATTAAGAGTTGACTTATGTTTGGATATATATGGTACTTCTATCATTTTTATTTCCAGAATATTTAAAACCTAAGAAACTGAAATAAATTCACTTAATTAAGATTCTTTTATTACGAGGGACAGGAACCCACTCAAGCTGCACTAGCTTAAGCAATAAAGGGGATTGTTTTAAGAATGCACGATGTCTTCATGAATACCAAGGAGAGCAAAGACTAAGTTTCTGGAAGGGACCACAATAAGGAACTGAATGCCCAAAAAGAACCCATGCAACATTCTCTCTTTTTCATATTTTCTTTACTGCTTGAATTTTTTCTCTGGGTACAACTTTCTCAACTTCTCTGTGAATATAGAGGAAGGAAGACCACTCCATAACTCCTGAGAGTACGTTTCCCCTCAAGAAGCTAGCCTAGATGCCCAATTACCTCTCAATCTTCTTCCAAATTCTAGCAGAAAGAATCTAATCAGTGCATCTCACATCAGAAATATAAGTGTACTTAGTACAAATATGGTTGCCAAGAGCAACCTCACCAAAGTAAAAAAACTTTTCTAATAAAGTTGGTCATTAAAAGTTCCGAGGAAAACACAAAAATACTTACATTTGAACAAATTATTTTTTAAAATAGAGTACTTTGTTTTAGTAAATCCGTATTTGGTGGAAGGTAAACCTTCCAAGATATTATATGGTGATGTAGAGCAAGTAGTGATATTTATGTTTGTTTGTTTGCTTATCTTGCCTTCCTATCACTTCTTCTCCTTCTAGCACTACCTCACTTTGTCCTTGGGTTATGCCTTTTCCCCACTCCTTGATGCCCCAGTGGTGGTATAAATCACATCCCTCTTCCCTAGGCAGCAGTAACCATGTGGTACACGTAACCCATGCTGGCCAGGGAACCAGGTCACCATAGAGTGATTGGTTTAAGGGTAAACATGTATTCCCTAGCCCATCAAATTCTTCCTGGAATTTGATATATGACATTTGAAGGGAGGGACGTTTTCCTTTTGTATCATAAGCCATAAGGAAGTGAACTTGTGGTAGCACCTTTCCTGCCATGTGGTACCAGAATATCCCTAAGAATAAAGCCAACAGGCCTAAAGAATGAGCAACAAAAAAATACCATTTGGGTGCCTGGGACCCACCATATCTGAAATACACTTTCAAGTTATAAGAGCCAATCAAATTCCTTTGTTGTTGTCGTTGTTATTACTGTTATACTTAAAATAGTTTGGGCTGGGGTTCAAACCTTTGCAGATGAATTTAACATTACATGTCTCAGAATTGACTGTAAAATATTAATGGAAAATACAAGTCCATAGTCCTTTATTCAAAACCCTCTGGGCCAAATATATTTCAGAATTCAGAATTGATTGGCTTTCAGAAAGGTACAGAGATGTACATACCATACCTCATGTAACAAAAACCTCAGGATCTGAGGCCCTGAGCAGCATGTGGTAAGCAAACATACCAGTATTTCCTCAGCAAAATGCAAGAATATTCATACCAAATGGGACAAGTGAAATCTACAGATCACCTGATGTTGGCTCAGGTCTGGTCACATTTTTGCCTCCAATGGAAATAAGCAAATAATGTTTTTGGTTTTCAGAGTGTTGTATTTTGAAATTGTAGGTAAGGGATTATGGACGTAATGGTCAGTTTAAAGCCTCAACCAGGTATAGACACACTGATAATCCCTGGCTGTGCCTCCCCTGAGCCACACTCCAGAGCTTTACACACTCACTCCAGAACCTACTCACCTCTTTCTAATACTGCTTCACATGTGGGGCGCCTGGGTGGCTCAGTCATTAAGTGTCTGCTTTCAGCTCAGGTCATGATCCCAGGGTCCTGGGATCGAGCCCCACTTCAAGTCCCGCATCGAGCCCCGCATCGGGCTCCTTGCTCCGCGGGAAGCCTGCTTCTCCCGCTACCATTCCCTCTGCTTGTGTTCCCTCTCTCACTGTGTTTCTCTCTGTCAAATAAATAAGATCTTTAAAAAACAAAATACTGCTTCACATACTCAGGACTCTGAAATCACCTGGCTCATGCAAGGGGCCATCCCTAGAGGAGTAGGTATGCTAGGGTCATCCTAAGTAAGTAATGGGAAAATATCACTCCTATGGAGAAGAGGCAAAGCAGAGTCAGTTTCTGTCATGGGCCTTGGTCCCTCTTAGCCAGTGAGACCTTTCTGGCAACAACACCAGGCAGTTGGCTTGTATGCACTCTTCTGGTGTCAGAGGACGAAGGACAACATCCCCTCTCTGCCTGCGACAGATACGGTAGTGTTGTTGGCCAGGTACCATATGATGCGCACCACTGAGTCTGAAACAGGGAAAGATAATCCCACATGAAGTGCAGAGCCCTGCACGGGCTGTGAGAACTCTTTAAGTCTCTTCTAAGGAAGTGTTCCGGGAGTGAGGCCCATTCCCATGTGACCGAGTGGGGATCAAAAGATAGCATGTGCAAGACTGCCTTTCTCAACTGCCTTTCTCAAAAATATACCTTTTAAAGGAAAATTCCATGCCATTATTATAAATATAAAACTAATATCAGTTGTCATAAGTAGAAGGTAATCTTAAAAACCAATGTGACAAAACATAACACACGGTTCCAAAATCTTATCTGTGCCGGTCAAAGAAGTATGGCTTTTGTTTCTCCTCTCAAGTAATGAGAACTGGCTATGTCATTCTAGCACTGAACGATGATGTTCTTTTTGACTTAATGAGAAAATTTGCATGAGATTTGCAACGGGAATATCATTTTTGTATTGAGACTCAAGTTCATTCAGTATTGTGTACTGTAATACCTCACATGGTCTTGATTTTAATATCAATGGTTTGCATCCCATTCTTTGGGAAACATGGATCTTGTTCAGTCTTCTTATTGTAATAGTGGGGAGTTAGATAGCTGACTAGGAAAGTTCTGTCTCAGGTGGTACCGCTGACGATAGTTCATCTATATTAAGTGTATATGGTGCCAGATACTACGAAGTGCCTAGCACATATTGTTTCTTTAAACACTGGTTCGTGAGCATAACATCCCCCTTCTGCAGACAGTGCATTAAGTTTCTGGCCTGAGCTCACACTCTTAGTAAGGGACAAGGTTAAACCAACCTGAACTTCCAAAGCCAGCAGCCAGCAGTCTCTTTATATTTGATGCCTACAGTCTGCATCTTTTCCATGTTCCTGGGTTTGACTGAAAGCGAATAAAAAATCCTGCTTTTCCTTCTAATAATAGGACTTTATACTGGGTTTCCTGTCCAGTAATAATTTTGGTGTATTTTTATCCTCTGTTAGAAAAAAACAAAAATAACCACCGAGTTTCTAGGCAGATAGATAGCCGATGACATTTTAATCTCTGGTACAGAAGATATTGATTTCTGATCAAGATAAACAGGCAATTGTGTTTTTATTTTCATCTAGTTTATTCATTTGTATCCTTCTTTAAGAGGGCATCTATTAATAAGTCTAGTCTAAGATTATACCATGAGTAAACTTTTTACAAGTGTGATCTTTCTAAAATAGCAATGAGAGGAGCAGCAGAGGAGGCCAGATAAACGCTGTCTTTCTTCTGAGCAGAGAAACTTTGCTTTTCTTTCCACTCAGCTGCTTACTTCTGTATAGTAACAGACTGAAGAAGATCATGTTGCAAAATTTGGCATCTACAGAGTTTATATTTTTCAGAATATTTAATAAAAGGCCACCAAATGCTAAAATAATTATCCGTTTCCTGTATGTGTGCAAGTTTTTTCCATTGCTAAAATTTCTTAATTAAAAAATTAATTAAATGGGTTCCTCTAATTAAGAAGTAACTGTAGATCTTGCAGTCATGAACAGTGAAAAACTTTTATTTCCTTCATGGTGGTTTTAATAGCCCTCCACAGAAGGGTAATTCTGGTGGACACATGAAGACCTTTCTCTCCTGAAATTGCTTCCATTAACTCCATGGCCGATGCTTCATGTTCCCCAACCATTCTTCCAACCCATTTGACTTTTTTTGCAGTGCAATTATCTTGATATACAAATATAATATAATAACATAGAAACATTTTAATCCTCTTAAATGTATACAGTATTGTTTCATAAAGAGGGGAACGTTAACAAGAGCGAAACAAAGTATGAAGAGAAAAGTAAAAAACTTTAAAAATGTCACTAGTTTGCTTACCATCCGCTCAATATGCTTCTCTCCTAGCCCGAACATTGGATGAGAAACACGAATCTGTTGTTCCATTGGCAGGTTTCAGTTCTTCTGTGCTTTTCCTAGGGATCATCATCTCCCCACGATGAGTGTGACTTAGTGTTTTATTATTTATATTTTAACAACTTGTACCACATACACTGACTACAGATTCTATTTCTTATGTAAGATGCAGCTCTGTTGGCAGAGTCAAACCTTCTCTAAGATAGATAAAGATATATATGTGGGTTATAAGCTTCCCTTTGTGTCCATAATGTATTATGGGGTGTTTTCCTTTAATTTCAGTTCTCCTAGTTAACTCCACAGGACAAATCCATCGTCTAGACACTCTTTTTTCTTTCCTCAGATCCTACCTGCCTCACCAACGTCAGCTGACACTGTTTCTCATGCTTCCAGAGGCTCTCATGAGTTGTCTCATGTAACACGGGTACATGGGAAGTTTCAGCTTACAGCTTATCGTTTGGTTCCTTCCACTACAGTGTTATGTTCACCAGAAATATTAAAAGCAATTCTGTTTATATGGTGTTGGTTAGAGAAAGAAGTAACTGTATGTTGATAATTCCTTAATATACTTAGCTTCTTCTAGTGAAACGTGGAAGTAAAACCAGCCTCAGGTGAAGGCTCAGCCTTCGCCTGATCCCCTCGGGGAGCTCTGGGCAATGAACTACCCCTCAGAGTTCATTCTAGATTGAGGCAAGGCAGTGGGCCTCACCTGGTCCCATAGAGGGTGGTATGGGCTCCATACAGCCCACAGCAAGACAGAAAGTTCCAGGTGCTCCTGGCTTTCTGAACATGGAGTAGAAGCATCTCCAGTAACCCCAGGGCAATTCTCCAAAGAAAGTTGTCAGTGGGAGTCTTTGGAAGCAAAACATGCAAAAGTGTGGAATTGGGCATGTACAATTGGTAAGAAAAATGGACATCGCTAGCTACAGTGTCCACTACAGTAAATACGTAGGACTATGAAATATATAGAATTTTCTAAACAAGACATGAAAAGCACAAGTCATAAAGAAAAATAATCATAAAAAAAGAAAATGAAAGAAGAAAGAAACAAAAAAAGAAAGGAAGGAAGAAAGCAAGAAAGAAATGAGGGAGGGAGGAAAGGAGAGAAAGGAAAGAAGAAAAGGAAAGATCTCAAGAACAAAAATAAGATCAAAAGTAAATTAAATATTGGAATTTGAAATCAGCTTCATTTTTCTTTCATCTGCGGATCAGGAATGAGTGTGAGACAGAATCAAATACAGCCCTGTTTCCTTGCTTGGGAGCCTCAGTGAATGGTGATCAAAACTGAAGCCTACGGAGGAAGGTGATGAGTTTAGTGGCAAATACATGAGTCGTATTGCCCATGGGACACCCAACTGGATGGTCCCACTAGGAATTTTATTCATAAATTTCTTCAAAAGGCATTTTCATGCAGTTCCTCTGTGCTAAGCACTGTGCAAAAATGTTAAGAATATCTAAATGAATAAAATAACACTTATCCTTGAGGGGCTTATACTTTATTGAGAGAATATAGATATTCAGATATTGTGTTCTTCAATGAACCAATTTGCCCATGTTTTATACATAGCTCTAGGCTTTAGGTACACAGCAATGAAAAAAAATAGGCAAGTCTCCTGTTCTTGTTGAGTTAAACATGTAGTATGGAAAAACAGGTAATAAATAATTGAAAAATATGTAGCAGTCATGAGTGGCATTGAAAGAAACACTAAGGGTGCCTGGGAGGGGCTTTATTTGTCACTTAGAGTTAGGGAAGTCTCAGCCTCAAGAGGTGACATTTAAGTGGAGGCATACATAGCAAAGATAAAACTTTTGGAGGAAAAGAAAGAAAGGCATTCCTGGAAAGAGTGAGTGCAAAGACTCAAAGTCAGGAAGGATCTTGATGTACGTGAGAAACAGAAAGAATGGCAGGGTGTTAGAGTCAAATAAATGAGGGGGAGTGTGGCAAAAGATTGGGTCAGTGAGGACAACACTGGCCAGATTCAATGTTATGTGTCTGGTTTTCCTCCTTAAATGGAGGCTAGATCTTAAACCATTTTAAAGCACAAAGATAACATGAATTCAAGTAATAGCACTGGAATTCTGAAAAAAATATGATTCATGTCAGTGCTTTTCAAATTGTCTGTGAAGAATTTTTTTTTAACATTGTGAACCAATGCATTTATAAAATACAATGAATTTGAAATAGAAAATTGGCATAATAAGAAAACAGAAAATACAAGCTCTTTTTTAAATGATGACATTCAACAGTCATTGTCTTATCTCTATAATGGTTTTGAAATGCTTAGTCTCATTTTCTGTACTATTTAGCTTGTTGTGGTCTGATCATTGACCAGGACCAGACCATGAACCACACTTTGAGTAGCACTGGGCTATATAACTGAAGGTTTTTATTATATTTTTAAAATCTGTCATTATTTACAGGCATACTTTATTATTATTTAATTATGTTTGATTAGAAAAACTAGGTAATCTCATTTCATGTCCTGATGTTGATGGGGTACGTGTGTGTGTGTGTGTGTGTGTGTGTGTGTGTGTGTGTGTGTGAGAGAGAGAGAGAGAGAGAGAGAGGTTGTACCAAGAATGTTATTAGGTCCCTGATTTCTTTAAAGTACAGTAATATATGAGCCCACTGTTCCCAATGTGCTTTTGGCATTATTTATGAAAAACAGTCTTTAATTACCAAGCTTAACACATTATCCTTGGTGGAGACTCAAATCTCTTTTCCAACTTTAAACTGAGCAAAAGCTTTCATCTGGCAAGGTATTGAAGCCCACTATGAAAATTTTGTGCATAGAATTATCACCAAGAGCTATTTGGCAGCTTCTCCATCTCAATGAAAAGGACTCTGTATTTTATCTTCACACAAATAACTCTCACCACCATATAAATTATTTTCTCAATTATCTTTCAACCTTTTTGCAATAAGGTTTCCTGAATAAGAACTGGAAATATCCACATCACATTCCATGTCACATTTCTTGATCCAAATTCTTTTAATTAGTTACTTAGTCCAAATCTATTTCAAGCACAACAATTTCCTGTATATCTGGAAGAGTGGTGGGAAATTTTTACCTCATCTAACCCAATCATGGACCATAACCCCATATTAATCTGGGAGACAGCCAATGCTTTTCTCTGGAGTGGTGTTACTTCTCTTTTAGCGTGCAAGATATTTTTTGCATTGGAAGTGAAATTTCGTAGTTGTGAAAGAGATTTCCAACACACATTTTCCAGTCGATCCCAAGTGAAGTGTAAGCCATCGGAGTATCTTATGGCACTCTGTCCAATCAGAGTCTTGCCTCGTACATTTTTAAAGCACAGATTTTATGCTCTTGGTAGGGAGCCAAGGGAAATGCTGGATCAGCACACTCAATTCCAAAGGAACATCTAATTTTATTGTCTCCTCCTCTGAATTTCAGAGAACAATGGGTTAGCCACAGTCTACACTGTGGCTCAGATTGTTAAGTTATTTTCAAATCAATTGCACTCCTGAACTAGTTTCTCTTTTCACTTCCCTGGTAGCCTGCATTCTCTCTGATGCACTTGAAAACAACTCATAGCTCTGCATGACCACCTGAACCAACAGATACCACTTAAACTTGGGCAGTCTCAGGAGACATGGGTTGTTGTTGACTGTGGCCTGGAGTTTTAGTGCAAAAGCCCACGTGAAAAAGGCCTATTGTTGGGCTTTGCTGGAGAGAGAGATATTTTCCTTTGTAATCTCAGCAATAGCTTCAAATGGGACCTTTTCTAATACGCTACATGTGTGTTTCAACGAAAGGCTTGAAATGCCGTTATCTAAAAATCTAATGAAACATGTCTGAAAGAAGCACATGTTAATTGCTTATCAAAGTATCAACTTTCATTTCACAGAATGACTGATATCTTTGTGAGTCTGTGAGGAGAAATCACTACATTTTGTTTCAAGGGCATATTTTTTACCACCAATAAATAGAGAGGGTGGATATAGTCAGAATTTGCTGTCACTAATTCATGACTAGTTTTCTTTAGGTAAAGCATCATATTGTTTTTATGCAAAACACTTTCCTTTGGGGGATGAATGACCTCTTTCGTTTGCAAAATCTGCTCTTTGCTTTTATGAAAAACACAGACTTATTCATGGCTTAAAAAAAAATTTTCTCCTAAATGTGATTCCAAAACAAACTGGTCCTACTGATGTGTCTCAAGTGACCCCCTCAAAAAAAAAAAAAAAAAAAATCCCTTGGATTAACCCAAGCCAGTTTCGAATTTCTAGGAGCGCCTGATCTGTTCTTCTCAAGAGTAATTTTATTTTGGGGGGAAGGGGAGGTCTTGAAAAATACAACAAAAACACACCAAAAATATTTAGTGTTTTTAACAGAAACTCAAAGTGGAGAAGGAAGTAGTAGCCTGAAATAAAACAGAAGGGGGAAAAGGCCAGGAATGGCTACACTGGAACTTTCGCTCGTTGTCACTTTCTCTTGCCCAGTGAAGCACAGAGAACTACATCTGTATCCAGGAATGGTTTGCACACATCTGATGGGAATGGATAAGTTAAGTCTCCAACTTTCTAAGGAAATAAGAGCTGATAGGCGCCCAGGCAAACATCCTGGCCACAGGGAAGCAGGTAGCCACACGTTCGGAGATGCCGAAATAATTCCACCCACCTTTACACTTCTCTCCATTTTAAAAGCAGTAATAAAAAAGCAACAGTGGGGGCACCTGGGTGGCTCAGTCGTTAAGCGTCTGCCTTCGGCTCAGGTCATGATCCCAGGGTCCTGGGGTCGAGCCCCACATCCGGCTCCTTGCTCGGCAGGAAGTCTGCTTCTCCCGCTACCATTCCCTCTGCTTGTGTTCCCTCTCTCGCTGTGTTTCTCTCTGCCAGATAAATAAAATGTTAAAAAAAAAAAAAAAAAGCAACAGTGACTTTCTTCCTGCAAGCAGTACCTTTCTGTTTCTTCTCTTGTTCAGGCTTTCCTGCCCGATTCCTTTTCTAAATCGACATCCCCCTCCATTTCAAGGGCTCTACTTGAACAGCGGGACAATTGTGTTTTTCCTCCCTGCCCTTCTGCTTCACCCTCTTTTATTCATCTCTTGGCGCAAAGCCTCAGTTGCAAGTCTTCCTCCCCTGCTCGTCCTCAGGTCTTCCTAGCAGACCCCCAGCGCCATCCTCCCCTCCCATGGAGAGCTCCTCCCACTTGGTGCTGGCCACCAGGTCCCCCTGCTCCCAGTTCCCTTCCCGTCATCTGCCTCCTACGTGCCAGGCAGGCTCCGCTCCACAATTTCATCAGGTGGCCTGGGGGTGAGGGTGAGGAAGCTGTCACTTAAACTCTCTCCGTCTCAGCCGGCCTGAAATGGAAAGTGTGATAAATGGAACCGTACAAGGCTCAATTTCGTCTGGAAATTTCAAACTTATGATGTTCAAATAGGTTCATAAACTCCCCCAGAACACCTCTCTGCTCTCCCTAATACCCATTTGCAGGTTTCGACTGAGCAGACCTCTCTACCTGTTTTTACAGCCCAAGATATTCGGATCTTGGCATGCATCAAGTGCCTCTGCTTTGGCATGTTTTTAATCTAGTGCCCAGTTTGGGGATGTGGCCACCGCATATATATTTGCTGATTCCCTTCCAGAGGAAGAATGTCCACAATGGACAGCATAGGTAGTCTTCAAAGGAATTTCGCTCAAGGCAGCTTTTATTTGTCTCTGTTTCCAAAAGTCAGAGCTGGTTTTGTTGTTGGCAAATATGTTTCTACATGTCTTGTCCTGCAGAAACATTGTCAAGTGGAGAATCTTCAAAAGGGACTCTTGCTATCTCGCTGAGAAAAGGCTTTTCTCTTCCATTTCCTCCCTCATTTCTGTCCCTCATCTTCAAGAAATAGTCCTTAAAATACTATGAGGATGCAAATCTAAATGGTAAGCAGAAAATTATCGGTTATGCCTTTTTTTCAGATCGCAAAGATCAGTAACATGAGTTGTTTTTACAAAATTTGAGCTGCGATATAGTTAAATGTGTAAAAGGTGAAAGAGAAATTTAATGAATGTTTTTATTTAAATTTCATCCATTAATGTATAATTACACAAGCAATACAAGAAGTCGTTGTATCTCCCTTGACCATCTTCTTCAGTTCAGGTACCCTCACCAGATATAACTACTCTTTTTTTTCACACCGTATGTATTAACTACATTTAGATACTGTGTCTGTAGAAATACACAGCTTTTGTGTTTTTGTTTTTGTTTTCGTTTTTGTGTCTTTGAAACAAAATGGGATTATTTTATATGCTTTGTTCTACAACTTGCTTTTTCTATCCAAAATATACCTTGGAGATCTTTCAATATCCTCAGATAGAGTTGTAATTCTTTTTAACTAATCTGTATTATTCTGCATGTCAAAAATCAATGTTTAAGTAGCCTACAATTTTTTCTGTTTTTCACTTTTACAGATAATATGTCAATGACAGTTCTGAATACATTCCCAAATATTTATCAGTGATTTCTTTTTTCTCTAGGTTAGATGCCCTGAAATGGAAACGTTAGACCTAAGAAAATATACATTTTTAGTTTTCTTAAATATTGCCAACTTGTCTTCCAAACTAGTTTTACCAACTTGATATCTCTTCTTGTGGATCAGTTTGTTTTTTTTTATCATATCATCTCTAACTCTCCCTACTCCCCCACTCAAATCAAAAGAGTAGCAGTCTGAAATCAGAAATAAATAAAAGAGAATTTTAAAGACTTAACACTTTCTTCCCACTGTTTGCCAACACATAACATGCTTTTCTGCCTATCCTACACCAAGTCCTAATGCTCACAGAACTAATTCGTATCGTGTTAAAAGAGAACATATTTTCTCAATACAAATGCTAAATTTAAAATAAAAGAGAAAAAAAAAAAACAAAAAAAACCCGACTAGGAATGTTTTTCCATCCTAAGTTGTTGTGTAAGAGAAGTCTCAACGGGTACAGAAATATTTCATTTTAGAAAGCATTTATTTCAAAAATATTCTCTCTAACTTAAAAAAAAAAGCTAAATTTTAGGATGTTCTATTTATTATGTGTATTTCAAGAACAGCCCCTGATGTGGGTGATATGTTTGTTCAGATATTTTGAAGGAGGAGGGATTTAAAAATATTAAGAAAACAACCCATACTGAAAACTTCAGGCATTTGATTTAAATGTGTGTGAGTTTCAAAACTTGATGGTTCCAAAATACTGACCACATTCAACATGTTGCTTTGTGTGTGATCACAGTCTTGGGGTTAGTTCAGTCCTCCAATGGGTCCATCCATGGCTTTTTAAAAAGTGTATTCTTTGGAGCTAGAGATGCACAATAGCATTGTTTTTTAAACAAGCATGCTTCTGGGAAAATAGGTTTGGGAAATGCTATAAGCCATGGCCACCCCACTCTAAGAGATTCACAATCATATTAGCATATCAAAGTTCCACAGTCCTGTAACACCAGAAATTGCCCAACTTTGTTCGCAAGCCCTATTTGTCTATGATAATCTGTTTTTCACATAACATTTTTAACATCTTCTGGAACTGCTATTGCCAGCAGTACACTTGGAAAAATGCTGTTAAGTCCAAAGTATCAGAAGAGTTAAAGATCTGATGCCAGTGAGCTTCAGAGGGCATGAAAACAAAGTACCTTAAGCCAACCGCGAAAGAGAGGCTAGATCCCAAGCAAGGACGCTGATGACAAAGGCATAGTAGGGACTCCAGAAAACCACAGAAAAGTGGCATCGCTTCATTCAACAAATATTTATTGAATGCCCATTCAGAGGAGGCCCTGTTTGAGATGTTTCAGATAGAGCAGTTATTAAAACAGATTTAAAATTCCTTGCCCCTCTTAAACCATTTCAAGATGTTATTTACTGAGAAGTTCAAATTCTAAAAGTCAATGAATGGATGCATTAAATTAAACATTTCTATATATCAAAAGAGACCATGAAAAAAATGCTTTTAAGACATACTCTGGGAGAACATATTGAAATCCTCAAATCAATAAGAAAATAACAATCCAGTAGAAGAACGGTCAAGAGACAGTGAAGAAACCAAAACAGACATGTGTATGATTCTCAACCTCCTAAGTAATGGCTTAAATGAAAAATCATACCACAAAGATTTACTTCACAGCTAATATGGCAAAAACAAAGTCTAACAATACCGTGGGTTAGCAAGAATATGGGACTATTCTTACAGGTCGCTGGTGGGAGATTAAATTGGTATAAATACCTTGAAGATGATTTGAGTCAGTACTGACCAATAAAAAGAAAATGTGAGCCACACATGTGAGTCCTACTTTTAAGAAGCCACATTTTAAAAAAGTAAAGAGAAACAGATAAAGGTAATTTTCATAATATATTTCATGTCAACCAATATATCCTAAATGTTATCGTTCCAATGTATAATCAACCTAAAAATTTATTAATGAGATGTTTTACATTCTTTATTTCACACTTTCTCTGAAATCCAGTGTGTATTTACACATAGAGTACAACTCAATTCAGACTAGCCACATTTTAAGGACTTGGTATCCGCATGCGGGAAGCGGCTCCCATACGGGACAGAGAAGCAAAGTCAACAGCTAGTAAAATTGATGCTGTACCTAAGAAAACTGCTGTACATTTGCACCAGGAGTTTGAAGAATGTGCACCGCGATCTCATTCCAAAGATTTAAAAATGGAAACAGTACAAATGTCCATCAGCAAGAGAATGGGTTTATGAATTGTGATATATTCATATTATACAACAGGATAGAGCATGAAAACAAATGAGCTAAAGCCATGCTTAACATAAAAGTATATTGTGTGATAAAAGCAAATTGCAGAAGAGTACGTAAAGTGTGATCACTATATATATATAAATATATATATACACACATATACATATATAAAGTTCAAAAACCTCCAAAACAATATTATTTATTCCTTAAGTGTCTGTACATCTGTGATAATAGCTTCAAGGCATCTAAGAAAATGATAAATATCAATTCTGCATGTTAGTGTTTATCCAGGAGGGTGAGGGAGAATGATCTAGGCAAGGGACAGCAGGGATTTTGACTGTATTGATGTTTTATTTCCTAACCCAGGTGGAATATATTCTTGTATTTGTCATATTACTCTACACATTTATTGTATGTCTAAAATATTTTAGAATGTTTGCTGAATGTCAGGAGTGAGTAGAACATTCCAAAGTGCCCAATTTTCTGGTCACTGAGAATAAGCCTTATAGTCACGGATGTGTGTTGGAGAGAGAGGGGAGAATTCTGTTTTCCTTTTATAGTGAATAGACATTTAAATTGTTTTCAAAAGGAACATTTGATCTGTCTCCACATTGCCTGCAGTTCGCCTTTGCAGTGAGGTTTGGCTCATGCATGTCTAAGCAAGAGGCGAAGTTCCTTAATGTCACCCAGCGCAAAGCGAGGTTCGGGGAAGGGGGAAGAGCACACACAACTGGAAGTTCCCTCAAGCGGAGAGGTTAGCACCTGCTTTGCCCTGGGTAAGTACGCAGATGGAGTCTGCGGGTGGAGAAGTCAGGCAATCATTTTTGGCTCCACTGAGGCCTCTGTGAATTATTCTCTGACCTGAGTTCTGTTCGGATGGTTCTCCCTTGGATAGAGCTGCGAACGCATACACACATCTCACACACACCCTTCACTTAATTGCAATGTCACAGCTACGGGTTGAAACCCGCCAAGAAGCAAGGTGAAGTGGATGTGTGCTCAGTAGTCAGCATTTGGAGAAACATACTACATCAACACCAAAAATAAAAAACACCCCATTTCCAATTGCCACATCAGGCACTGCTCTGGGAAACTGTCTCAGCTTCAAAGAGGTTCTCACCAAAAGCTAGCTAAAAGGAAATCATGATTTTAAAAAGAAAAGCAAAAAGAGGGGTTTTCTCAATGGGAAGTGTATTCTTTGAAAAATCTGAAGTCTTATTGTAGTTGGTGAGTAAAAAGTTATCCTCTATCCTCTATCACTTTGTGTAGAACTCTCCACATTGAAGTACCGTGCTAGAAGTAGATCCTGCAATAGAACTCTGGTTTTTTTTTTTTTTTTTTTTGCAAATTTACCCGATTATCCCAATTGCTGGGGCTGTTGGGGTTCAGTCTTCTTCCCAGCCCCTCCCAATACCTAGAAAATTAGAATCTCATGCATCGGGGCTTCATCTTTTCAGTGGTGCCCAGGGCAGCAGGAGAAGCGACAGAACCTGGGAGCTTATTAGAAATGCAAAATCCCAGGTTCTGCCCTTGACCTTCTGAGACAAGCCACACTCCAACAATGTCCCCAGGTGACTCAGTATTTCCTGTGATCACTAAGGCTGGGGAAGCGCTGTTCCATGAACCAGGATTTGGCATCCCGTTTCCTGGGTTGGAAGCACAGTTCTGCTTCTCGTCAGGCTTGTGACTTTTGGCAAAATATTTGATCTCTCTCGCTTTCAGCGTCCTCTCCTGCCAAATGAGCAAGATAATATTGCCTCCGATAATCTCTGAAGGATTGCACTGAAGAGGAAATGGATAATGCCCGTGTGGTACTTAGCAGGATGTCTGGCACATAGCAAATGCTCAGTTAGTAGTGGCTATGATTACTGTCTGTGCATCTTTAAAAAAGAATACACATACCGAGCATAGAGACGATCTCGATGAAGGCAAATAAGGTTTAAAGATACTGTGTAACTAGATCATTTAAACCCCAGATACCTGAGTCTAAAATATTGACACATTTGATCACTCTGAAATTCTCAGAGTAAATATTCTAGCTTTTAAAGCCTAAGACACTACAATAAGACAATAGCTGGAAGGAAAAAAAAAAACTTGGGGACTAGTACTCATCATAAAAAGGTTTTTTTTAGTAAATTAAGATACTCAGGAGGCTTTGCCAGGCTACATGAGGGTGAGTGGTAGCCAAACACATGTAATAATTTTGGTCTCAAACTTCCTTTTTTTCTTTTAACCGGAAGATAAGTTAAAT
>CM053603.1:30016370-30067934 GCA_028646535.1 Procyon lotor
ACAAAAACAATTAAGAGAATAAACAGAAAATGATTCCCTGAAGATGTTTCTTCACCGACTCAAATGGTGAAAAGAACTATGTTTTATACTTTTTTCAAAAATTCTGACCTGATATTTCAGGGGCAACCATAGTCATTTTTCGTTCTTATGTAGCTCTATCCTATCACCAGATATCTTCTGCTTTCTGCATTATGTGCTAGAAATGAAATTAGAATGACTTTGTGTTGAAGGGGAACATAAAGTTCAGTTAAGGACACATCTTGTCCCTTGCCACAGCTGCCAGAGCATCCAGCTCGGGGAGGGTCCCTCCAGGAATGGGATTTATGAATTAACTGCTGCTGAAAAGCCAACAGAGGGAGCACAAACCATTGTTTTTTGTGACACATAAAAACGGCTATTAAAAATAAACTTTCCTGGTGGCACGGCATAAGATTTTTTTAATTAAATCTGTGTATCTCAATTTTGAAAGGCGTTTGTCAGGTAATAGCTATTAAAATGAGTCCTATTTGCTTATTTAAAATTTTGTCAGAAACAGAGTAATGATTTGGGGGAAATATTTTTCTTATGAGGAGACGTGAGCTGGCCTGATGATTTTTCTCGGCTTATCTCCTTGTGTTTATGAAGTTCTAGCAAAGACCCTTAATATTCACCCTTGTTCATTCTGTTGCCTTTTCTTGCTCATTCCCTTCTTTTTATCTGTCATGAATTGCAGCATACTCTAGATATTTGGAGGGAGAGCAATTGTATAGCCTTATTCCTTAAAATTTTAGGTCTTACACCTGAAACTTCTCTTTTCTGATCGAAGGGCTCTTATTTTTCTCATTCGTATAGAATTCTGTTCTAAGAAAAACCCAGAGACGCCCTCAATGTTTTTGCCTATGGACTTTTCGTGTTACTGGCTTCTCAAATGAGAACTTCAAAATGAAACTTCTTATATCTGAAGTAGATTGTCATAAGGCTGCTGGTTTACCGGTTCTCCTTGAAGTTACAGAGCAAACTTTGATATTCACGTACATACAATTTTCTCTATTTACTATCACTACTTCAACAATTTTTAGATATTTGGTCACTTAAAATCTAGACAGTTCTCTCTTTTTCCATAGTAATTCTACAAAGGTATCAACCAATAATGTTTTTCCTCTAGTAAAACATGTTCACATGTCCTGATAAAAATCTTTAGGGTTGAATACTTTTAAGACTGAATGCTGGAAATGACATTTATGTTGATTAAGTATCTATTTATGAGGGCACCTGGGCGGCTCCGTCGACTAAGCATCCGCCTTCGGCTCAGGTCATGATCCTGGAGTCACTGGACTGAGTCCCTCATTGGGCTCCCTGCTTAGTGGGAAGTCTGATTCTCCCTCTGACCCTCCCCTCTCTCGTGTTTTCTCTCTCTCCCTCTTCATCTCAAATAAATAAGTAAAATCTTTGAAAAAATATCTATTTATGAAAAATTTTCTGTGCCTCTGTGTAAGTAGTACAGAATTTTGCTACCACAAGAAAAGGAGGGTTTAACACCCTGACTTTATTACTTTGTTACAATTTTGATAGTATTGAGATTACTGGCTATTCAAATAGTATTTAAACCAAACTACCAGCTGCTGTAGTCACACAAAAGGCCCTATACATAACCAGCTGTGCCTTATAAAGCTAGGGGCTGCCTTTCTCCACCACCACTTTCTTTATTTTATCAGCAAGCTGTGGTTGGTTGTTTTTCCACCATCCAAATATACCTGGTCACACTGGAGTTTTATTTTTTAGGGTAACTCTTAGATGAGATTTTACGTATGTCCTAAAATCTAAATCTAAAACTCCAGCAGCTTCCCCTCCTGTCTTGTTTTTTTTTGGGGGGGGGGCAATACGTATTGTAAAATATGAGTGTTGCTGTTAGAAGTTCCTTCTGAGGAATGTGATCATTTGAACTAGGTTGCTGGTCTGAGCTAACAAAGATAACCTTTTAAACTGATTTGGAGGATACTGTGTCTTATTATTTTCCCATATTCAGTACAATCTTGTGTTTGACCCCCAGGATATCAGCATGAAAGCTACCCCCATACATATGGCTGCCAGAATGTAGAAAAGGGAAATGGTTAAGTGATTTAAATTCTTTACCACTAAAAGCTTTCAGTTCATTGATGTTCAAAAATGAGTTGAAGAATCTAGCACAGACTGCTCAGAAACTAACAAATCAATTGCCATTCACCAATCAAACACACCAGGCCAATTCTCAGCTACCTCACCTTCAGACTATTCATGGAAGGTCCAGTTTAAGAGAACTAATCTGGGCTCTTCTCTTTATGGTCTTGAGGCTGCCGTCCAATTAATGCAAAGAAGTGACAACAGAACTTAATAACTATTCCCGATCATTGAAACAATGTATAGAGGTGGTTGGAAGGCAAAAGAACTGGGAGAAATTGAACCTGATGGTTGGAGCCATGTAGATATCCTCTGAGCTTCTTTACTATCCCCTTTCCACCAGGCAGTACTGTGGCATCTGCTCCCAAACTGTTCCCATCCTGTTCAAAAACTGACCTGCATATATATTGGGCTTAATGACCAAATGTTTAAAAATTCATTGCACAAGAACAGCTGAAAGCAGTTGATTGGTTTGAACTTTATTGTATGCACCTTGCTTCCAGGACCGCAGTAAAGAGGAAGGTCAGCTGGTAAACATTTGGGCATTTAAAAATGAGAGGCCCTAGATTTCCCAGTACCCCTGTCTGTTTTCTTATCCCAAGCATTAGGTCCTGCTAAGTTCTTTGTGCCGAGCTGGCGCTTTGTTTGTTTTTGCCTGCCCATCCTCATACAGGAGGAGCAGAGCAGATCTGGAGCAGTAGACGCCTGCTAAGTCCTGTCAGGCTTTTACCCTGAGAAATTATTTCTGGAAGTACAGTCCTCATTGACGGGCCATTTCAGTTGCAAGAAAACAGGTAATTTTGTGGTTTATTTTTTCAAGTAGTGTTTATAAGTGATTGTCACTCTTACAAAGAACCACCTTCTCTAGGAAAGGCCAAATTGTGATGCAATATTCTAGGTAGAACCCTCACTGGATTTGACTTGAGACATTGCCCTGCGTGCTTACAAGCAAACACCAACACCCTGGAAATTTCATAGCATCCTCCATAAAGTTCTATTTTCAATTCATAGCACTCATGTGAAATATGTGATTGGGAAAAGATTATTTGTTAAAAAAATGACTGCTTAGGGTGAGAAAATGGTCTAATTGATTGAAACTCCACTTTGAATAGTGGAGTTTCTAAGTGAATTCCATCCTTATTCCGGAAAGCCAGTATAATTTCTTAAGTTCGGTTTTTTTGTGACTAACAGCTTTTTACTCCATGATTTCTGTTTTGTTTTGTTTTTTTTTCTTGTCCTCCAATGCAGGACAAGAATGCTTCTCTACTTTGGCTAACGTTTGGTCCATCTGATTACAGTCATTATTGATATGAACATAACACACACACACACACACACACACACACACACACACACTCACACACACACACTAAAGCATCGAGGTGTCTCTTAAATAGAAAATGTTGGGCAAAGGCATTTGGGTGGGAGGGAGAAGGAATAAGGACCAGTCTTCCCACAGGTTCAAGCTGTTTCCTCCTGTGGTCTCACGGTGTTCACCACTATTCGCACCCCTGAAATGGCTTCAGTGAGAGAAACCAAGCGCTTTTGCTTTATTTGGGGCCGTTGGGCATATGTGTGTTTTAAACTCACTCTCCTCCTTAACTGATTTATTCCTTTCTTCTTTATAATTTTCTCTTGCTCAGTGTGTAGTCCTTTGTCATTAGAATGATAATCATAATAATAGCAGGAATGTAATTTCCCATAATGCTAATAGTAGCTGTGTGCACATACACACCCAGTTTATTCTTAGATTCATTTACGCTCTGACTTCATCTCATATTTAAATACAGCAGGTGTTTATCTTCATCAAGAAATGTTTGTTGAGCTCCTCCAGGGAGCTTGGGGCTGTCCCTAGGTGCCGTGGGTTTACCCAGGGCAGATCCAAAGACGTGGAAGTACTTTTCCCACCCCCCTAAGATCCAGGAGTGTAAATTTTATTTCATTTCTTCAGATGTTGTAAGTGGCAGAACCTTTACTTCTGCTTGCTTCAAATTCCCTCCGCGGTGTTTGCAAGGACAGACAGAAATGCATATTAACTTGAATTATTGAGTGGTGTCCTGCTTTTAATATGGTGCTCTGCTTCAAAAATATAATGGAGAGGGATTCTCTTTTTACAGCCATTAGATGAAAACAATAGACGGTGATTATATAAGTACTATGGATTTTTTTTTTCCCTGAAGCTTGTCGGCAACATTAGAGCACGACCTTGCTCTTCACAGCACCTTTCTGATACAGGTGGAAATCAGTGGTACAGGGAGGTTAAGCAGAGTCCTCAAAATGGATTATATGTAGTAGTACTAATAATAGTATCTTCTTTTAAAATCATGCTTTTCAGTTTAAAAGGTGCCTCCTATTGTCCTTGTTTTTTTTCCTATTGTCCTTGTTTTTAAGAGATAGGTTCTGACGTATTGAAGATGAAAATGAGAATGCAATGTCTATAACATCAAAAAGGGAATGCAAATATGCAAAACATGAACAACTGTTAAATCTCAAAGATGAAAAAAGGGAGGGGGGTCCCTTAGAAGACATCTTGTTGGGGTTCATGAAAACCCAGTGGCATGGGCTGGAAAAAAATCATGGCCCTATTTTACAGATGAGAATAAGGGGGATAAGAAACAGAGCAGCTTGGGATCGTATGACTAGTGGCTGGTTCGGTCAAGATCGGAATTCAGGTTTTCTCCTTCTAAATCTAGTGCTTCCCTCCCACCTCCTCCTTTTTAACTATAGTCAGTGGTTTCTGGACAATTACTGATGGATTCTTAACAGAACATTTGAATTCCGGTCTAATCTTTTAAGATCCGGATTGACAAAAATTGTACTTGCAAATAGAATGTCTAGATTAATCAGACAGATTATCCCAGGTAGAGTTTAGGATGTGTCCACATTATCCAAGAAATACTTAACCTATGTTCATGTTTTCTCTCTGTTGAATGTCTTAAATTTGGTAGGACAACAGTGTTAGGAGCTAAGCTTTTGAAATAAATCAGACTGTCAGGGCAACGGTGGGCATACTGTTTACCCTCTCGTGTAGGGTAGGAATGTAGTTAATAGGAACTTCTACCTCATAGGTTTGTTGTGAGTATTAAATTAGATACTGTATTAAAGCACTCGGCATAGTATCTGTTACAGAGTAAAAGCAAAAGTTAAAAAAAAAAAGTGCAAGTAAAAATAGTATTCGTTAAATACACAATTATTCATGGTGAGCCTGCTATGTTTCCAGTCAATGAAACCCTAGCCAGTACCCCTTTAAAACTCGCAATGACTGTGCAATTACACATTGCTACTTGAAAGAAAAATACTATGGAATTCAGGACTTAGGAGAAATAGTTAAAATAGGTGTGCCTTGGTCTCTATAATCTGGGTGTGTCCATAGGGACACCAGATCGCAAGGTCAAAAAGAAAGAAAACGGGCTGTTCATATCATCTGGAGTTAAGAGCAATGGAGATAAAATATAAGGATAATTCAAGAAGAGCAAATCTGAATGATCAGCAACCATGAAAAGATGCTCCAGGTCTTGAGTATTCAAAAGTTAAGATTAAACAATGTGAAACTACTTTACCAATGGATTGTCAAAGAAAGTTACTTGAAGTGATATTAGCAGTTGTTTGTGGAGATGCACAGAAAAAATCTCATGTATTTTCAGAAGAAATACGATTCTAGTGACATCCATGAAGAATAAGTTGTGTATATGGTTTAAACCAACAAACTCACTTCTGGGTATCTGTCTCAAGGCTATAAGAGCACCAGAATGTAACTCTCTAAGTGTAAAGACATGCATTCCAGTGTTGTTCGTAGCAGAGAAAAGCTAGAACCAATGAATGGCTAATAATATTTATGGTACATCCACACCATGTAATGTGTCCATTAAGAAGTATGGATCAGTGCTCTTCCAGTTGACTTGGGAGGGTTTCCAACATTGTTAGGAGCCAAAAGGGTAGGGTACAGACACAGGTGTGCCATATGGTCACCTTTGAGTAAAGCTAACAACATACATAAGGTGTGTGATTCATACATGTACAGATGAGCATTGAGAAAAGTAAAGAAGAATGCATAGGATAGTGTTAAAAAGACTACGGCAAGCAAAAAAAAAAAAAAAAAATTAAAGTACACCAAAAAGAAAATACACACATGCACACACTCTCACACCAGTATATATGATATATCCCATTAATTTAAACTGTGGCATGTATATATTATGTATATATGTCTTGTATAAAAATGAAAAAAAGAGTAAAAAATTCTACTTGAATTTAGTAACATGTTGGAAGATAATAGAGCATATAATAAGCTGCAGTGTCATTTGGATAGATTGCTGCCATGTTTAAAAGCAAATGAACAGATAGAACCTGGCTATGTGTATATGTCTACACACACACACACACACACACACACACACACACACACACCCTATATTCAATCTCAGGGCAGCAAACTATGGCCTATAGGCCACATCCAGCTGTTACCCATTTTCATAAGTTTTTTGGCATGTAGCCTCCTATTTGTGTATGTGTTGTTTATGGCTGCTTTCTCACTGCAGGGACAGAGCTAAGATGCTGTGATAGAAACTGTATTACCAGCTAAGTCTAAGATACATCCTAGCCAGACGTTTAAGGAAAAAGTGTGTCAGCCACCAGTACACATGATGGTATAAATATTTATTCATATATATGTATATATATGAATATATATTCACATAAGTAAAAAGAAAGGTGAGGATATACACCACTTTGTTAGTATTGGTAGTGAGGGAGCAGGTTCCAATGGGAATGAGAGAATCGTAATTAACCATAATTAACTTTTGTTACACTTCTGTATCATAAACATCTCTTATTTTTGCAAGTTGAAAACCAGTAAAGAGTTTTTAACAGTTTCAGTAAAGCAAAGGAAAAATAGCCTTAGGAAGTATATTATTGGGGGATTGGATTTATATATTCATCAACAAATATTTGAATGATTCCTACATATTAAGTGTACGGGTGTACGTGGTTAGCAGGACCATAGAAACTCAAAGACCCGTGCAAGAAGCCATCGAAAGTCAGTGCCAAGATGCTGTATTGAAGATAAATAGAATGTGCTGAGAAGCTATTAGTTCATTGAGGGATTTGGGGGATGCTTTACAGAGGAGGTAACATTTAAATTGTATCTCGAAAGACAAGTCCACGTCTGGGAGGTACAGAAGGGAATTAGCCAAGTGAAACTGAACATGAAGTCGGGTGGTTCGGCCAGAGACCTGAAGGAGAGCTGATGGCCTGTTTACGGAGCGAGAAGAATTTAGGCATGGGTCAAAAACAAGGTCGAGGGGAATGGAGGGAAAGAGAGAGGGGATGAAGTCCGAGAACCAAAGGCAGCTTGGAAATTATAGGCTGGTTTCACTTTTTTGGAAGGTGACGTAGGTGCTTTGGACTTGTCTTACCAACAATGGGGAGTCACTTCAGGGCTTTAAAGGGAGTATTCTAAGATCTGTGTTTCAGAAAAGAGTCTCTAGCATCTGTGTGAAGGTTTATGGAGGACTGTGTGTGCATGAACAGAACAAGCTACATGTCACTTGGGCCATGTAGACAGGACATATCAATAAACAATAATGAGGCCAGTAATGATAGCATCCACCATTTATTGATTGCCATTATCACAGACTGTTTTCAGTACTCTATATTTGCAGACTCATTAATTCCTCACATTTTATAGATGAGAAAACCAAGAAACTGGTTGTGTACCTTGCTCCAAGGCACAGAATTAGTAAATGGCTGAGCTGGGTGTAGAACCCAAGTTGGGTTCCATCCCAACTCTTCCATTCTTCCATCTGAGGCAAGTTAAATAATCATTTCCTGAACAAACATTTATTTAGCTCCCTTTCTGTGCCAAGTAGTGTGAAAGGTGTCGGGGATACTAAACTTGCTCTGTTAAGGACTTGTGCATGGTTTCACGCCCTGGGGGCAGCTGGATTGATTGGAAGGGGCTGCCTGGTGTGTTGCATGAAAAAGACTGACTCTATTCACACTCAAGGGAGAGTTTGGTGATCAACTAGATATGTCTGCCACACCCAGGGAAGGAGTATAGGCAACATAAGATTTGTTGACCTCTCTTGGCCCATATGGATTCCATGAGTGGCACAGAAATGGAAGTAGACAGAAATTGTCCTCTTGAGAGTGGTTGCCTGAGGGAATTTGGGTGCCACCTCTGTATTTCCCAGTGAACTTTAACCAGATTTTTCCCCTTCCCCGCCCCCCCCACCACCCCACTCCTACACTTCTCCATTTGTCCTGTCTGTTCATTAAGTCAGTTCCCTAGGACTCTAGGTCACTGCTTAGAAATTCAGACTCCAGGATTTATTATTGCTGTCTCCCAGCAAATACATGAAATTCACTTTAGTTCAAACCACCCAAGCATGACAACTCTAATAATGATGTTTTAATAGTGTCTACTGTGTTAAAGTTTTTTGAAATCTGATATCTGACATGAGCTAATATAAGCAGTATCACAGGCCCCCATTTTTTTTTAATAAAACAGTTCCTTAAACGAGAGACTCAGTTGTACTGTACTGATAAAACCTAATGATTTCTAAAATGACGTTTTACTCCAATATTTATAATTTCATTGTTAACCAAGATCGTATTGTGGTATTTCCGAATATAAGCAATAATGTTCCTCAGTCTAAGTACATTGAATTCACCTCAGAAAATTTAGGTAACTAATTATCCAAAACTACTGAGGCGGCGACTGTTTGCTTCCCGTATGATTACACTATAATGTAGGTTTTTTTTCTGTCGTGGAACAAAAATAATCCAAATTCTTTTCTCAGTATGCTAACTGGCTACTTCAAAAATTGCTGTTAGGTTACTTGCAAATTTTTGTATAATAAGTATTCAGGTTTGGCTTTAAAAGGTTGACATTGTTTGGGGGTACCAGATGGGTGCTTACATGGTTTTAAATGAAACCAAGCCCCAACGAGGCTCAATAAACAAATGACAATGTTTGGAAAAGAAAGAAGCTTGTTTCCTTTCATAGGGTGCACGGAATTTAACCAACCTGTGTTTATAATTACTGTCTGCTTTAGTTAGTGTGAAAGAATCTACTTGCTACTCACTTAAAAATAAACAAAATAAATCTACTTTCCTATTCTACAGCAGGCTTGTTCGGGTTTATTTTTCTTTTTCTTTCTCTTTTTTATTGACTACAGACCACTTACTTTATGTCCAAATTATGTTGTTCCATTTTAAACATTCTTCTGGTTTGGGTGCCCCCTCCTCTAATTCTTGGCTTGACTTAGAAAGATGACACCTTCTCCCATATTTCAAGTCTTTATTTTTTATTCCCTTTCCATCAAAACTGTAAATTACTAAATTTAAGTCACTCGTCCACATGTGGATGTTTGGTTGGATCCCAAACGTGGGTTTTTTGGTTTTTTGTTTTGGTTTGGTTTTTTTTGGCAAGCTTAGAGAGCAAGTTGCTACTACCCAGTTAACTGTAATACAGCATCAAATGAATGCTGTCACTTTGGGGCCACGTGAGAGGATTGTGTAGCATATGAAGTCAATTGTTTGGACGTCCAGGACAGGCTACATATTTTTGTATGAGAAATTAATTCTCACCTTTTAAATACACAAAAGCAATGCTATATAATTTTGTGAAGAACTGTAGAAACCCATTAACTGTTTTGAAATCTTCCCTTGGTGATCTTGCTATCAGTAAATTTAGTGCATTCTTGAATTCTTTTGTTAGTTAATTGGAGTAAGTATATTCAGTTAAACTTGGAGCTGGCTTTGCACACTGTTGCTTTTATTTCCCCCCTCAACTTAAGAATTAATTGTAACAACGTAAAGACAGGTCAGAAGAAGGAACAAGATACTCTATTTTCATTTCCATGTCATTTAATGTATTTTTTTTAAAAATCGAGGAAACCAAATGCCCTCTTAAAATTATTTTGCTCCTTGAAATTAACGTTGGATGATTATTTATTATTGAAATCATTCTTCAATGTTAAGACAGATTTTTACTAGGGTGTGGGTTTACCTTTTATGAAGATTGCATTAATCCATCACAAAAATTTTAAAACTCAATAAATTCATTTTACCATAAAAGATGTATAAAGCCATAAGCATTTTCCAGATGTGGATGTGGATATAAGTAAAGAAAACTCGTCTGTTCTGAGAGAGGAAAAACTGTTGACATTTCTTTGAAGTGTAATCTCTTTTGTTTATTTGGTTTTTAATAGCTTCCAGCAGTTAGCCACATATTTTTTAAGTGATGTTGCTCACATACCCCCCCCTTTTTTTAAGTTGTGAGTGGCATTAACTTACTGCCATAAATTTCGAGGCTGAACCTGTAAAGGGAGCAGAACTTCATTGAGATGGGTAATGGAGTAATTGTCAAAAAGTGCAAGGCACCATTTTCCTTAGCAACTGTTGTAAGAGGGAAAGTATGGGTGGCCCTGGGGCAGAGAGTCGATTGGCTATTGTTCGAATCCTTAATATCCCAAATAAATGGAATCCTTAATTTAATAAATTAAATTAATAAATATTAATTTAATAATAAATGAAATCCTTAATTTATGAAGGGCAGTCTTGAGTTGTTGTGTATTTAAATAGCAACATTTCATTCTTTCTCTGTGCACTCATTTGCCCATTCGTTTTGAACCGAAGAATGAGAAGACTTTCAGATTACCGTTGTGCACGCCACCTGTGTCCCACAACATAACGCCTGTGTGTGTGTGCGTGTGTGCGCGTGCATAGGCAGGCACAAATGTACTATAAATGAGGGAAACATTTAGAGTGATAAAAAGTCATTAAAATTGACTGAGTGGCTGAAAAGTCTATGACACTGAAAAATGGAAACTATTTGGAAAGTAAGTGAAAACTTAAAAAAATATATATGTACATGCTTTTGACATTTCATAATGATTTATATAACAGGCTGCATGAGAATTAATTTGAGATCCGATGTAATGCTAGCTATAACCAACTGAACAAAGCAGAGAGCATTCAAGGTGGAGGAAATTTTTTTATATATAAATTAAGTTTGAGGACCATTTCTCATTCTGTCCAATCAATGTTTTTTAACTATTACTTATAATAATGTGATTCTCCAAAGCTGAATATGGTGGTCTGTGCATATGTGAGTGTGTGCTCTGTTGCTATTTGCAAAAATTCCAATGTACATTCATATATAGGCTATATTTAAATGCAGCATTTCTCTTTGGTTGGCATTTATTTTTATGTGCCCAAGCCAAAAGAAATAGTCCTGAGATTTTAATAAAATGCTGCTAAGGTGATATAATTTTTATTGGTGCAAATAAATCGAAATGTGTCCTAGAATTTTGAAGAAAATCCTAAGCAACATCAACTTCTTTTATGTTTTCAATGCAGTTCTAAACAATGTGTTGAAAACACCGGTAATAAAATTATTTTAAGGGATGCTCCTTGACCAGCAACTCAAGCTACATAGTAAGATTTGCTCAGTTTTTCATGTGTTTTCCATCAAGGAAGTCTGTGGTTACCTTCCTGATTCTGCTGGACTGGAAAAACATAGCTAATATGGTGTGATCTGGAGAAAGCTTTGATGCAGGGACTTTGCAAATAAACCTCCAGATGCCATATGGTTTACATTCATCTCTCAATTTATTTCCTATAAATGTCTATTGAATATTCCATTGAACCAACACATGTGGAACTAGAGCTGCAAAGGAGAACAGTATATAGAATATTTTGTGGCAGCAAGTGATTATCGTATTTCTTTCCCGATATTGCTACCAGCCTTAAATGCATGGTAAATTAGTCAGATGCCAAAGTTCTCAGACGTAGAGCGAAAAACGGAGAAAAAATATTTCAGGAGTTCTCAAAACAAACACTCAGCTTTTATATTTGGGGGGAGAGCATCGCACACTCTGGAGCAGAAGTTATTTGTGGCTTTAAGTTGCTGCCACTTAAAGACTAAGGTCCTCCGTGCCTCAGATGCAGAAAGAAGCGCCATTCAGACGCTACAGAGAGAAAATAAATGTTAGAAGGCGAGTGTACAGGAAGCTGTTTGGAGAGCGACACATGTCCTGTCATCCTCTTTGGTCCCATTCTCTTGGGGAACGCAGGCCCCACCTCCCCGGTTTCTGTAGCAGGAAGACCACCAGGCCAGGGTAGTTCTGGGTTTGCTACACGCCTCGCTTTTCCAAAATGAGTTCATCCTCTTCTCTTTTAGGCCAACATTTCCAGGGACTGATCTCTTGTCTCATTTCTGAATCAAAATTTCAAAGACAAATGAGGAGTGCGCCCCTTTAAAATATAAACTTGCCGCCTGTTAATTCCCCCTCAAAAGCCCAGTCACAAGTAGTAAATCACATTACCGGAACGGCTGCTTGAGACTGTTGTGTCTCTGATTCCGTGTGAGCCCACGTAAACCGAGCATTTTAAATGAATAAAAGTAAGGATTTCTAGATGTCCTTTCCTCTGGTTTCACCGTGATGATGACTTGATTTACTAATTAAGGAAAAAAATTAAATTACAATGTTGGAGGCTTCTATTCCCTAGGCTTGTGCGGTACCAGGGTCTATTAAATCGTGTTACTAATTTCCAAATGAGAAAGTTGCCACTTGCTCGCTTCTCTGGTGCCCAGCACAACAGAGGATTCCAGCTTCTTTTTTGTCTCGAGTCTGGGCCTTCCACGAAGAATCCCATGGGTTAGCCACGTCTCCAAGGCCCTCCTCTGTGCCCACTGTTGTTCCTCGGCCTCCAGACAGGTCCTCGTGAGAACCCCACTGACTGAGCGCTTCAGTCAACTGACTGGATTATCCTACTGCCGGGCTAGATATAGTAGAACTCTGGAAATAAAGATCCCTCGAAGACGGTAATGTCCGGGATTGACTTTTCAAGAACGTATTTCAAGTGACTCCGTTCTAGAATTGCTATATCAACCTAGGAAGAGTGAGAAAAGACTCATAAGCGAGTGGGGAATCCTGACCACTAAATATAGTGACTTAGATTTGATTTTAAGGGTAGTCTGGCAAGTTCAATAGTATTGGCTTCTGGCTGTAAAGAAGAAGGCACTGAAAGTCAATATAAGACTCTAAGAGAATCTCCTAAGTAACTTGTTTTCTAATAATGGATATAGATAGGCCCAGATATTTTGGGAGGAAATTGTGATCAAAGAAGTTATTGGACGTAAAAAGGCAAGAGTTAGACCTCCAAAGTACAAGGAGTTTCCTCTTGGAATCCATGTGTGTGTGCGTGAGAGAGAGAGTGTGAGTGTATGTGTGTTTGCTAGGTAGGTATGTGGAGGAAGAGAAGCCCAAAGCTTCCGAATAGAGGCAACTTCTCGTACTCCTTTCCTGTCTAGAGGATTAGGACCTCTAAATGGAGAAAATCTCTCACATGGCTTGGATATTTCCATTTTTCTTAAGAAATTTCACAACCTATTTTAATCAAAGGAAAAAACCAGATACTCTCTTTAAAGTATTTTCCTTTGGAAATCATTCATCTTGGTCATTTCTTGGAAGAGGGACATCATTCCCAGGTTTCTGACCCAGAAATTGAAGCCTCATGCAGCAGATCACACAGTGATGAGAGAGAGATGACACAGTACAAATGTGTGCCACACCTGGGTCTCAAATGAGAGTCATGTGAGTGACATTTTGCTAATGATGCTCAAAATAACAGAAGTCTGGCATAATTTCACTACTTTGTCGAGTGGAGTAGAGCTGTCTTTTCTGTATCTAGTTCATCCTTCTCCATCCCTTTACTTCCACTACAGACAGGTGGGGGTTAGAGCTGTTGCCCTGGGAACCGTTCATAAGCCTGAGCCAATCTACTCACTGCTGATGTGCTGGACACATGAGGGTCATTTCTTCAGTTAGGATTCTTGAATTGCAATCAACAGAAACACCCTTTCTAACTCAGCAAAGAAATGGACAGAGGTTGTTCAGTGTTTCAGGTAATTGAAGGAAAGAAAAGAAAATGCACAATCAGAGGGACAGATCGTAGTGTAGCTGTGAGACCTTAGCTGAGTTTGGCCAATGTTAATTCTTGAGTTCTGGTCCTTTTATGGTATTGGCTTATAGAGTCCAAATAATCCTCTGTCTAATGGGTCGGGGTGAAGAGCAACCTGGACAACTCCCACTTGTCCTCTCAAATAAGCAGACAGATGATACACCTGAATTAAATGGTAAGAACACACACAACTGTTTGAGTCCAGTGTTAAATAGCTATATGTTGCTACACCCTTAAGCATCTGTGGGCCCCCAGTTTGTTGTCTAGCAAAATAATTTAGTAACCAAAGAGATGCCTATATTCTAAGGGTGTGTGTGTGTGTGTCTGTCTGTCTATCTAGTTTGATATCTAATGTCTTATATTTGATGAGCATTGTAATAAGAAAGAATTGCACACATAAGCAATTTCCATCTGTATCTTTCCACAGGATCTGACACAGAGCAGGCATTTACACTTTTACTGAAGCAAGTGGCCTTACACAAAGTTTGTCCTTGGGGCCTTAGAATTTAGAACCACGACACAGTTTGCAAAATCACGGAAGACCCAATTTTCTGATCTGATTCTCTGTTGGTAGCAATGACTATTGCCAATAGGAAAAGGATAAGATGGGCCTGCATGTAGGCATGTGTAACCTTTCCAAATGGTCTTACTGGTTGAAGGGTCCCAGCTGCTTTGTAATACTCTTAAACATTAAAAACAGTTTAAAAATACCTTCTTCGTGAACTCAAAATACTGAAGCCAAGGGTATGTGGTCTGCATCTTGTCAGGCAAAGATAAGCTTAGTTGGAAAAGAGGCCTTCCAAACATCCCACTGCCTCAAAATACGCCTCTTTATTTTTTCTAAATCCTTCCCCTGTATCAGTCAGTGAATCTTTGGAAATAAAGGTGGATTCCTCACGTAAAAAACAAACAGACAAACAAAAACACACACGCACTTTCCATATCAAATTTTTGTTTTGTTTTACCCAGTTTTCTTCCCCTTTCCCACTTAGTGGACACCATTTTCCTCTGTCCTCTCGAGTAATAGATGAGAAACTACCTGACTGTAATTTATGAGGCAAGTGAATGAAAAATGCTTTCATTTACATGATTAACATTTAATTAACATTGTTAATTAACATTGATTTTTTTAAACTTTTTCAGCTGAAGTATAACACTTAACATTGACCTTAACTTTTAAAATAAAGGCTAGGTGTTAAGAAAGCCCAGGAAGTTGATGATTGATAACACGTATTATGATCTAGCTCCATGCGATCTGGGTGGAAGTTATGAAGTAATGTGCATTGTACCATACAAAGCCCTAATGATGGTTAATGTTAACTAATTAAGATGAACACTGAATGGAGCCAGCCTGGCTCATAGGGGTATTAACATCCTATTAGAGTCTAGCAAAATATTATTTTAGTCAAAACCATATATAGTGAATCATGTTAGATTCTCCCTAAGAAACGTATTTTGAATCAAACTCGATGTTAAAACTATACTCTAATCATTGTTGCCCAACAGAGATAATATTAAACACCTTCTAGAATTTAACATTAAAGCATGTGGGGTTTTTTTGTTTCATTTTATTTTAATCTCAAAGTGGTATGTCATAGTTAAATATTATCACCTAAAAAAATCTAGAATATTTGCCACTCCCAATTTTTTTTCAATATCAGATATCGCATAATAACCCATCTAAGTTCTTAAAAGTGCATTTAGATGATTCGAAAGAAGCCATTTCTACTGGCCACTGAAAATATCCGCCTTCTTTATCTACGGTCATGTTCATTAATTTTCTTTTTCCCAGGTACAGTATCTTTGGGATGCATTTAAATTGGCATGTCTGTGTGATCTGAGCAAATCATTTTGCCTCACTGGGCTACAATGTGCTTAAGATGAAGCGATTGTACTGTAGGGTCAAGATACCTATAGATCCTAAAATATTCCCTTTCACGTAAATTTAGGTCACTTATTCAACATTGGAATGTCTAAGCATGGCAGCTGGCAGTGGAGGTAAAGACATGAAGGAAGGACTAATGAGAGAGGCAGAAATATTTTAATACCCACAATTTAGTTAGGTGACCTGACGTAGGAAGACACATTAAATAGGGCAACACTCACTGTGCTTGTCATGAACTAGCCTTCAGATGAAACCCAAAGGCCAAGTTGTCTGTGGAAAGGTCAGTTTGTTTATAAATGGAAAGTACTTACATAATGTCCGTGCGCTACTCACTGGCCTATTGGGTTATTTTTGTGCCCTCTGAGGGAGGAGTTTGAGAATCAGCACACCGGGGGCTGAGTACTGACATGTCTGGGAAGGAGGCCTGGCAGGTGGGTCCACCCTGTGCAGGTTTCAGAACCTAGGAATGACTAGTGTGGTTCTCAGGCAAGATAGCCTGTATAGTTAAAGCACTGAACAGTGTTTGGAACGCTGTTATTTTATCAAAGGCAAGCAAGGCTATGCAATGGAGTCCACCTTCTGCGTGGACTCCAGGTTAGAAGCATTGGTTTTCTGAGACCCTCTTATAACTTCCACGTGGGATCCTGGCCCGCTGGTACTCTCCTGTGTGGTACCGGAAGGCTCTTTGTTGGCACGGAAGGGGGGATGCTGGCCTGTAGCCTGCTCCCACTGCCCGCCCCACCCCACCTGCCGTTGCACAGCCCTCGGGCATGTGCCCACTTAGACATTTGCTCTGGTTACTGCTCTGTAGTGCCCAGAGCACCTTTTCCACAGTAGAAACTCAGTTGTATGTTGAATGAATAAATAAATACATGCACTTTTCCAAGGGAAGTCCTTGATGGTCCCATTTATTTCTAAATACCGTAGATGCACAAGAAACTTTTACTGAGTTGAAATAAAATGCTTGTAACGATGCTACTGATATATTTATCTCTTCCGTGGTAAATTCTCTGAAGGAAGATACCACATCCATTTTCGTTTTACATCGCTGTTGAGAAGCGGTGAAGAAAGAAAGGAATTAAAATGGAATGTTAATTATATTCTGTTGAAATTTAAATATATGCTGTGTAAGACCAACAAGCTCCTGTGGAAGGGTAAATTCTATATTGTTGGACTGAAGGGATGGAGGTTACCTGCTCGTTTTACTTTAGACTAGAGTTGGCAACTTGGTGCGTAGGCTGAATCCAGTCAAGAGATCAAATTTACTTGGTCAGCGCAAGATTTTTATTTTAATTAAGTGAGTTTCTATCACTTTTAAATGGGAAGATTTGTCAAAATATGAATTTCTGACTTCACATCAGTGCAGGGAACAACAAACAATAAACCCAAATGCTTTTTTTTTTTTTTTTTAAGATTTTATTTATTTCTTTGAGAGAGAGAGCACAAGTAGGGAGGAGAGGCAGAGGGAGAAACAGACTCCCAGCTGAGCAAGGAGTCTAACTAGGGGCTTGATCCCAGAACACCAGGGTCATGACCTGAGCTGAAGGCAGATGCCTAAGTGACTGAGCCACCCACGTTTCCCAACAAACCCAGATTCTTATTGGGCCTCAATAAGAGCTGTGTCAGAAAGGACTCACCCTGGTTCTCTGCCCTCAGTTCAAAGTCAGCCCCCTTTCTTCTGCCTCTCTGTTCAGAAATCTGCTTTAGAGGTCCTATACTACTAGACCTTTTTTCCCCCCAGTGGCACCTTGGGGAAAGATAGTATCTTTCCAATTCATATGAGTGAGGAATTTAAAAGCTGAAATTCAAGGCACATTAAAAAAAAAAAAAAAAACCACCAAATAATTCTTCCTCAAGCGATCAGTAAAACAACATGCATAGCATAATTCAGTTTTAAAATATATGGATAGAAGAATATATACATCAATTTTAGATATGTGGATAAAGGAAGAAAAAAGACTGGAAGGATATCTTCCAGATCATTAACAGTAGTCACAGTGGTTGTCTCTAAGGAATGAGATTTTTGATGGGTTTGGCTTGGTTTTGTCTGTTTTATTCTACATTTCCTTTCCCCGCTTCTCTGTCTTTTCTAAATTTTACACAATGAACAATGTGCTTTCTTCTTGATAGGCAGAAAATTTTTCTGTTGAATTTTGACATAACTCTGGTTCTAATTTCCACCATTTTCCTGCCTTCTTTGTAAGGAGGCTCAGGCCCACGTCCCTTTGTAAGATCTGCCCTCTCTCTGTTTACCTGCGGGCGGCAGGCACCCAGCTCTGCGTGTTTGTTTTTCTCTTCTCTGTACATACTGGCCTTTCCACTGCTCACATCCTGGGGTGGCTCACGTTGGAGTGACTGACAGTGAATTAAAATTAAAAACACCAGTTGGCATTAAAGGTCACTGCTTTATTAGAATTATTCATTCAAATACAATTAACTTACCCCAGCTCTGGGGAGAAAGGAAGCATTTACACCAGGGAGAAGGAAGGATCTAAGCGTTCTCCATTTATAGTCTTTCTCCCATTTGAATTTTTTCCCCCCCAACAACTTTATTGACATGACAGGCAGCTTGAAACAAAGGAAGGGCAAAGAGTGGGAAGGTGTTTCCTTTGATATACATGAGGTAAGGTTAACTTCCTTATTTTGAACACAGAATGAGATTTGGGACAAGTGGGTTCTTAGAAAACCCTGCCCACATAACACAGAGGGTAAAGATTGTATCACTTTTTTATCCCAGTAGGAGAGAAGCACATTGAGGGACCGTGACTCACCACTAGGGAAGCCGTGCTCAGCACCTACACGAGGGGGCACTCTCATTTTTGGATCAAGGCTACCTTTGAAATTCTAATAAAATCTATGAACATTGCAGCACAAATATATACCATATGCACCTAAAACATGGCAAACAAATTCATGAGGTCTCTACTGGAATCCTTTCCAGAATTAAGAATCCCTGTTCCAGATTAAGAATTCCCATCCTCATTATTCATTCATTTATTCACTCAGCTTTGGAGTCAGACGACCTGAGCTTCAAATCCTGACGTGACCCAGGGTGGGTGATTTAACCACTCTAGGGCCAAATTTTTATTTCTGAAAGGGATAAACATGGTACCTGTCCAATGACTGCTTTAGGGATTAAACTGGAGGGAATTTGTAACACTCCTAAGTGCATACTTCAAATAATATATGGAAGTTTTGATAAATATTACATGCTTTATTTATTACCTGTATTATGGAAGTTGTATAGTTGGGAAGAAAAGATAAAAAGAAGGAAAATCATGATCCATGCCTTCAAGGAGCATGGGAAAAAGGAATTGTTTCTTAAGGGAGAGGGAAAGCACAAAGAAGGCAACCCAGGCCAGTATGAAATCTGCAGAAACCAAAAGTAGGTTAGTGGTAATGGTAATCTGGGAGTGGGTGGGTGGGAATGAAGAATGACTGTTAATGGGCATGAAGGTCTTTTTTGGTGTGATAGAAATGGTCTAGATTTGCCCTAGGTGTTACATGCACAACTCTGTAAATTGACTATCATTGAATTATACATTTTGATGGGGAATTTTATAGTATGATATAAAAACACCTCAGTAAGCTCTTAAAAATATAGAATGGCATGAGAGTTGTAGACATAGGTGTATGCTAAGGGCTATGGTTGCTACAAAGGAAGGAGTGACCCCATGGTACAGGGGGACGATCCTCAGAGGAAGGGTTGCTGGGTTGAATCCTGAAAGGTAAGTAGTATTTGACAGGGTGGATGGTAACACATTCAAATCAGAGAAAGCAAAAATCAAGTCCCTCAGGCTTATAGGATCAAGCAATTTTCTGAATCAAAATAGATACCTTGACTACACTTATATCCAAAATATTGCCTTCTTTTTTATATAATACAGGTGCTTATCTTGCTAAAATAACATTTCTCCTTCCCAATTCTGTCATAATATATGCTTGACCCAAAGGAAGTAAGGTAGACCCAAATTTGTAGATGCATTCCCCCCATACAGGCCATGAGAAGGTAGCTTTGAAATCTGCTTATCCAGTCGTCTTTAAATGAAAATAAGGAAACAGACTAGAGCAATGACTCTATAAGGTTTTTGACCACATCTCACTTAAGCAATTAAATTAAAAAATTGTTTTTAATAACAATCAAGCAAAAAACATGGCCCAGGCCCCCTACTCTTCCGGGCCCACTAGGATTTTCTCTGTGTTCACATGTGGGATAGGGAGAGGTTTATAGCCCAGGATATGAAATACTAACTTAGTCCTCAAATTCAAGTGATAGCTTAGTTACATGGTAATTTCAGCTCATGAAAACCAGGTTTTGTTCATACTCATTCACTTCTCAGTAGGTTACAAGTCATTGTAACCACCTGCATAAGAAAGATACAGCTGTTGAATTTGTGTGTCATTTATCCAAAAGAATCAAAGAAAATATCATCCCAGGAGTGCTTTGTACTATATCCTAGAAATCACTGATGGGAAAAGCCAAGTGGCTGATATGAGCTGCTCAGTAGTTATGTGGGAGAACCCAGCTTTGGGCAAAGTTTTGTCAACCAGGCCAGATATCTCGGCACTATACTGGAAAATCATTTAATGCTCCAGGATACACACACTTCTTAACTAGGCCATCAAAGTCAGCAAATGACATCTTTAAACACAATGGATGTAATAAAAAAAAAATTAATAAATAAATAAATAATAAACAAACACAATGGATGGAGTTGATACAGAGGGTAAGTCTATTCAAAGAAAGTCAGGTTTGGAAAACAGGTAGAGTACGTTCTGAGACAGGGCTGGCGATCTACCTACCCAAAGCCCAGAGTTTGTGTGTTGGGTTCATGGATGCGTTTCAGAAGCTTGGTTTTCAAGTTACTATTCCTGAATATCTAATCTTATTCTTTGAAGCTAAGATCTTCAAAGGGATGTAATTCCTAGAGCTAAATGCTGCCTCATACTCCTGAGGACTCATAAAATGACAGTCCTTATTGGTTCCACACGAGACTCTTCATCATCCTCACCCCATTTTCCTTGGGAGGTTTTGTTTTATTTTGTTTTGTTTGAAAGCTTTTCCTGTTTCTTTCTGGGTTTAGACCATAGCTAAGTTCACCAGAGAGATAGACTTCCTATATAATTACAAATAATCAGAAAGCAGTGTGTGTTTTACTTTCTCTTAGAATGAAGCACTGCAGTCAGGTCAAGAGTGGTGTCAAATAAACAACTTTACTGTTTTGAATTTTCTAAAGGCTGAGGCTCCAGATAAAACAACTGCCTCTTGCACACAATATTCCCTGTGATCACATGTCTTGATTGATGACAAGTCAAAACACACTTTGTTTACTCAGCTTTAAAGTGAATGTGGTGGTCAGGGTTTTGTGCGGCTCTGAATGTTATTAGATAAATAAGGTCCATAAACATAGTAAAGGTAGAGGTCTCTTTTCCAAACAATGGAGTGCTTCCTCTCCATACCTTTCAGACTCAACTTTAAAGAGGAATTCTTTAAAGTAAGAACTTAAAGAGCTTAAAGTTAACACTTAAAGTAAGAACTTTAAAATTCTTAAAGTAAGAACACTCCAAAGACTTGGGTTTCTTCATTTTAAGACTTTTCAAAGTAGTTGCTAATGTATACTCATTCATTTTATGTGGCCTAAGGCAGGGTTTCTCAACCTCGTAGCACTGTTGACATTTTGGCCTGGCTGCTCTTTATTGTGGGGGCAGTCCTGTGCCTTCTAGGATTTTAACAGCATCCATGGTCTCTACACACTAGGTGCCAGTAGACCCCCCTAAACTGTGACAACCAAAAGTATCTCCAGACATTGCTAAATGTCCTTTGAGGGGCAAAACCAACCCTAGTTGCGAGCCATTGGTCTAGTGTTTTGAATATACTCACAAGAAAAGAAATTTTCAGTGCCCATAAAAATAGTATTGTATGTAAGGTTAAAAAACTACAAGAGGAACTTAAAATTTTCCACTAGTAATGGCTGTTTTAAAAAACAAAATTTAAATAAGAGATTTTTTTAAAAAAGGGAGGGGAAGCAGGGAGTGGCAATCCTTTGCTAGTATTCCCATCCGTGTGCAATGGAGGGGATTGCTGCTTTCCAAAAGTGAAATCTAGGATTTTTTTTTTCCTCTTTCTGTACATAGTTTTATGGTATACTGAAAGAAACAATTGTCTTTAATTTTTCTGTCAGGAAATTCTGCACCAACTCAATGGGAAAACACAAGTGAGGTCATTTTTTTTTTCTTGTAGACTAAAACATTCCCCAGAGAAATTTCAGTCATTTCTTTATGCCACTATAGTTTATCCTTGGCCTTTCCTTAAGCATATTTTAAGAAATTCTCGCATATTCATCTTCATTGGTGCTTCTGGTGTTATAATGAGGCATTTGTTATAAACATTAGTGACCATAATCAGATTTTAGTCTGAAACCTTATATCAGCAAACTTAGGTAAGAAGGAGTAGCCTTGCAGACAGTGTTACTGAAGAAACAGTTAATACGATTTAAATAAAAAGGTTTATGGCTAATTTCAACTCATTTAGTGAATTGTAATTATATGATTACCTATAGAACGTCCATAGTATGGTATTTGAAAGATCAAAGTTAGTGAAAAGTCAGCATGTAATTAGTTTCTTGCTTTGGAGCTTTAGGTAGAATTACTGCAAAGAGGCAAAACTATCATTTTATAGAGACCCTTAGGAGATTTATAATGATGGTAGACAAATATATGCATACAATATCAGTTGGTGTGCGAAAATTTAATTTTCATGAGGGAATGTGGTTGAAGATGATCACAATACATGGGGATGTTCTTATTTTAATATTGGTGGATGTTATTATTAGAGAATCATATCAAAAGATATGTCACCAGGGAGAAAATACCATTTATAAATCACTAATGAGTAGCAAACAGTGTTTAGCTTGGAGGTATGAGGCAACTCTTCACAATGTGAATTTATGATCAAACACAAAAGATCAAGTGCAGAAAGAATAGTAGATCTATATTTTATTCTCATTCTGCTAAGGAATATTTTTCTGTAGTTGGAGTTTCAGTGCCTAGGTTGCTTCTCCTTCTCATCAGAAAAGATTCTGCAATTAGTAGAAAGAGATTTTTATTGTGTCTAATTTGGAACTTAGCCATTAAGATAATGCACAATGGTACAGGTTAAGTATTGTGTAGATTTTATTTATGTCTTCAGAGTTACATATGGCTGTGCAGCTACTTTATCGATGGGAACACATGAGAAAATCTCGGGCTGACAACAGGTCTCTTCTGGGGGTTTGTTGAGATTTCTTGCTTTTAAATGTGAGGTAAATGCCAATGGTTCTTAAGCTCTAGAATGTAGATCTTTGGGTCTTCTGTTGCCTATTTTTCAGTATATTAAAGTAAATCTAAAACTGTTTTCTAGGAAAGATTTTAGTCATGGTCCCAGGTAAATTTAGGCTGGTGACTACCTCTAAGCAGCAGTGGAGTTGTCTACAGGGAAATTATGAGAACTTAAGTGCCTCTTACCTACTAAGATGACACTAACCCTTTTTACTCAGCTTAATGAACTATTAAAACTTAGGTCTCCAAACCCAGTGAGAAACGCAGATGAGCCACCAACCAGGCCAATAATAATTCTGAACCATTTTTTTAATGGTATACATGTGGCTCATCCAATTCTTTCTGGAACACCTCATGTTTACCACTCATCATTGGAGATCTATGACCCTAAGCCCCACTCTTCTTTGGTACAATACCATCTGACTATATTGAAGACATCAATAAGCTGGAGCCTTTAGAATTTCTTTGTTACACCTGCTCTGTAGCCCTTGTTATTCACATTACTAAGCATCTTCTTGATGAGAACGCTTGGAGACTTTTGTTTATTGTCTTAGCATCAAGAATAGCGGTTGTTCTTAAAGAGCTAGTTTGCTTTTTTTTTTTTTTAAGTCTTATTGGCAACACTGATTTTGTAACTTCTCATGTTTTCCTATTGATGATAAATTCCAGGAATTTTGTTACTTTTAAAATTTTCTTTCTGTAATCTCTACTCCCAACCCAGGGCTCAAACTCGCAATTCTGAGATCAAGAGTCTCACACTTCTCCAAGTGAGCCAGTCCGATGCCCCAACTTCCAGGAATTTTAAAGTTAGACTTGTCATGAACAAGCTACAAAAGACTTAGTGCTAAACATTTGTGGTTCAAAGGGCCTTTTTCCTTTCATTTAATAATGTTATCCATGTTGTTCCTTTTCTGATATATTTTTTTTATTTCTTCTAACTTACTATTCTGTATGGTGTGTCCTTGTAAGTCATTTTAAATCTTTCAGGGAACCAAAGAGATACAGTAAATAATATACAATTACATAGTATGGAGACTATCCATTCTGATTTGTTCACATTAAATAGATAAGCCAAGAAGTTCTTTGGGGAAGTCAGATAGGCAGATTCTCCTGGGTTCTATGGTTTGTGAAATGCTTGTAATTTCTTCATGAGGCATCACACTGCCAATTCAGTTGACTATTGGCTGTGATAGATCAAGTCAAGAGAAAGAGGAGAAAGCAACAACTAGAAATACCAAGAAAGGAAGAACTTAAAGAGCCAAGCAGGATATTCACAGGAAAGTCATGGAAGCCTGCAGGCCTGGAGCCAAGAATATAGGATAATCACAGTGTGGAGATTTCAGAGAGAAAGCAGTATAGAGCAGCATCTTATTTATTACCAGCTGGGTCCCCCCTCTTTTGCCTCAGAGAATCAGTAAGCATCCTGAGTGAATCATAAGAAAATCACAAAGAATCCTTAAATAATTCCCTATTGCTAGTCACTCTGGAGGATGCTAAATAGAGTTGCCCGTGTATGAAGCTTCCTGATCGCAACTCAACACCTGCAGTATGACTCTTGATTTGGGTTCACACTCACAACCCCCATTTATTTGCTTGGCCCCCAGCACCTTATTAGATTGGATACGTGTCCCTCAAACAGCAGTTACTTTTGTTCTTCTTCGGTTAAAAGCACTCTGGAGTATGTTTGGCTGTTTCTCTCTGGGTTCCCCCCAAGGTCCTCCTGCTGAAATGAATTCCATATATTCTGTATTTTAAGTCGGAAGTCATTCCAAATACTTTGCTAAAGTCAGTGAAAACCATTTTATAATGCCTCAGTTTTCCAATATGAAGAATACGAAAATGCTTTGCAACACTAGATTGACCCAAATAAAATGGGAAGGGCTAGATAAGAGCTCAGATATCCTTGTAAAAGAATGGGAATTTCTTTATTGGATCTATTTGGCAAAAAGGCAGGTGATGGGTGAGAAAGTGTTCTGACTGGATTTTTTTTTTTTTAAAGATTTTATTTATTTGACAGAGAGAAACACAGCGAGAGAGGGAACACAAGCAGAGGGAATGGTAGCGGGAGAAGTAGGCCTCCTGCCGAGCAGGGAGCCCGATGAGGGGCTCGATCCCAGGCCCCTGGGATCTGACCTGAGCCGAAGGCAGACGCTTAACAACTGAGCCACCCAGGCGCCCCCTGACTGAATTTTTTTGTACTTAGAGCCAAGACATGTAGTATGTATAGCAAAGCAAAGAATATTTTTAGGGTAAACCACTTTTGATGTAAGCATTTTAAAATTTACCAACTGTTGTAAAACTAATCTCTGCTGTTAGAGGTCAAAATAGAAGTTTCCTTGGTGTGGGGAATAGTGGTTGGAGTTGAAAGAGAGGCTTCTGGGATTCTGAGAATGTTCTATTTCTTAATCTGAGTGCTTGTTGTTGTATGCGTTAAGTTTGTGAAAAATTCCAATTAGATCCTAAATTAGATCTCCTGCAACTTGTATATGATTTCTTACATTCTCTTTGAAATCAAAAGCACACGTGACTTCCATCATCAGTTTAATCCAATCAAACTTATATTTGTGGAAGAAAATTAGGGAACATGGTGTGCCTAGCAGTCTGATCTATCAGTTGTCTCAAACTCTGCAAAAATCCCTTTCTGGAATGAAATGCATTCTCCTTCTTTGTCTCCAGTGTATCCCCTCTTGCTCCTACTTTCCCTGCCATGAAAACCTTAGGCTCCGCATCCCAGAGCAAGTTTTATCAGAAACTCCACATTTAAGGATGGTGGCACATGGAACCCTTAAAGAGAAAGCTTTGTGACCTTTTTCAAAATCCTCCCATTCCATATATCCTTCCCAGATACACAGTCCATTCTTTCTGGTGAAGGGAACAGTGTAAAGAACGCACTGCCAGCAAGAGGCTTTGGAGCCCAGCAGGTTCCTGGGGGATGCATGCATATACATGGGATCAGGGGCGAACCGGATGGTCCGTCTCTCCCAGTGAGTGCAAGTCTTAAACCGAGATTAACCTTGAAGCTCACATTAGATAAAAACAAATAGAAATTTCTCCACAGGAATAAGAGCTTAATATAAAGGAAAAGTAGTTCGTAGCCCACATAACTTTAATTAAGATGAAAGGGTTTCCGAGTATCTGCTTCCTTGACAATCTTATGTTTAAAGATGTGTGTTGAGCTCAGCGTGAAGGAACTAGTCTATGCAGCTCATTATTCACTTTTACAAGGGCCTACTTTGGGAGCTCTTTGTAAAGCTCTGGCGTTCACCTCTAGTTTTCTCCCCAAGCATGCCCTCCCCTAGGCCTTTGTTGCATTCTTGGGGAATCTGCTGACTTCCTTATTGCCATGGGGGACACTCCACACAGGAGAGACACCCCCACCCGGTTAGGAGAAGATAGCAAGAGTGGAGATGCCCACCTGCCCCAGGGGCTGCAGCCTTGCTTTGGAGAGCACATGGGGGCGGTGCATTACACCATGTCCCACAGGGAATTCATCAAGAAAAAGTATTATTGCTATTGTTCCTAATAGAGAAAATCTAGTCAGCAAAACATGACACACAAAGAATAAAACAGAGATACACAAACACACCCAAAGACTAGAAATCCTTCACTGAAGTTGTTAAAAAGATTGACTGGATTTTTTTTTCTATTTTTCTTAATGATACAGTGCTGATGCCTCAGATAAACATCCTCCTATCTTCTTTTGTGCTTTTAAATCCAGCTGGTTATCAGTATTTATCATGGAACTCTGTAAGTAACAGATGCTCGTGGCATATCTCGGGAGCATGCAGAAGGCAGTTAAATGCACAGACATCGGCATCCTCCCAGATGTGCCCAGAGTGGGCACAATGTACTCATAACGTAAGGATGTACCAGTTAAGGGCCTTGCTTCGATCTTAATTTCTGATCTGTAAAAATGAAAATTATAGTAGCACTTTATAGTGGGGAGGATTTAAGTAACTAATATCTATAAAATCTATATATGCCAGACTCCTAATAAGCATTTAAATAAATGCTAGCTGTTTGTTTATATCATTAAAGAAAATGGGTATCCAGAATACATATGTATGTGAAATATTTCTTGATGGTTTAACTTCACCCCTCTGAGGTTGGATCTTGGGTAATTCTTTAATGTCACAAAGCCTTGGCTTCCGTCATCTATAAAATAAGCGTGGGAAGGGTTTTTGTTTAATTTAAAGATTCAGAGAGAAAGTGTAGGGCAGGTTCAATGCCTGGCAGTAATAAGACCCTAATGAATGTGTGATATTAGTGATTATTATCTAACGGCTGTTTTGCATGCTTCAGATAAGTGCTGTCCTTGGGAATCCAGGATGCAGTGATGTCTTATTTTCATAGATCCAGTTGAAGTTGATGTCAAAATGTGGGCAATGGACTCTCTGCAGAGTGAAAGATCAAAAACTGTAGTAGTACTTGCCAACTGATCTTTTGTGGTTTAAAAAAAAAATGAAAGGTCTATAACTAGACAAAACAACTTTGGAAAATAATACATACCAGCCCCCGCCCATCACAACCAGCCCTCAGTACTTCAGGGATTCACAGTGCTTGTTTTTAAAAAAAAAAAAAAAAATAAGGCAAAAAGAATTCACAGTAAAGAAACCCATAGAACCGTATTTCATCTGTGTTTTCCAGTTTTATTTAACAAGGAACTCATTTTTCCTAAAAAAGCTATTACTGATAGAGACTTATCGAAACATATTCAAGCATGTGAGTATAATCAGAAATAAAAGGCTCTAATGCATTTGAATCAGATTATTGTTTCTGATCCTGAAGGAGTAGCAATTTCTAACAATTTTTTGTGAATTGATATCCTGCAGAAGTATTACCCTAAGCAGTGATTGCATAAAGTTAAATGACAGAAAAGAAGTTGACATCCAAACATGTCTTGTTCACATCAGGGAGGGAAAAACCTAGTCATCAATCCAGCAGAACCAGAATGGCAGAGTGGTCCAAGCCATAGGGCTCCCTCCTCCTAGGACAGAGTGGCAAATTCAGACATCTGAAGTGACCAGGTAACCTAAAGATTCAAGCGTGCTGGACAGTTCCATAGCAAACACATTAGAATAATCTATTTTCTTCTGAAAAAGTTTTTTCTCCCCTATGCCTAAAGCACCAAGTCTTCTGTTTGTGTACTTTTGAGCAAGAGATTTCTCTATCTTGAGAAATTTTGCTCAATTGCAATAGTAAATTGCAATTGACACTACAATGTTAGAAAGACAATAAAGGGGAGCACAAACCATAGCAAACTTAGAGACCTCTACTTTCTCTAAATGGAGGTACAGCCCCTCAAAACAAGCCAATTGATGCCCAGGAGTGTGGGCCCAGTGTGGCCACATCTTTGGATCTTAAAAGGGAACTTGATATTGTGCATTTGCATCTGAAATCTTCTGGTTTTTACTAATTTGCTGGAATTATTAAATATACATACATACATATACCCAAGTGTGTGCATATGTGCACACGCACATACACACACACACACACACACATTTGTGGGTCCAGGTGACTAGTTTATGATTACCACTTAGGAACATGGGATTGTAGAAAAATGTTCTAATGGAATTGCAAGGTGCCAGGTACACTGGAGAAACACCGCCATCAGTAATGCATTTAGAGTGTAATCATTTAGGTCTCCTTAAATCCAAAGTAGAGTATGTATAGCCTTTTCATCATGGGTTCAGATTCAAACAGGAAGGGACTGCGGGTCTGACCTGTGCCTAGAAGAATGATGCTCTTGAGAACAACTAGTTTATTCATTCATTCCAATGATATTTGTGTGCCTACTCTATGCTAGGCCTTGTTATAGAATCTAGGCAAGCATCGGGGAACAAAACAAACCAATCCCTTCTCTCACAGAGCTCAAGTTCTAGTGGTGAAGAATGAAAAGGGAGATCTTTTGTCTCATTTGTAAGAGCCATAGTAACTACCTCAGGGAGGTAGGGTGGGGGAAAGACAGGAAATATACAAATATCTATGTTCACGGTGATATGGACTTGAAAGAAAAATGGGGGTAGAAAGTGACAGAGCCTGGAGACATGGTGGACTAGAGAGTGATCAAGATTCTCCTGGGAGAGAAAATAGGACAATGCCCTGAAATTCTATCGAGGCCCTTAAAATATAGCTGTACCAGCTTAGCTGGGGACCTAAAATATGCTAATACATACTTTGTGCCAAGCCCGGTGCTATGGGCTTTACATAAATGAACTCAATTTCTCTATACAGCCACTGTAGGAATCAGATGCTCTGATTCTCCTCTTTAAATAGATGAGAAAGCAGAGGCTCAGGGGCTGAGTCCTTGGCCCTCTTTCATATCACCCAAGTAGCCTGGATCCAGCCTTCGGTTCTGACTGTCACCCAGCTTTCCATTTGCTTCCTGGGGTGTGTTGGAACTGATGAGGCTTGCTTCAGACGAGGAAGAGGCACACAAGAAAACCCCGTTATTTGACTGCTTCCTCCCATCCCCTCCAACACACACAAAGAAAAATGAGAAAATGCATTTGGGGTTTGGAAGGAAATGTACCATCAGAGATCCAAAATACAAAGGAAGAATAGAAGCATCTAGCCATTTCCATTATATTCCATTTTGGACTTGATTTTTTCCCCCAAGTGTTTCCATACCCATTAAAATCCTAATCCAATTCCTTCTGCTGTTCATGAGTAAATAAAGGAATTTGAACTTATCAATGAGTAAACTATAAAAATAATTGATGTCAGGGTATAACAATTCAGAACACGTGGCACTTTGTGTTGGATTCTCATTCTGGTTACCACAGTCCTAATTTCTAGTGTCCACACCTTTTTGGCTTGGCCGTCACTCAGCATAGAAGCCTGCCTCCTAACATGTACTCTACAAATGTTAAACTGAGCCATTGAACCTGTAGTCCTATTTATTTGTTTGTTGGTTCACTTTCATGAGTGTTTTCAAAATTCTTAGAGATCCTCAGTCTACAGTCATTCTATAAGTGTGAGTTGGTATTATTTATAACACCCAGCCCGTGGAATAGTGTTGCAATCAAAAGAATTTTCTTGCAGAGCAAAGAGCAAAATGAACTTTTTATTCACTTTGTGCATAAAGCCAAAATTAACATCTTTTTGCTTTTGCATTCGGTGTGGAATATTTAATTCCACCCTGAGTTGGGGAGTTTTTAGGATTTTTAAAAATCATTTGTTGAACTAAGGGCTTCACTGCTCCTGTGAAGTCCATCATTTCCTGGTATTAGATACAGCTTTTCATTTAATTAATTTTAATACAGTAATTTATTTTTATATTTTCCTCTAATCTTGTCAACCCAATGTGGATTTTGCTTTTAATAAAGTACAGAGTAAGCTACTTAAAGTGGACTAATTGGGCAAAGCCTGACTTGTCCATCTGATCAGAATGGACATTTGGAAGAAGGTGGGGTCAGGGGGAGGACAGGCAGCAAGGGAAAATCCGTGCTCAGAATCCACGAGGCAGAGGCAGCAAAGTGGATAGAACTTGCCAAGCACAGAGAGGATGTGGTTGAAAACTGCATAGGACTCCAAGAGAGAGTTCAGAACATTGATTTCCTTTATAACTTAAGCAACAGCTCTAGCTATTGTGAGAAAGAGAAAAAATATGCAGAGTTTTTAAAAGTGAATTATAATTCATCATGCCGTCCTATCTGCAATTCTTCTACAACTCTGTCCCTTTGCGAAACTGCTCAAATGTACAAGTAGGTGCAAGTGTGTGCACACACTTTTATCTGGGTTCCTGGCTCTAGACCTTTATTCTTTTTCCTACTGGCAAACCACAGAATCTTGTTTTTAAGGAATCCTGCCTTCTATTTCAGTTTCATGTTTATCTTGACTCTATAGTTGTGAGCCAAGTGTATGTTAGGCATGGGGGTTTAAGGGATGAAATGTAGATCTTGAGCTAAGGAGGTAAGACTTCAGTAAAGTCAAAATCCTGAAGAAATTCTCTAACCTTGGCTGAGCTGGACCCAGATGAGTCCCTCTGGAAGCCATAAAGATTCTCCTTCAAATTGATTCTATGCTCAAGGAGTCTAGAGGGATGGAGTGGTCAAGGGCATCAATTTCAGAGCTAGGCTATTTGGGTTTGAATCCTAAATCCATCATTGACTCATTATATGATCTTGAGATCACATAGTTTTCCCTCCTCTAAAATGGGGATGCAATAGTGTTAACCTCATAAGGTTCTTAGAGCATTAAATCAGATCATATATAAAAGGTTTGGTGTCACTGGCAAATGATGAGCACTAGGTAAGTGTTAACTAATACTTGCTATTTTTCAGGCTCTTCTGTCTGCAAGTGACACAGAATCAACTCCAACTGGCATAAGCAATAGAAATTTGTTGATTCAATGAGCTTAAAATCACAAAAAACAAAACTGGATCTAGGTTATGAGTTATTTCTTCAGATCTCTCTCTCCCTCTCTCTCATGCCTTTCTCTGTGCTGTCTTCTCAGGCAAGTTCTCTCCCTGTGCCCCACAATGCTCCCAAAATAATTACAGGCTTCCAGCATTAACTCCAGTGGAAAAGAGATTTTCTTTCAGGACTGTCTCTTACTGGATGGGCTTGAGTCTCATGACTACCCCGGGAATCTTCACTCTGGGGAGTATAGTACTCAAACCACACCTGTACCACAGGTCACTGTCATCCACATAAACAAGGAGGTAAAGTCTCGTGAGGCTGGGTATGGGGACAGAGGAGGAGATTCCCTAAACTGGGGTCAATTATCAACTGAAGAGGGACAGAATGCTGGGCTGGCAAACCATAACTCTCTACCACACATGTTAAAATCACTTCCCTCCTGTGTCAGGTGTCCCACTTCAATGGGTTCTGATGTGAGAAGTAGTAATGAGGGGCATTCATTACAGAAGCTAAACCTGGTTTTTCTAAGTGCTTTTCACTGTGAAGTATACATTTGCCTTGTTTAAGTGACTTTTATTAAATGATACATAAACTTGTCTAAAACCTAATTGCTTACACAATATCCACCTTGCACCCCTTTCCCATTCTTTTACAGCATTTTCGCCAATGCATTGACCACTGGTACTTACTGCTTTAGGGATCCAAACATCTCTTTTCTCCTGCCACTCTCTGTGGACACTCCCCACTCCTGATGTCCCTCAGCCCTGCCTTCTACCCCTCTGGTGAGGATCCTCACTATTCCCCTTCCTCACCAGTTCAGGAGCATTGTGGTAGCCTCCCACTTCATTGCTTCAGATACGTAATTTAACACTGATTGTAACGTAAAACTTCCTCCAGGGATGTCCTCCAGTTTTGTCCACATATGCATTGTTTTGCTTGCTAAAATCCTCCCAATGAAAGGAGAGTCATAAGCTAAAGGAAAACAGAGAAGTGAGGAGAGCATGACATTGAAGGTCAGCCATAGAAGTATCAGAGATGAGAGTGCTGGACCTGGGACAACTCTAGGAAGAGAAAAGTGGAAGAGCATGGAGACATCTTGAGGCTCTGGTGGAAGCTAAGTCATTTGGGGGCCATTGGAGTGAGCACCTCCGATAGCCCATTCAGCTTATCTTCTAGTTTGCAGAGGTGGAGACTTTCCACCATCAATATCAGCTTGTATGTTTTCTTTGTATGATTCTGCAAAAGGCCCTGAGACTTTGTCAAGTCCTTCAGATTACCCAGAGACAGATCCCACATTGTCAGTGGTCCAGGATGCTCATGATTTTGTACTACAATGAAAAGAGAGAATTACGGGGGAATGGAAATGGTGATAATCCACACATATAACAGGAGTACGTATTGCATTCATATTCAAGATATGCTCTCTTTTTAATATTTCACTCAGTTGATTTGAGCCTTTTTTCTGAGTTCTTAATCCCTAAATATTTATTGATATCCATCAAGCTTCCTGTGCATCATGTGACCTACGAATGTCTATTATTAGCATTTGTGCCCATAATGCAACTCCATGGAAAAATGGACCTTCCTTCATTGCCTACTAAGTATATAGGCATTTATACATAGATGAAATAGCAATGGGTTAAGATCCTCTAGATGTTTGTTCAGATAAAATGAAGCACAAGCAATTACATTTATAAACAGAAGATGTCAGCCAAGGAAATGATTGACCTGTCAGTGTAATGATAACACTATGAAATGGGAGAGAAGATCAGTTCAAGATTTGCAACACTCCCTGAGTTTGAGCCATGGGTCTGAAAACTACGTCATGACTAAGATAAATCATGATGGCTAACAGTCTACTAAAAATAGTAATGTCATATTTTATATCTTCTTGTTTAGTATTCTTCTGATTACTCAATTGGCAGAACACTCATGGGGGGGTTTGACCTGCAGTAGGAAAGACTTCTGCTTTGGATCCTGCCATTAACATGTAATTTATGTAATGCCTTCCAGATGGCACACTAACTGTGTGATATTTCTCTATATGATAAACTTGTGCCTGATGTATGCTAGGCAGGGTTCTAGGTCCTAGGAATTCAGACATGAATAGGAATGAGTGACGGAGAGGGCATGGAATATACAACAAATAGACAAATAAGAAAACACTAGCGGGGGGGAGCCTGGGTGGCTCAGTGGGTTAAAGCCTCTGCCTTTTTTTTTTTTTTTTTTTTTTTAGTTACTGAATCCAAAGTTTATTAGAAAAAGATATAACTCGAGCACCACCAGGTAGAAGAGACGCAGAGAGCAAGGTGTAGGAAGAAGAGTTCATAGCTTCCCTGCCCCCCATTTGCCACTCTCCCAGCACCTCCTCACATGGAACTCCACCAACATGAAAGAGATCCAAAACTGTTCTTTTGGGTTTTTCATAGAGGCTTGATTACTCAGGCACGACTGGTGAATTCACTGGTCATTGGCCATTGACCCAACCTCTGGCCCCTCACACCTCCGCAGGCTGCAGGTAGGACTACAAGTTCTAATCCTCTCATCACATGGTTGGGACTTGGTTGGTTAAAGCCTCTGCCTTCGGCTTAGGTCATGATCTCAGGGTCCTAGGATCGAGCACTGCATCGGGCTCTCTGCTAAGCAGGGAGCCTGCTTCCCCCTCTCTCTCTCTGCCTGCCTCTCTGCCTACTTGTGATCTCTCTTTCTCTCTGTCAAATAAATAAATAAAATCTTTAAAAAAAAAAAAAAGAAAACACTAGCGAATGTGATAAAAACTATAAAACTAGGGTGAGTGATGGCATGTAGCTGGTGGCTCTTTCAGATTATGCTGTTAGGAAAGACCCCTTTGAGGTCTTCATCATCTGAATGACCACTGCATGACAATGTACAAAGTATTCCAGACAGAGGGAACTGTTAAAGAGAAGTGACCATTCATTCATTCCTGTGTCCATTCTAGAAATACATATTCAGTCTTACTCTGTGTTGGTCCTGTTTTACCATTAGAATTCAACAGTGAACCAAAGACTTCTACTTCACAGGACCCACATGTAAAGGTGAAGTTGGACTATAAACAGTAAGCATAATAAATAAGTTATATTTAATGTTAGAGTTTGATAAGTGCTATAAAAAGTAGTGTGTGGTAGGTGTGGATTGAGCCAGTGAATGACGGGAGTGGTGAGAGGGCCTGGGGTAAACTACATTATTAAGCAGAGTAGTGAAGGTAGACCTCACTGAGAAGAAATTTTGAGCAAATAATGAAGAGATAGCCAAGTATTTATCTAGGGGAACTGAGAAGCAAGAGAGAGGCAGCCAGTGCAAAATGCCCCCTGGCAGGGGCAGGGCAGAGAATGAACAAAGAGAAGGTCAGAAAGTCAATGAAGAATCAGATTATGTAGGGCCTTGTAGCCAAAGTTAGAATTTTTGTGTTACTTGGAGAGAAATGTGGAGCCGTTGCAAATTTTGAGCATAGGAGTGACATGACCTGACATGTTTTTAAAGGTCTGACTTGGCTAGGAATTGAAAAGAGACTCTCAGGAGGCAGATGTAGAAGCCAAGAGAAGAGTTAGGAACTGTTTCCTTAATGTAGCCAGACATGATGATGGCTTGGACCAGAGTGGTAGGAGTGATGGGACATGGTCGATTCTGGATACCTTTTGCAGGTAGAGCCAACAGGACTTCCTTTGGGTTTGAATTTGAGGTTCACTGGAAGTAGAAGCCAAGGCTTATTGGCTGAGCCAGTAGAACAAAGGAGTCGCCATTGATTAAGGCTAAGGATAGAAGAGCTTTGGTATTGGAGGTGTCCGTTGATCTGGAATTCAGGTTCGGTCATGTTGATGTTGGCATATTATTAGGAATCCAAGGGTTTATGTTAAATAGGCCATTGGATAGGTCAGGAGAGGAGCCTGGTATTTTATGCCTTAAGAATAGGCAATATGGAAATATAAGCAGTGCCAAGGGCCTACCTCATGGGCACCACAGTGTTAAGAGGTTGGGGAAGAGAAAAACTGCAAAGGATTCTGAGAAAGAGTCGCCAGTGAAGTAAAAGGGAAGTCGAGAAAGAATGGGGCCCCAGAAGCCAGGCAGACAAATGTAGTGGAGGAGGCAGTGACCAACCGTATCAAGTATCAAATATTACCAATAGGTTACCTAACAGGAGGACTGCAGAATGACAATGGGATTTAACAGCATGTCTTGGAGCAATTTTGGTGGGGTGGCAGAGAGCAAACTGGATTAACTTTAGCTCAGAAGAGAACGAGAGAAGGAGAGTCAGTGCAAATATAGACCTCTCTTGAAGGAGCTGTGTTGAGCTGGAAAGCAAAGTAGTGCACAGGGGAGGTGTGGTCAAGAGAAGGGGTTTGTTTGTTTGTTTGTTTAGGGTTTTTTTGTTTTCTGTTTTGTTTTGCTTTGTTTTGTTAAATACTAGAGAAGTAACAGCATGTGTTTGCAAGTGGAGGAGACTGACCCCCAGTAAAAAGAAGTTGAGGATGCAGAAGAATGAAGAAAGCCTTGCTGGAACAGTGTCCTTGAGAAGGCAAGAGGGGTTGAGCAAGTACCCTGGAGAAAGGTGGCTTTAGATGGGAACAGGGGAAATTTAACTACATAACAGCCAAGTAGGCAAAATCTATAGGAGTAGCGTGTGAAAGTGAGTGCATGGGTTAATAGGGGTCTATTCAGTGTTCTTTTTGTGGCTTCTGTTTTTCTTACTTGGGAAGGAAGCTAGCAGGAGTAAGGAGGGAGTGGGGAAGGGGTATGGGGGTTGGAGGAGAGACAAGTTGTGACAATGTCCCTGTGTGGGCAGCAAGGTTCCCTGTGATTGGCTGCCAGCAGGAAGCACCCTCCCCCCCCCCCACACACCATGGTCTGATTTCCTGGAGGCCAGTGTGCCTGAAACACAGCCCTGGATGGGAAGAGCATGGGGAGTTGGGGGGGTGCAGACAGGTAAGGAGTGGTGCCAGGGAACAGCAGGGAGTTAAAATCAGATTGGGTTCGGTAAACCTGAGTAAAGAGTTTAGATTTTATTCCAAATGAACCCTTAGGAAAATTATTTAAACTTTGTGCCTCTGTATTCCATTTCTGACAAAATAAGGTAAGAATACGTAACCTTTCACTTCTAAAATTCTTGACCCTGTGTGAAAGTGAGAAATAATTCTTAAGTGTTCATTAAACAAACAGCTCTGAACTCCTGATTATTAAGCATTTGTTGAAAAGTAAAATTTCTCATCCGTGCATCTTCCCTTTTATTCTTTGAATAGCTTTCAGCTTTGCTCCAATATCTTGATCTTCAAATTGCCCTCTCTTTCTGGAGCTTGCTCTGTGGATTCAATTCTAAAACTTTTCACGGAAGAAGCAAATAGGGGTCAGTCATTCGGCATGTATTTCTTGAGCAGAGATGGTGATCCTGGCACTGTGAACTTATTTTCAGCATTTTTTGAATACTTGGCAAGAATATAAAGGTTAAAAGATTAAATGTGAACTTACTAAAATTTGATGGGCAAGACTGAAACCAGAAATAAATATTCCTTGGGCTTCTAGGTTAATACCAAGGCAGGGATTTCTCTTCTGTGGGCATTTTTCCCCTTCCTGTTTATTAATATTTTCAGGTAAATCCCGTCTGCCCCCTTGTGAAGGTGCTGACCACAGCATGATTTTTAATAGAAAAATCACAAACATCCTGTATTTCCAAAAATCTTGGAAGCATAAAATAAAAATAACCATGTGATAGAAAATCCACACCCATTTACAAATTCTCATTTTGAAGACTATTTAATAACATGAGGGTTAACATGCTCATGGCATAATGAAGAATATAGTAGAATAAAATGTTTATTATAACCTCAATTTTAAATGAATGTGTTTTTTGATTTTAAGCTAGGATGTAACATATCATAATATTTTTTTATAAAACAGTGATTCTTTCAAAGTCTTTAATATGATTAAGGGTGTTTTGTTTTATTTCTCTAAGAACTTTTTTATTTTGAAAATTTTCTGTAACGAAATGCATTTTTTATGATGAAACTAAAATTAAATTTACTAAGACACAATAATTTTTCTTACATCTGGAGAGAATTGGAGACCGCAAAAAATACCAATCTTTTCCCTTCCTATTAGAGATGCTCCCCATCCCCCACCCGTAGATGGTGTAGAGCAAACTAAGGTCCACCCATATTAAAGCACAAAACTCCTTGAGACACTTTGGGGACAAAAAATAATGCCCTAGATTTAAATGTTTGTAAAAATAATATGAAGGAAAAAAAGAACAGTTTGGGGCTTGAGGGCAAAATATGAAACTACATACCAGGCCTCGGATCTTGGAAATTTTAAATGCCTATCATTTGTTAAACATTTGTTGAAGAAAATTTTTTTTTTAGTTGTGTTATGTTAGTCGCCATACAGTACGTCATTAGTTTTTGTTGTAGTGTTCTAAGATTCATTGTTTACGTATTACACCCACTGCTCCATGCAATGTGTGCCCTCCTTGATACTCACTACCCGGTCAACCCATCCCCCCACCCCCTCCCCTCTAACACCTTCAGTTTGTTTCTCAGAGTGGACAATCTCTCATGGTTTGACTCCCCCTCTGATTTCCCCCCCTTCATTTTTCCCTTCCTTCTCCTAATGTCCTCCATGCTATTCCTTATATTCCACAGGTAAGTGAAATCATATGATAATTGACTTCCTCTGCTTATTTCACTCAGCATAATTTCCTCCAGTCCCATCCATGATGCATGATGCAAAAGTTGGGTATTTATCGTTTCTGATGACTGAGTAATATTCCATTGTATATATGGATCACATCTTCTCTATCCATTTGTCTTTTGAAGGGCATCTCGGCTCTTTCCACAGTCTGGCTATTGTGGACATTGCTGCTATGAACATTGGGATGCATATGGCCCTTCTTTTCACTACATCTCTATCTTTGAGGTAAATACCCAGTAATGCAATTGCCAGGTCATAGGGTAGTTCTGTTTTTAATTTTTTGAGGAACCTCCACACTGTTTTTGAAAAGTGGCTGTGCCAACTTGAATTCCCACAACAGTGTAAGAGGATTCTCCTTTCTCCACAACCTCTCCAACATTTGTTGTTTCCTGCCTTGTTAATCTTTGCCATTCTAACTAGTGTAAGGTGGTATCTCAGTGTGGTTTTGATTTGAATCTCCCTGATGGCTGATGATGATGAACATTTTTCATGTGTCTGTTAGCCATTTGTATGTTTTATTAGAGAAGTGTCTGTTCATGTCTTCTGCCCATTTTTGACTTGATTATTTGTTTTTTAGGTATTGAGTTTGAAAAGTTATAGATCTTAGATATCAGCCCTTTGTCTGTAGTGTCATTTGCATATTTTCTCACATTCCATGGGTTGCCTCTTTATTTTGTTGACCATTTTCTTTGCTATGCAGAAGCTTTTTATCTTGATGAAGTCCCAGAAGTTCATTTTTGCTTTTTTTCCTTTGCCTTTGGAGATGTGTCTTGAAAGAAGTTGCTGTGGCTGATGTCGAGGAGGTTACTGCCTATGTTCTCCTCTAGGATTTTGATGGATTCCTGTCTCACATTGAGGTCTTTGATCCACTTTGAGTTTATCTTTATGTATGGTGTAAGAGAATGGTCGAGTTTCATTGTTCTGTATATAGCTGTCCAGTTTTCCCAGCACCATTTATTGAAGAAACTGTCTTTTTTCCATTAGATATTTCTTCCTGCTTTGTCGATTATTTGACAAGAGTCAAATAATAGAGTTGACTCTATTATTGTAGAGTCAGTACAGAGTATAGTATAGTCAGTACAGAGTCAGTATAGAGAAACTCAAATAATAGAGTTGTGGGTCAGTATCTGGGCCCTTTACACTCTTCCCTTGGTCTATGTGCCTGTTTTTGTGCCAGTACCATGCTGTCTTGGTGATTATAGCTTCATAATATAGCTTGAAATCAGGCAACGTGATGCCCCAGCTTTGTTTTTCTTTTTCAACATTTCCTTGGCAATTTGGGGTCTTTTCTGGTTCCATACAAATTTTGGGATTGTTTGTACCAGCACTTTGAAAAATGCCCATGGTATTTTGATTGGGATGGTAGTAGAAGTATGGATTGCTCTGGGCAGCACAGACATTTTAACAATGTTTATTTTTCTGACCCATGAGCATGGAATATTTTCCCATCTTTTTGTGTCATCTTCAATTTCTTTCTTGAGTGTTCTGTAGTTCCTAGAGTATAGATCCTTTACCTCTTTGGTTAGGTTTATTCCAAAGTACATTATGGTTTTTGGTGCTATTGTTAATGGAATCAATTTTCTAATTTCTCTTTCTACAGTTTCCTTGTTGAACAAATCTTTGAGGGCTTGTTATTTATTTAACAGATACTTATATAGCACTAATTATATGTCTGCACTTTTTCTAAGTGCTTTATATGTAACTCATCTCAATCCTCAGGGTATATTTATGATATAACTAGTCTCTTTCTTTAATAGATGAAAAACTTAGACACAGGTAGGTTACATACCCCAGAACTAAATTGCAGGCACTGCACTAGGTTCGTGATTTTACTTGCAACTAAATAGCAAGATATCTTGAGTCCCTGTCCTCTGAGAACACACATTCTTGTGGAAAGACAGATGTCAATCCAATAATCACACAAAACAAATGCATAATAACAAAATATAATAAATATATGAAGAAAATTGTAGACAGTGTATGTGGATCAAATGAGACCCTTGCATCTTGGTAATTTACAGGATGCCTCTCTAGGCTCATTTCTCTTCCTTAGTGTGACCATTATATAGAATTGCAGTGTAGAATTGCACCAAATACTAGGTGAGAGAATAGCAAAAGAGGAAGACTTCACAACCCTCACTGCTGGTTACAGACCAAAGCCAATGATGTGCTCCCTGCTTCTAGTGGAGGGGCAATATGGGTCAGCCCATGCTCAACCAAAGGGACTACTTTCACCTTCCAAAAAGAATCAAGAAGAAAATACTTATTTGAGCAGAGTGTGTATCACTGTTGATTTCTCTGTAGTAAGTTACTGACAGCTCCCACCTGCATATGCCCTTATACATTCCAGTTGCCCACTTTGGGTGAGGAAAAAATGAAATCCCGTCACAAGGAATAACTGTAGTTTGAATTTGGGGATAGTCTTAATGAATACAAGTGCACAAATTTTGATGGTGTAGCCCTGAGGAATTTCTTATGAATTTGCTCTTACTTTTTAGCAAAGAAAGGAAACAGACTTTTAATTGGGAATCAAGACTTGTATAGGTGGGATAATGTGAGCCATATAGTGCAAATTTTTTTTTAATTTTTTATTTATGTTTGATTTTTTAGTCTGAACACATTAATGTGTGAGATTTTCTACTATAAAATCTCCTTTGAGGAATCAGATTCAACTCTAGTTTCCAGAATAATGTTCAAAAGGCTTCAGAGGAATCACATGTTTAGAATACAGTGTCTTCTCACTGGAGGGATACCAAGTTGACATCTCCATTCTAGACAGAATTTAATCCCAAGACAACAGAGCATCAGCACCAGGGATAGCATGCTGACCAAATCCCACCTTTTGTGAAGAACTATGAGCTGCTTTAGGTATTACCACCCGTCTGGCTGAACATCTCAAGGTAGCAGCCAAGATATTCCTGAAGAAGCTCACCAGACTTGTGTGGTCCTATCCCAGTAGGTGTATCATTCATCTCAGCCTCACTATGCTGTCACATGTATAAATGTGTTTTCTTCTCATTATAATGGCAGGGCAACTGTATAGAGCAACTACCAAACTCTTGACAAGTGCTCTAAACTGCCACCCTAATTCTTCCCTGGAGGTCTCTTAGGACGAGTCCCCAATCTCCTAGTTGCATTTGACTGGGACAACTAGACAGGAAGGCATGGGAATTTATACCAAATTTGTCTCCCATCACATTCCTAGTAATTTAAAACTAGGAAGAAGAGGGCATCCATTTATCTGTGAGAAAGTAACTGTTATCTGTGATATTGGGAAAACAGCTAAAATTTGAGAAGAAAGATAGAGCTGTTTTGTCAGAAGGAAGGGATTGGAATAGACAGAGAGAATGGATCAGCCATGAAAATGAGAGAGAATACTCTATGGGTTCCAAGCTCTCTTGGGAATCCAGGGGCTAGTGCTTTCAGAAATCCAGTAGATTTCTTGCCCAGAAATCCATGGGATATCCCTGTATCATCATCATGCATTGTTCTTTCCCTGCTTTGCATTTGGGTTGATTTGGTTTAAACCATGCTTGATTGCGGTTACCTAGAACTGAAGAGCCTTAACTAGTGTAGTGGCCTTAATGGTTCGGTACGAATATTTACCATAATCTCATGCTGGCAAACCTCCTTTAGAATGAGCTACATCAGATATCATGCCCACAGGCCTAGTTACAGATGTGCACATGGATCACCTGTTTTCATATTAAAGGAACAAAGGCATCAAGCAGGAAAAAGAAAAACGCAAAGAAGTTTTAGTTGGAGAAAAAGTAGCAGGCATTTCCTAGAAATAGCTCTGACCCAAACCCAGCCAGAGCAGATTCAAGTGGAGGGATATAAACAGAAATCACACCCGGACTGCTATAATTAAACTTAACTAGATTTTAGAGGAAATTCTTCTTTGTGAAAAGCAAAGAATCTCTAGAGTGGTTCGTCCTAAGTACTTAGGAAAACAGTTATCAAATTTGTAGTTTGCAGGATGAAATCTTTTTCCAAACAAATCAATCAATGTAAAAATAAAACTTTAAAAATCCTTTTTAGGAATGCTGAAATGATATTCCTACAGAGGTCATGGGGGTTCAACAGTATTAGATATTTCCTGTGACTGGAGTCTCCACCCAACACATGTCTTGAATAATCATCAAGTTCAGTACAGCTTTTGTCATTGTTTTTGTCTTAACACTTTGTATGTTACTGGTCCCTTTATTGATATTTTATTGTTTTTACACTATGTCTGATTGTACTATTCATACCTAGGAATGTGAGTCCCTATAACTTGAAGAGGATTAATGTAAAGGAAATGGGCTTTATTAGTTTGGATTTGTTTTATTAGCATTCTACAGTTTGATTAAAATGAGAAAGTCGAGAGAGAGTGTGTGTTATTTGCCAAGCAGAGTAAAAACAACATAAAATGAAATAAACTGAACCTCAGTGTTTTATTGATAGAACATGAAGACATTTCCACAGCATTATTGTAAGTACAAAGGTCCTTGTGTGAGACAATAAAGGAGAACAAAGACACTTTTTTTTCCCAGACTGTTTTTAGTTTCTTTGCAGATACCTTTAGTTAACTGAAGGGCATACTTTTTCTTTAAAAGGAATTTAGAGAGGAAGATACCAAAATATACCAGACAACTATATTGAAATATTTACCATTTGTTGATTTGGGACATAGAGTGAATGACAGATTTCAGCATAATATTTGCAGAGGGAAAAAGAGAATTTTCCATGAGCATCTAGGACGTTGTTTTGCTTGGGTTTATGCAGAAAATACATCTGAGAAAAATGAAAATTAATCTTGGAGAGGGGGAGAATTCCTCTGAGAATATAACCATATAATGTCAACAGGATTTTTCAAGAGATTAGCAGTAAAGAAATAAGATTGTTAACGGATTTTTGTTTTCTAATCTAACTTTTGCAAAAATGAGTTGAGCTTTTATAGAATGGCTAGGTGACAAAATGGGTGTGGTCCTGGGTGAGTCATTAAAATATATATGATCTTGTGTGCATGTTTGCATATGTTCCTCTTGTCTTCTCATCTTCTCCTCATCCCTCCATGGTTTGATAAATTCAGTTGCTGGTTATAGATTTGGAGATGTTCCCTGTAAAAGCCATTTTGAGTAAAGGCATATGATTATCTAAAATCATTGGCATGCCAAAGAACAATAAGTGGAAAGAAACTAATTGGAAGTTTCAGTTTTTCTTTTTCTTTCTTCCTCTCCTCTTTTCTTTCTTCCTTTTTCCCCCTCAAATTTAGAGTGTGAGAGCTCCAGCATATGGAACAAGGAACCCGTTCATTGTTTGCATAGAAAATATAATAACAGAGATAGTCAGCCAATACAGAAGCTGTCCTAACTTGCTCCCCCATGTAAGATAACTATCCTAGAAATGGAGGAAAGCGAAATCACATTCAAGGGGTCTCGAAGGAATGTTTATTTACTAGAAAGAGGTCATATGGTAGGAGGCCTAGAAATACCAATTCTGAGACCAGACCTAGGCTCTCTGGATGTGAAAACAGAGCTGTTTACGAGGACCACTTTAGCAGCCTTGAAGAATCACAAAAGAGCATCCATTTGTCATCAGAAACCCTGCATGTGAAGGTGGGTTCTGCCCCCCAACACCTGGGTGATTGTGTAGTGTTGAGTCTCACTTTTCTCATCTTTATAATGGATATTAAAGTATTATCTTTGAATTGAAAACGTAACCTACCTAGCCTGCTCCCTGGCACATAAATACTCTCTGAATAGAAGTTGGCATTATTTCTCAACTTTATATCACAAGAACCTCTTCAACTATGCCAGAAGTGCAGCTTTTATGATTGTGTCATTTTTAGACATCCTGGCTTCATTTCTTTGGAGAAAGTAGAATTGGATTTTATATTTCAGATAACTTCACCGACATCATCATTTGTCACCCCCTAAGTCTCGATTTACCTATGGTACCCTCCACCCTTCACTATGTAAACTATATAATGCAAAACTCTGGGTCAAACTATTAAATGCAGTTTGGGAATATTTACACATTGTCAGCCTTGCTGACACAAACACAATTTCTCTGGATTCACTCTTCCTGATATACTTGTGAGATGTCAATGGGCAAAAATCTTTCATTTGGAGTGTTAAAATCCTAGTTCAAATGGTCTTTAAACTTTTTAAAATAGTAATAATTTATTTAAACAATATTTCAAGTGCTCAAAAAAGTGTGCTTCTATACATATAGTACTGTCTTTCATCAAGTCATATTACTTTGCTATATTTATTTCACTGTTTTCAGAAAATAAAAACTGACAGATTTATTTAGAGCCCAATCCCAGCATTTTCCAGAGTAACCACTATTCTGAATTTTATGTTTATCATTCCCAAGCAGATACTTATCCCATTACCACATATCGAAGTGTCCATAAATTTGAGGCACAATTCTTAAATTTTTAAGTCTTACCAAAGCAGTATTTCACTTTTTATGTCATATACATTGCTGTTCTCAACATTTTTGAGATTTATCTATATTGATACATGTCATTCATTTTCATTACTGTATAATATTTCATTGTTTGGCTCTGGGGAGGTTCATTAACCCGATCTTCTGTTAACAGGTATTTTTATTTTAGCTTTTCACAGTACCAATGACGATATGAACATTCTTGTATCTATCTTTTAATGCACATACTCAAGAGTGTGTCTCTGGTAGACAGTCCTAGAAGTGAGTTTGCAGGAATGAAGGGAAGGGAATCAGTTTCAACTGTACTATCCATTGCCAAGTCATTCTTCAGAATGGTTGTGTTGACTCACACTAGTGATGTGTGGACATCCTAATCCTCATGTGTCCTAACACTTGATATTGTCATATTTCTTAATTTTTTGGAAACCTGGTAAGCATAAAATGGATTTTTAATTTGTATTATCCTGATTACCACTGAAATCAGCCCCCCCTTATATATACTTTTTTGTAAATATTTATTTGAGAGACAGAGCATGAGCAGAGGGGAGGAGCAGAGAGAGAAGCAGACTATTTGTTAAGCAAGAAGCCTCACAGGCCTTGATCCCAGGACCCTGAGATCACAACCTGAGCCAAAGGCAGATTCTTATCTGCTTAACTGACTTAGCCACCCAGGAGCCCAGAGAGCAGCCCTCTTTAAGAGGCTTATTGGCCATCCATGATTTCCCTCCAGATTGTGTTTTCACTCTCATGCCTTTTTTTCCTGTGTACTTTTACTCCTTGTTGATTTTAGGAGTTCTTCATATATTCTGAAGTATAACCATTTGTTATATGTGTTACAGATATCTTTTCTGGAAGTCTGTATTTTAATACTGTGCATGGATTTTCTTAATTTTTAAAACTGATGTTTTCATTTCTCATTTTCTTTTTAAAATTCTTTTAAAATAATTTCTTTTAAATTTTTTAAAAGAATTAAATTTTTTAAAATAATTTCTTTTAAAATAATAAATTTCTTTTTAAAATTCTTCTCTTCTTTGAGGTCAGAAAAATCTGGGTTTTTTTATATGTAAGTATTTGATCCAACTGGACTTTGTGATGTGAAGTAGAAATGAGATTGTCACTATTTTGCTTATGGGTAACTATTTTCCCAAGTGAGTGGAGTAATCCCTCTTTCCCTCACATCAACAGAGATGCCTTCTATTTATTTCTACTGTTTTATGCCATAGCTCTGTATTAAAACCATGTTCACTAAAGGCATATTATTATAGCATTATAATCAATCTAGATACCCTATATGGTATGCTCTTTCTATCCCACCACTAATACTGTCTTCCAAACTACTTAGATATGCATGTTGCTTTGTTTACCCAAATGAATTAGAGGTTCATATTGTTGAATTCCATGAATAGCTATTGGGATTTTGCTTGAATTCCAGCTATTTCATCATTTGGGGAGAATGGGCATTATTTGTTATTGACACTCTCTGTCCATATTCCTGAGTATCTCTCCTTTTGTTCACATCTTCCTTTATGTCCTTTATAATTGTATTAGTTGGGATTACCCTACATAAAGCCAAAAACCTAAAATAACCGAAACTTAGGGGCACCTGGGTGGCTCAGTCATTAAGCGTCTGCCTTCGGCCCAGGTCAGATCCCAGGGGCCTGGGATCGAGCCCCGCATCGGGCTCCTTGCTCAGCGGGAAGCCTGCTTCTCCTGCTACCATTCCCTCTGCTTGTGCTCCCTCTCTCACTGTGTTTCTCTCTGTCAAATAAATAAAAAATCTTAAAAAAAAGAAACTTAAACAAAAGAGTTTATTTATCTCTCATTTATTTATTTTTTAAAAAGATTTATTTATTTGACAGAGAGAGAAAGATCACAAGTAGTCAGAGAGGCAGGCAGAGAGGGAGAAACAGGCTCCCTGCTGAGCAGAGAGCCCAATGCGGGGCTTGATCCCAGGACTCTGAGATCTTGACCTGAGCCAAAGGCAGAGGCTTTAACCCACTGAGCCACCCAGGTGTCCCTATTTATCTCTCATTTAAATGAAATCTGGAGGTAGTCACTCCAGGGCTAATGTGGCAGCTCTACTGATACCAGGGACCCAGGCTTCTTCTAACTCTCTTTCTTTCCTTTCTTTTTTTCTTCTTTCTGCAATAGTCCTAGTGCATGACTTTGTCTTATGGGCTTCTGAAGCTCCAAAAGTTTGAACTGTGTCAATCAGAAAAGAAAGGAGGCAAAATGGCTTGATTTGTCTGTCACCCCCTTTCTTGTTAAGATTTTATTTATTTATTTATTTGTCAGAGAAGGAGAAAGTACATGGGAGCATGAGCAAGGGGGAGGGACAGAGGGAGAAGCAGGCTTCCCACTGAGCAAGGAGCCAGATGTCCACTCCACCCCAGGACCCTGGGATCCATGACCTGAGCCAAAGGCAGACGCTTAACCTACTGAGCCACCTAGGCATCCCTCTCTGTCACCTTTTTAAAGATCCTTTCCAGAAGGTATGTCTAGTAACTTGCCTTACATCTTACTAGCCAGAACATAGTCTCCTGGCGCTATTTAAGTACAAGGCAGACTGGAAAATGTAATCTTTTAACTAAACCCATTGTTTCCCCCGATAATACAGGAGACTTTATTAATAAGTTAAAAAATATAGATATTAATAGTCTCTGTCACATGGTCTTACACACAATTTCTAAGTTTCGTAGACTTGTTCCTGGATATCTTACATTTTTGCCAATGTTACGACTTTGTCCACTTTTATTTCCTAATTGATAAAACTCATATATAGGAATATTTTTCCATTTTTATTTCCATTTCCCAACCCCTGCAATCCACATGTTGAAGTCCTAAATCTCGGTACAGGCGTACCCCATTTTATTGTGCTTTGCTTTGTTGAACTTTGCAGATACTGCATTTTTTATAAATCAAAAGGTTTGTGGCAAGCCTGTCTTGAGCACGTCTATCAGTGCCATTTTTTCAACATTTACTCACTTTGTATCTCTGTGCCACATTTTGGTAATTTCTGCAATATTTCAAACATTGTCATTATTGTATTTGTTACAGTGGTGTGTGATCTTTAATGTTACTATTGTGATTATTAGGGGACGCCACAAACCACATCCATAAAAGATGGCAAACTTAACTAACTCTGAATGTTCTGGGTGATCCTTACTATACCACCAACCAGCATTTCCTATCTCTCCCTCCTTCTTGGGCCTCCCTATTCCCTGAGGCACAGCAGTGGTGAAATTAGGCCAGTTAATAACCTTACAATGACCTCTAAGTGTTCAAGTGAAACAAACAGTCACATATCTCTCGCTTGAAATCAAAAGCTAGAAATGATTAAGCTTAGTGAGGAAGATATGTTGAAAGCCAAGATAGGCAGAAAGCTAGGCTTCTTGGGCGAAATAGCTAGCCAAGTTATGAAGGCAAAGGAAAAGTTATGGAAGGAAATGAAAAGTGCTACTCCAGTGAACACATGAATGATAAGAAAGTGAAACAGTTTGATTGCTGATATGGGGAAAGTGTTAGTGGTCTGGATGGAAGATCAAACCAGCCCCAACATTCCCTTAACCAAAGCCTAATCCAAAGCAAGGCCTCTGATTCTCTTCATTTCTCTGAAGGCTGAAAGAGGCAAGGAAGCTAGAGTAGAAAAGTTTTTAGAAACAGAGGTTTGTTCTTGAAGTTTAAAGAAACCATCTCTATAACATAAAAGCGCAAAGCAGCAGCAAGTGCTGATGTAGAAGCTACAGCAAGTTCTCAAGAAGATCTAGCTAGGATAATTCATGAAGGTAGCTACAATAAACAGATTTTTCAGTGTAAACCAAACAGTCTTCTATTGGAAGAAGATGCCATCTAGGACTTGCATTAGGTAGAGAGGAGAGGTCAGTGCCTGGCTTCAAAGCTTAGAAGGACAGACTGACTCTCTGGTTAGGGGCTAATATAGCTGGTAACTTTAAGTTGAATACAGTGCTCATTTGCCATTTTAAAATTCCTAGGTTCCCTAAAAACTATGCAAAATCTAATCTGCCTGTGCTCTGTGAGGGGAACCACCAGTCCAAGAGGACAGCACATCTGTTTACAATTGGATTTACTGAATATTTGAAACCCACTATTGAGACCAACTGCTTGGGGGAAAAAAAGGATTCTTTTCAAAATATTGTTACTCATTGAGAATACACCTGGCCACCCAAGAGTTCTGATGGATAATGAGATTAATGTTATTTTCATGCCTGCTGATACAACATCCATTCTGCAGCCTATGGATCAAGGAGTCACTTTGACTTTTACTACTTATATAAGTACATTTTATAAGGTTGTAGACAGTAATTCCCCTGCTGGATCTGGGCAAAGTAATTTGAAAACTTTCTGGAAAGGATGCACCATTCTAGATGCCATTTTAAAAGAATTTGTGATTCATAGGAAGAGATCAACATATCAACATGAACAGTAGTTTGGAAGAAATTGATTCCAACCCTCATAGATGACTTTGAGGGGTTCAAGATTTCTTTGGAGGAAGTAACTGCAGGTGTTGGAAATAGCAGGAGAACTAGGATTACAAGTAGAGCCTGAAGATGGGGCTGAATTGCTGCCATCTCATGATCTAATTTGAATGGATGAGGAGTTGCTTCCTATGGATGAGCAAAGAAAGTGTTTTTTTGAGATGGAATCTATTCTTAGTGAAGATTGTTGAAATGACAACAAAGCATTTAGAATATTAAATCAACTGAGTTGATAAAGCAGTGCCAAGGTTGGAGATAATTGACTTCAATTTTGAGAGAAGTTCTACTGCATGTCAAACGTTATCAAAGAGAAACATTTCCAGAAAACATTTAGAGAAAACATTTACAAAGGGAAGAGTCAATCAATGAGCCCAACCTCAGTATTGTCTTAAGAAATTGGCACAGTCATCCCAACCTTCAGCAGCCACCACCCTGATCAGTCAGCATCATCAACATCAAGGCAAGACACTCCACCAGCAAAAAGATTACAATTCACTGAGACTCGGTTGATAATTAACATTTCTTAGCAAAAAGTATTTTCAAATTAAACTATATACATTATTTTTATATACTTAATAGAGTAGAGTAGAGTATAAACATTTATAGGCCCTGGGAAACCAAAACAATTAATTTGATTAGCTTATATTCACTTTATTGTGGTGGTCTGGAACTGAAGCTGCCATATTGTTGAGGTATGCCTGTAGCTCAGAATGTGACTGTACTTAGAGATAGGAGCTTTAAAGAGATCATTAAGTTAAAATGAGATTATTAGAATGGACCTTAATCCAATATGACTGTGTCCTTATAGGAAGAGAAGATTACAAGTTCACTTTGTATTTTTTGTTGTGTGTTTTACATCTGGTCCTGGCAGGCCATAATTAGTGAAGCAAGAGGTAGAGGGCAGCCATATTGAGTTAAACAAGCTAATTAGTAAAAACCATACTTCATGAGTCTTCAGCACTTCCCTGCTTTTTCTTTCATATTTACAAATGTCCAGAAAGCTGAAACCAATAGGTTCAGTGACTGATCTCCCAGAAGATTACATTTATTGAAGGGGAATATGTGTCATCCATTGATAATTCTGTTTGATACAATCCTGTAAGCAAGACGGATCCGTGAAAACACTTCTCTACAGTTTCATACTTTGACACAGTCCTTTTGTATCAAGAAACTAGGACTCAGAAGCTAATCCACAGTGAGTGGAAAGTCATCATTTCTTTGTCTCCACAGTTTGGTTAATGAGATAAATATTACCTTGAAGAGACCATCTTTTTTATTTTATTTTATTTTTTATTTAAATTCAATTTAATTAACATATAGTATATTATTAGTTTCAGAGGTAGAATTCGGTGATTCATCAGTTGTGTACAGCATCATGCTCATTACTTCAAGTGCCCTCCTTAATGCCCATCACCCAGTTACCCCGTCCCTCCACCAATCTCCCCTCAGCAACCCTCACTTTGTTCCCTATAGTTGAGTCTCTTATGATTTGCCTCCTTCTCTGTTTTTGTCTAATTTTATTTTTCTATCCTTTCCCCTAGGTTCTTCTGTTTTGTTTCTTAAATTCCACATATGAGTGAAATTATATGATGTAAAAGGAATTGATTTAATGTATTCTAAGAAAAGGGAGCAAATAGAACTCTTTTTCCCCCTCCCTATTTGAACTTTACCTTTATTCTTAAAGTTCATATATTCATTCATATATTTAAAAAAATAGTTTGCATACCCACTATGTGCCAAACACAGTGCTATATGTTGAAGCAACAGTGTATAAAAACAGACATCACACAGACCTGTATTCATGGAATTTATTATAATCTAGTTTTAAGAAGGGTTGTAGAACCTGTATGGAAAGAAATGATCAAGAGCTCTGCTATCCAATGTAAACACATATGACTATTTAAATTAAAAGCAATTAAAATTTAATAAACTTGGGGCACCTGGGTGCCTCAGTGGGTTAAAGCCTCTGCCTTCGGCTCAGGTCATGATCTCAGCGTCCTGGGATCGAGCCCCACATCGGGCTCTCTGCTCGGCAGGGAGCCTGCTTCCCCCCCGCCCCTGTCTGCCTCTCTGCCTATTTGTGATCTCTCTCCTCTCTGTCAAATAAATAAATAATAAAAAATCTTTAAAAAAAAATTTAATAAACTTAAAATTTCAGTTCTCTGATGCACTAGCTTTTTAAGGGCTCCAGAGCCTTATGTGGGTAATGGCTGCCATATTGGACAATGCTGATGTAGAACATTTCAATCATCATGA
>CM053603.1:30068034-30170940 GCA_028646535.1 Procyon lotor
AATTTCCAAAAAGGAAGGATTTGGCCGGGAACATCTCCAACAGAGAAAAGTTCAATAATTGTGTGAAATCATTTGATGCTGACTTGGCCAAATTTCTGTGGTAATTTTGATCCTCACAAAATGTCAGTTATTTCACACACACACACAAATATTTGTAATGCATAATTTCAGCTACTCTGAACAATTTGCCAGCGTTTCCCGTATTTTACCTTTGAGTTTTGTAAAATTTCAAGATACTTTGTGGCTACACCCAAAAGAAATTTCAGGTTATTTTTTCTGTTTTTTTTTTTTTTTTTTTTTAAACCTGAAGCTCTCATGAACTTGTAATCTTCCCTTTATTTCTCGAAATTGAGATGCCAAATCTGTTAACTTTCCTATCGAATAAATATTTGTCTTAAATGTAATTACATATTCATAAAAATAAGAATGGCCCATTTGGGCTCACATTTAATAACATGTATGTTGAGAAGGAGTGGATGACTGGGAAGTGAAACTTTAAAATCAATCAGCAGAGAAAGTCAAAATAAAAATCCTAAAACACAATTAATCTCCCAACAATTAAACTCCCAAACCCTAACAAGGGTTTTCATTTGGACATACCTGGTCATTATAGGTAACCTATAATAAATATGGCCATTCCCCCTCCCACAAAAGAAACCCTCCAGTATTGTCATCATTTAAAAATACTTTATATACCAAAAAAACCTAAATCCCTGAATATCTGTAACTATGGTCCCTCAATAGAAACTTTAGCAGACATGTTTTTGCTCTAAGAGATCTAAAATTAGGGCATTGTATTGAATTAAAAATCACTTCTAGCTTTCTTCCGTCAAAATTGCCCAATCCAAAAATGAAAACAAAATGAGCAAACCTATCACTCATCCATCTGGGCCATGATAAATCCATACCAGGAGGTGTGAGATTTAAAAGTAAACTTAAAGATTTACTTCATGTTAGGAGCAGAAATAGAAATTTAACTCCAGTTTTCTGATCCCAGATCCTGGTTACATGCCTCATTCACTAGACTAGATGAACTTGTCATAGCATGAATTCCATCAGGGTTCTATTTGGAAACAAGGACCTCACAGTAGTAATTAGGGGGAAGCTATGACACAGAAATGAGCAAAAGGCTTAGTTGTTTTTATAACTTTCATTGAAAATACTGTGATGGATTTCATTTACACTAACAAGGCAATTTGAACTAATAAAAAATACATCACTATATATATTCATAGTACACATAGAAATATTTATATATACATAGTTATAAGCAAAAAAAAATGTTCAAACTCATGATAAACATTTGTTGAAATTCCAAAGCGGAGTTCAAAGGAACAGTTCAGTGCAGATCAGGCAAGGAATTTTCCCTGGGTTACTGCATTGCATCTATTTCCATAAAAATGTAGTTGGAATTTCCTTGAAAAGAAAAATAAGTCAATTTGGCTGTGTTGATCCACATTGTCATTGAATACATTAGGCAATTCATTAAATGTGGCCAGTGTGAACTAATGAATTCTCAATTGCAGAATGTCTTGAGAGAAATAGTATACTCTAGACACTTAATCAAAAGTCCTACACTTTAGGGGCGCCTGGGTGACTCAGTCAGTTAAGCAACTGACCTTGGTTTCAGCTCAAGTCATGATCTCAGGATTGTGAGATCAAGCTCCCCATTGGGTTTAGTGCTGGGCGTGGAGCCTGTCTGAGATTCTCTCTCTCCCTCTGCTCCTCCCCATTGCAAACAGGCACACACACACACACACCCTCTCTCTCTCTCTCTTTCTCTCTCTCTTAAAAAAAAAAAAGGCTTATGCTATAAAAAGAGTTAAACTAAAATATCTACTAGATGTTCTTTGAAAACCTGGTGTGTTTGCTGAGATGGTTGTAGTTCAGTAGCGCTTATTGTCATTGTGTCTGACAGTGCATCATCTGTCTTAGTAAACATTAGAGTTGTGATTTACGACCACTAGCTCCATGTCTCCATGTCTAGAAATTGTGAGAGCTGAGAGCTGAAGTACCAATGTACAGGAGGCCTTGCTTTGGCAGTGAGAAATGTCTGCCTCTAAGTTCCTGAATAAATAATCTGAGCATAGAACCATCTATTTGTCACAGGAAGAGAGATCTTACCTCTGTCTCTTTTCATAATCTGTAGGTAAAGAATCTTATTTACCTAAACAGATCTCTAGGGTTTGAAAGCACCTTCATTTGCCCTCCTGACTTTTCATTAGGTGAGTATTTGTTTTTCCTTCATCAGATCCAGCTACTTTCTTTTTTTTTTTTTTACATGCAAGAAATATTTTTATTCAGTCCATACATAATGTTAATTGCCTTGTAGACTCATACTTCTTTGCTACACAAGTTCCTCCCACTTCCACCCACTTGCTATGTGAAAGTAGAGCATTCCTATGAAAACTTTCTCTTTTTTTTTTTTCCAGCTACTTTCTGGGACCCACCTTTGTAAAGCAAATACAAACATGAGGATGACTTATGATGAAGGTACTGAATTGTCACACACTGAAATATATGCTACTCAAATGCTTTTACACAGAGATGGGCAAACTTTTTCTGTAAAGGACACAATAATTAATATGTTAGTCTTGGCTGGACATTTGGTCTCTATCTCAGCTGTGTTGCTGTAGCACAAAACGGGTTATAAATACATAGCGAGGGTAGTTTTCCAATAAAACTTTATGTGTGGACACTGAAACTTGAATTTCATACAGTTCTCATGTGTCATGAAATATTTTTCTTTTGATGTGTTTCAATCATTTATTGATGTAAAAACCATTCTGAGATTGCTTTCCAGCAACACAGCAGGCTGGACTTAACCTCATGGACTGCAGTTCACATACCCCTTCTTTCAAAGTTCTCCCTAAAAAGTTTAAGAATTTTTCCTGAAGTTTCTTTTACCATATGATTAGTTACTCTGGCATATATTTTTCAGTAGGAGAAGAAAAAGTTGTACTTTAATGATCCAAATTGTCTCAACTTAAGTAGTCTTAAGTTAAGTAGTAGGATCAGTAGTAGGAGAATTTGAAGCATCTCCCCACAGATTGGCATCTCCAGGAGGAAATGGACCCCGTATGTGTGGCAGAAATGATCTTAATTGATCCTCTCCTTCCTGGAAATATACTTCCAAAGCTCTTTTGTAGTTAGTTTAGGACTGCTTGTCTAGTTTTGGCCAATAGAATGTGGTCAGGAATTGTAAACGCTATTTCACTGTCCTGTGAGATCATCCCCTCTTTTTCTGTTCACTAGTCAACTGGCAGGATGTTGGAGTCTCAGTAGAGGACTCAAAGCCTTGGAAGGTGGTATAGCCCATGGATTGAATGAGCCTAGATCCCCAAACCCTCTCAGGAAGCACTGCCCACTCAATACCCAGGTGGGCTGTGACAGAAACCAGAATTACACCTTTATGTTGTGAAGCCACTGAAATGTGAAGATTTTTGTTGCCACAGCAAGCCTAGCCTGACTAATGCCATCTTTTTTGTCAACCTGTATGTTTACTAGAGTGTCTAGTACATGGTGGGTGCTGAAGAGCTATTTGTTGATTGCTGACTGCGGATATATAGTGATCTTAACAGGCATTTTATTATGTCATGTTGTAATTATTAAAATATAAAATAACTTAAATGTGTGATACATGACCAACCTTTACTAATTGTACATATGGATTGAGAAGAGAGAAATCCCGTTCTAGCAGGATTAGAGGATCCACATGTACCACAGTGCTGAGTTCATTCTCATATAATGGTCAACATTGGTTGAATTGCTGCTATGTGCCAGGTGCCGAGCCTAGGGATACGGATATAGGTCATTTATGACTAATTTAATTAAAGTTTTCTGAGCTTCACACTTCAAAATTAAGATGGGCAAACCAGAACTATTCAAAGAAGAGAAATCAGAGTATTCAGACTAGGGAGAGTTATTAAAAGCATGTGTCACCTATTAAAAAAAATTACTTTGTGCCAAAATCAGTGTGAGTGATGAGAATACTCAGATGAATAAACCACTCCCCCACTCTTTAGAAGTGGGAAATTTGAGGCAGATGGACAAGGGGCCACACTATGCAAAAGGTATATACCTAATGCTCTGTGAATACAGAAAGAGTAAATGGTCATTCCTGAGGACTCCACAAAGAGTAGCATTTGAGCTGAGTCTGACAAGAAGGATAAGTGTCACTTAACAAATAAAGGGAAAGCAAGTGTTCTGTGTACCCAGGGAGAGAGGATATTGGGTGGGGTGTGTGATGTAATAGAATGGGATTCATGGGCAATAAATAGATAGAAGCAGAAGGTGAGTAAGTGTCAAATACGCCAAATCATGGAGGTCTTGATTGACACTTGAAAGGGCTTGGACTTTTCCATTTGCTAGCATGGAGCCACTAATGATTTGGGTAAGGAGGAAGCAAGCTGGATGGTTATATTTAAAAAAAAAAAACAACAACAAAAACAAATAAAATCTCAGATGCTAGAAATGCTATAAAGACAATAACAATAATTGTTTAAGTTTCTACAGTGTCACTGTATATTATCAAGACATGTGTGATATGTGAACTGGAGCATGAATAGGGGTGGGAAAATTATTTTAAATAGTAGCCAGAGAAGAACTCTCTGAGAAGGTGATATTGAGTTGCAATATGGAAGAGCAGAAGCTTGTTCCACAGGCCAGAAGAGAGACTCGTACAAAGGCCCTAGGCCAGGCTGCAGTTGGGCACGTCAGAAAGATGATCAGCAAGGCTAGATTGCAATGAGAGAAGGTAGGGGTGGTAGAGCATGTGCGCAGGAAGTCCAGTTTGGCCCATGAACATAGTCTTTCTCATTAACTAAGTGCAATGGGAAGACTTTTGAGGATTCTTTGACCTCCACTCCAGAAATTATGTAGAGGGGGATTGTAAATTGGCTAGGGTGTTAGCTGAGCAACAGTTGGGGAAACTGTTAAATAATCCAGATCACAGATGAGAATATTTGCAGAGGAATTAAAAGGAACTATATTTCACTGGCATGAATTTGGAAGGCAAGGTGAGAGGATTTGCTAGTGATTAGTTGTGAGAACTGGGATACCGAAGGAAGCAAATATCACTCCTGGGTTTTCATTCACCAAGCAGGGGAAAGGTAGCACTTCCCAAAATGGGAACAACCAGGGCAGGGGAGATTCACAAAAAGAAGGAAAATCCTGATTCCCCATGCTAAATTTGAGATTCCTATTAACTGTCCAAAAAGAGATATTGAGTAGACATGTGAATCGTGAATATCAGATTTAGAGAGGTTAAAGCTAGAGATAAAACTTGGGAGTCATTTAATATATTAATAATAATTAATGCTTTGAAATTTTATGAGGTCATCTAGGAACAAATGTAGATAGAACAGAAGTGAGGCCTAGGGCTAAACCATGGGGCATTTCAACAATTAGAGGTTATGTGAACTGATAAGGAGGAACAAAAGAGCCTGAAAAGAATTCAATAGAGTAGACAGAAAACCAAGTGAGTGCTGCTTTTAAAAAACCCAAAAAACAAAAGGGGCACCTGGGTGGTTCAGTTGGTTGAGTATCTGACCCTTGATTTCAGCTCAGGTCATGATCTCAGGGAAATGAGATTAAGCCCCAAGTCAGGCTCTGCCCTCAGTGGGCAGTCTGCTTGAGATTCTCCCTCTCCCACTCTCCCTACCCCATGCACATAACCACACACACACTCTCTCTCTCTCTCTCTCTCCCTCTCACTCTCTCTCAAATAAATAAAGAAATCTGAAAAAAAAATAGAGCTAGTGTAAGAATGTGTGTAAAAACACACACCAAGGCATGAGAATGCTTCAAGAAGGAAGGGCATCTTTTAAATGATGCTTAAGAAGCAAGTAAAAAGAGATCAGAAAACTGACCAATGGGTTTGTCCGTGTGAAGGTCACAATCACCTTGGCAAGAGCCAGTGCCGATGAATATAAAACAAGTAAAAAATGAGACACAAGAAAAAGTGACTATAAATGACTCCCAAGAAGTTTCATTTGAAGAGAGTTGAGCAGTATAGTTGTAGACAGAGGGGAATCTGGGGACAAGGAATGTGAATGAAGAAGGTTACACTAGAACATTTTAGATTGATAATGAAAACAAACTAAAATCAAAGGAAAGGAAGAAAATAATGGGATAGGAAAGAAAGAGTGTGATTGCATCATTGAGAGGAAAAGCGGATGTGGGATCCAGAGAACAAAAGGAGGGGTTGCCTTAGTTTTGAGTCTGTGCCTCAGAGCAGTTGCATTTATAAAGTTCATAAAATGGTATAAAAGCTGAAATAAAAGATGAGTAAGGTCTGAGGGTCTAATGTATGTCATGGTAACTGTCGTTGATAGCAGTATGTGGTATAATTGAAATCTGCTAAGAGAATAGAACTTAAATGTTCTCACCAAAAATTAAAAAAAGGAAAAGGAAGGTAAATATGTGAGGGGATGGATGTGCTAATTAACTTGATGGGAAAAATATTCTCGCAATATATACATGTATCTGTCATCACATGGTATGCTTCAAACAACTGACCATTTTATTTGTCAATTATATTTCTGTAAAGCTTGAGGGGAAAGAAAAGGCAGTGAGATTATAGGTTCAGGTAACTCAGTAGAATAGGGCAGCTTTGTTTATGTCTGTTTTACATAGTTGTAAGATTTTGGGGGTTGGAAATGGGTCCACCCAATTTGGGGAGTAAACACTTGAAAACTATGCTACTCAGTAGTAGCAATTTTTGGAAACTTTTTCCTTGCTTGGAATCAAAATTCACTTTCAACTTGCCAATATCCTAAATTTAAACACACACACTTCCAGTTATGGTCTGGTTAGCAAGAAATTATTACATCCTTTGTTGTAGACAGTAATTAATTTTGCCCAAGAGTGCTTTAAATACAAGTGAACTCACAACAGATTATTTGGAGCTTGTTTAATATGAACCAGATAAAACCTCAGATGTTTCATATTTGCAAATGTTAATTTAAATAGCCTTTATTTTGTGCTTAATTTATTGGGGGAAGGGATTAGCTAAAGAAATATATATCTATTCATTTGTAGCTTTTAAAGCTATTTTATCTTAAAGATTTTCTCTTAGTCATTTAGAATTTTCCTCCTTCGTCCAGAAAATTGACTATCCTTTCAATTTTGAGCCATCCACAAATTGGATGAAATGCCCATGTCTTATTAATCAGTGATCCCCAATCTGTTCCTAGAAGAGAAAATGTTTGGCCTATTTTTTTTTCTCTGAATACATCTATCTCTTGTTGAACAATCAATTTGAGACTTACTAATGATTAACGTCAGCTTTATTCTAGACTTTTGCAAGTCTGTTGGTTACCTCCTGCCTGAATACCAAGACGACTCAGCCCATCTCCCATAGCCATGGACCACTCCTGCTTCTCCGTATTTCTAAAACATTTTATTTTCTTTTATTTACTGAATATACAGAACTTTTTGACATCTTGCCTCTAAAAAAATGTTCTTCTGTGGTAACACTGGTTTGTTTATATGTCTCTTTCCGTCCCATTTGTTAATATTTCTGGAATTACATTACTTCTGAAGAGACACTCATCATTCTTTAAGCATTGTCTTTTAGACTATGTTTTAAAAATCACATGTATACTTCTTAAGCAAGGTAGTCTTGGATATATGAAATCAAGTCCTAAGTAGATGTCTGAATATATCTACATTCTCTCCTCTCATATTAGTGATTTCAAAATATGTCAGGCTTCTCCTTTCAAAGAGCTAGTACTACTTCCCATTCTTACACAAGATCAGAGTTCGTTGTTTATCTGTGACATCCCCTATTCTCGAGCAATCAAGTGTTGATTCATTTTATTTCATAGGAATATTAAGCCCCAGCCACATATTTTAAGGTTTTGATACTGATGTTTAGTTCCAGGACTAATTTCTGTATTGGTCATTATAATCTAGATTGTGGTACAGCAGCAAACAAACCTTGAAATTTCAGTGGCTTAACGTAACAACAATTTATCTCTTGCTCAAGAAAAGTCCACGGTGGGTTGGGACAGCTCCAGGGCATCTGTCTCCCTTGTAGTGATTCATACAACCCTGTGGCTTTTATCTCATGACATTGTCACATCAATATGTGATACTAAGGTTCTCTCAGAGGGCACATGTCTAGGAAGTCACACATAACTCTTAAATGCTCCAGACTGCAAATAACATCCTTCACTAATTCTCAGCATATTGGCCTGAACCACATACAAGGCTCCATAACTGCAAGGGTGTTAGGAAATATGGGAGAGCATATGGATATTTGCTGAAAAGTAAATATCCTCTGCCAGCCTTATTAGTCAGGGCTCAGTCCAGAAAACAAAAACCACTCTAGGTATTTCAAGTAGGAAGGGATTTAATATAGGACATTAGAAGTCACATACAACCATTTAAAGAGCAGGGGAAGTGAAGGTTAAGCAAGAATCCACTAAAGTTCAAGGAATCAGCAAGTTCAGGGATTGCAGGAAACTGTCACTCATGATTTCAGCTGCCTGTAGGACTCAGAGAAGCTGCTGGCAAAACCTCCTATCTCCTGTCTGCCAATGCCAGCATGACTCACTGCACCTTCTGCTGGAGATTAAGGCTTTTCCTCTGCCTTTCAAATCTTGTGTGGAAACTCAAAGGGCCCAAGACACTAGCCCCTAGCCCCAAGTGGCTTTTGAACACCTGATATGTGGCTAGTCCAAATTGAAATGTGCAGTAAGTATAAATACACACCAGAATTTGAAACATCATAACAGAGGAATGTAAAATATGTCATTATTAATTTTTAATACTAATTACATGAAATGCTATAATTTGAATATTGAACTCAAGAGAATATGTGGTTAAAGTTCATTTCCCCTGTTGCCAAACTTTTCTAGAGTAACTGTCCTGTTTTACATTTCCACCAGTAATGTGTGTAATCCAGTTTCTTCACATTCTTGCCAACATTTCATGTTATAGGCATTCTGGTGGGTGTATAGTGATATTTCATTGTAGTTTTGATTTGCATTTCCCTCATGATTAATGATGTTGAACTTTTTTTCTTTTAATGCTTACGTGTTATCTGTATATCCTCTTTGGAAAAACATCACTCAGTCTGCACATTTTCGAACTGGTTTGTTTGAATTTATTGAGTTTTGAGAGTTCTTCATGTACGTTAGGTGCCAGTCTTTTGTTGGATATGTGGTTTGCAAATATTTTCTCCAGTTTGTAGCTTGCTTGTCTTTTCATACTATTAATAGCGTCTTCTGCAGAGCAAACACTTTCCATTTTAACAAAGTCCTTTGTATCATTTTTTTTAAATGAATCATACTCTTCATGGCAACTGTAGTAGCTTTTTGCTTTGTTCTGGACTCTGAAAATATTCTCATATTTTTTCCTAAAAGTTTTGTACTTTTGGTGCACCTGGGTGGCTCAGTCAGTTCAGCAACCGACTCGACTCTTGATCTGGGCTCAGGTCATGATCTCAGGGTTGGAGGTGGTCCAGCCCCACATTGGGATTGGCATTCAGCAGGGTATCTGCTTCTCTTTCTCTCTCTGCTGCCCCTCCCCCACTCAAGCTTGCGTGTGCACATGCAGGCGCTCTCTCTCTCTCTCAAATAAATAAATAATTAAAAGTTTTATAGTTTTACATTCAAGTCCACACTCCATTTTGAGTTCAGTTTTGCAGAAGTTATGAGTCTTATGTCATTTTTCACCTTTGGATATTCCTTTGCTCTGGCACCGTTTATTGCAAAATCTATCTTTCCTGCACAGGATTGCTTTTTTTTTTTTTTTAAGACTTTTTTTATTTATCTTTCAGAGAGAGAGAGAGAGAGAGAGAGCACAAGCAGGGAGGGCAGCAGGCAGAGGGAGAAGCAGGCTCCCGCTGAGCAGGGAGCCTGACATGGAGCTCAATCGCAGTACCCTGGGATCGTGACCTGAGCCTAAGGAAGATGCTTGACTGACTGAGCCACCCAGGTGTCTCACACTGGATTTCTTTTTACCTTTGTCAAAAATGAGTTGACTAATTACCCTGACTAGAAGCTCCAGTACAATTCTACATAGAAATGGCAAGAGCATATATTCTTAAAGTCTTAGTCTCAGGGGAAAGAGATCAGTCTTTCACTATTAAGTATGCTGTAAGCTTAAGGTTTTTGTAGGTGTTCTTTTTCAGATTGAGGAAGATCCCCTCTATTCTAATTTTTCTGAGAGTTTCTGTCATGAATGGGTGTTTAAATTTATAAAAACGTTTTCTGCACCAATTGATAAAATCATATGAACTTTGTTTGTTAGCATTAATATGGTAGGTTAACAATGATTTCTAATATTACTGAATCAGTCTTGGATCTCTGAAATAAACTATGCTTGACCATGATGTATAATTCTTTTTATGTATTGTTGAATTCTATTTGCTTTTATTTTCATAAAGATTTTTGTATCTATATTTAAAAGAATATTGTTTTCTAGCTTTTGTTTTGCTCTGTTTCACACTGTCGTGGGTTTCATTATTACAGTAACGTTAGCTTCATAAAATGAATTGGAAAGGCTTTCCTTTTCTCTTTTCTGGAAGAGATTGTGTACAACTGGTTTTAATTCTTCTTTAAAAATTTGGTAAAATTCTCCAGTGAAACCATCTGGGACGAGAAATTTCTATGGGAGAATTTTTTTCAATTATAAATTCAACTTCCTCAATTGTCATAGGGTTGATCTCTTTCATACTGGGCTAGTTTTATTAGTTTGTGTTTTTCAAGGAATTAGTCAACTTCTTCCATGTTGTAAAACATATGTGTATAGAGTTGTTTGTAGTATTCTCTTATAATTTTGATGGCAGCAAGGTCTATAGTGATAGCACGTTTTATTCCTGATATTAGTAATTTGTGTCTTCTCTTTTTTTTTCTATCTCATTATGAATTTGTTAACCATCATTTCCATGAAGCAGATCTTTATTTTTTTAATTTTAGTTTTTCTATATCAAATTCATTGACTTCTGCTCTTTACTGTTTCCTCTCTTCTCCTAGCCTTGGGCTCATTTTGCTCTTCTTTTGCTAGGCTCTTGTGAGAGCCTAAATATTGATCTGAGGTTTTCCTGATTTCCTTTCTAATGTAAGCACTTAGTGCTATAAATTTCCCCTCGACACTGCTTTAGCTGCTTCCCACAAATTTCTATATGTTGTATTTTTATTTTCATTCAATTTAGTGTATTTTTAAATTTCCCTTGATACTTCCTTTTTGACCCCTGAGCTATTCAGATGTGTATTATTTAGTTTCCAAGTGTTTGGAGATTTTCTTATTATGTTTCTGTTTGAAAGATTGATTTCTAGTTTGATACTCTTGTGATCATCAAACACACTCCATGGAATTTGAGTTTTTTAAAATTTGTTGAGGTTTGTTTGATGACCTAGGATATGGTCCATTTAGGCATATTTTCCACGGACGCTTAAAAAGAATGTGCATTCTGCTGTTGCTTGAGGGAGAATTCTACAAATATCACTTAGAACTTGGTGAATGGTGTTGTTTTTCCAGATCATTGCTGCATTTCTCTCTAGTTCTATTGATTATAAATAATTTGGGATTTCAGTTTTTCAGTTTTTGCTTTACATATTTTGTAAGTCTTCTGTTTGATTCAGACATGTTCTTGGTAGATTGGCCCTTTTATCATTATAAAATGTCTATCTGTGTTAATATTCTTGGATCTTAAGTGGGTTTTACCTGTATTTAGCCATTCCTGGTTTTTTTTTTTTAAATTAATGCATTTAAAACCATGTCACACTGTGCTACATTTTTTGCTTCAATCATCAAACAGAACTTGGAAAACTCAAGAGGGGAAGAAAAGTCTATTGTATTTACCAGTATTTTCATTTATTAAATTATTTCTTCCTTCTTAATGTGCCTTGTTTTTATCATTTCACAAACTTCCTCTATCCATTCTTTTAAAGATCTGCTGGCTACACGTTCTCTTAGTTTTCCTTTATTCAGGATTATCTGGATTTCCCTTTATTCCTAAAGAATGTTTTCACTGGGTATAAGAATCTGTCTTTTAGTTCTTTTCTTTCAGCACCTGCAAGATATTGTGCCACTTCTTTCTGGCCTCCCTGATTTCTGTTGAGAAATACCCTGTCATTCTAATTGTTTTTCCCCTATAGGTAAGGTGTTGTTTTCTCTGTTCCTTTCAAGATTTCCCCCTTGTCTCTAGTTTTTGAACATTTAATTATGATGTGTCTTAGAAGGGATATCTTTGTGTTTACCCTATTGGGGATTCACTCACCTTCATGAACCTGTTGTTTTATGCATCTTGGCAAATATAGGAGGTTTCACACATTATTTTCTGACCATTTTTTAGCCCATTCTCTTTCTCCTCTCCTTCTGGGACTCCACTGACACAAATATCACATCTTTTGTTACAATCCCACAGGTCCCTGAGGCACTCACATTTCTTTCAGCATATTTTCTTTCTGTTGTTCAGATTGTATAATTTCTGTTGTTCTCTATAAAGATTCATTGATTCTTTCATCTATTTCCTCCATTCTGCTGTTGCACCCATACATTAATCTCTTTATGCTGGTTATTGTGTGTTTTAGAACTAAAACTTCCACTTGGTTCTTGTTTTTACCTTCCATTTCTCTGCTGATACTTTCTATTTTTTAAGACATTCTAATTTTTTTTCATTTGCTTCAAGCATATTTTTTCATTGCTCATTGAAGTATTTTTATCATAGCTGCTTTAAAATCTGTGATAATTCTAGCATTTTTGCCATCTTGGTGTTAACATCTATTGATTGTCTTCTTTCATTCTCACTTAGACCTTTCTGGTTCATGCTATCATGTATGACCTTTATCTGAAATCTGGACATTTTCATAGTATGTTATGTATTCTGACTCTTATTTAAACCTCTGTTTTAGCTGAAAGTTTTTGTTTTTGTTTTTGTTTTGGTATGGCCAGCAAGAAAGAGGAGGAAGCAATGACTCCTTACTGACAGCTAGCAGTAGAAGTTCAGGCTCCCCATTCAGCCTTGGTTGACACCAAAAGTGATGTCCACATTTTTGCTCATGGGGATGGAAGTCTAGATTCAACTTGTGGTCTCCACCAACACCACACGTAATAGGGCTAGGATGGATGTCTCCTTACCACTTGGCAGGGATGAAAGTCTAAACTCCCTGTTTTGGGCTTTTCTGACATTATCCTACTGGTGGGTGGTGTTGGGAAGCTTTGTTATAATCCAACAAGGGTGGATTTTCTCACTTGGTTTTTACCTCCCACTTGGCTTTTGCTGGTATGGCTGGGGTGGAATAACATATTTTCTGTGCTGTTTGGCTGGAGTAGAGTGTCTATTTTCTAAAAGTTTTCTGTCTTTTTAGGCTGCTCCTTTCCTGATTCTTTGACTAGAGAGAGTAGGCTTTTGTTTGAGGCTGTTTTTTTTTTTTTTCTTTTGTCAGTATCCATTGGCATTTCTGAATTGTTAACTTCTTTAACTCCAGGTCTGAGACATGTGAGGCAAAAAGAAAACCCAGAAAACTCACCTCCACCTTGTTTCTTGGGTGCTAAGTTCCTTGCCTTGTCTGCCTGCTTTTCTCTACCTTTTTAGGATGTGTCATACACTGTGTGTGTGTGTGTGTGTGTGTGTGTAAAATTCTTTGTTCCTTGTATATGTATACACTAGGGTCTTAGCTGTATTTAAGTGGAGAAAACCACATCTTCCCAGAAGTGGAAGTTTATGATTCTCTTTTTAAACGGTAATATAAAGCCTTCAAATAAAGAGCCTGTTTTCAAGGATCTGGCCCCCATATTTTATAACAGTTATCAATTAGCTACCCCTTCACACAGTATTCAGATCATTGGTAGGTAATAAGTAAATAACTCAAGTCCCCTTACACATGGCACTCTATGTAGTCTTCTGATGATCACAGGCTTGCAATAGTAATCTATAATTTTGACACTACCCATTAACTCAAGCATCCTCTAATAAAGGAGGACATGTCCTTGGTCATATCTTGATCATGGAAGCTTCCAATATTCTTTGAAGATACTGTTCAGCCCCAATGATACCTGTGCTATTAATTTGTTAGAACTAAAACATACAGCATTGAACACTTTTATCTAAATGCCTCCAAGTTCTACTTTGAAAGTTAATTTGGAAGAAACACAGAATAGTTTTATCCACTCTCAAGTCTTCAGTTACTTAACTCTTCATGGATACTACTTAAATGATGATGGCTCCAGTTTGGAGTTACCTTCTGAGTTCCAGAGCTGTAGATCCAACTGGCCACCAGACTATGTAGTCTGTCTCTTTAAAGTCAGTATTACCCAGCCTAGCCCATGACAATGCCCTCTCTGTCCCCATCCACCAACCCTGCCCTTGACTAGTGTTCCCTGAGTAATGAAATTGGTACCATTATGTAGGCAGTTGAACAAGACAGAAACTGGCAGCATCTTTGACAACGCCTCCTGTCTTGACTCATATATACCTATGCTGTTAAACAACTAGTTCTCCTAAAAGGAAAATGTATGCATATATATTTAAATTATCACACTATTGATATGAGGAGTGTATAGCACATAGTTTACAAATAATAAAATATACAGTGCCCTGTTGTAAATTTCATACAGCCGATTGATTCTTACAGAATGCTTTCATTCCTTTTTGCTAAATTCTTGGATCCATAGTCAACTTGTGGTTGCAACTGAGTGTATTTTGGATGGCTATATTGGTTGATAGTTCTCTTTACATTGAAGAGTAAGACACAAGAGAAACAACTGAGATATATGTCAAAATTTCATTCTTTTTTCAATGATGTGAATGACTTCTTTGCTGAATCAGATCATTGTTTTCATATACTGAAGGAATGTTTCCTCAGTTTTGTGTAATATTAACAATGAAACATCTATAGACATGACACACTTTTAAAATCAACCTGTATTATTAACGTTTTCTCTATCACTTTCTTAAGTCTAGAAAATCAATAACATAATAAAGCAAACCCTGATTTATAGCATTTGACAATTACCAAAGATTAAATACTCCTGCTATGACTGATTCCAAACTGCAGACATGACATAACTGAACATGCAGTTGGAAAGATTTATGCAGTAACACACCATCATATGTTATTATCCATAGAAACACAAAAGATATAAATAACATGAAGAGCACAGATAATAATAAAATGTAATAAAATAGGAATTCATTACATTTGAATATTAACTTTATCTTAATATAATTTATTTAATTTTAAGTTTATATAATTTAATTTTTAATAATGCCTATGTATAATAACTAACAAAATTCCTCAAAACCTGAAAATTTAACTATTGGCTTCCACAAGCCAACTAGCTCCAGCACACTTCTGAAAATAGGCCCTGGTGATTCTACCCTGAAAAAAACCCTTAAAACTATTTACTTTCCTTCCTTTCTAGCATGGTTGCCTTAGCCTAAATTGCCATTGCTTTTCAATTAGAGCCCCCATATAGCCTCTACATCTGTACGTAAATCTTCCCAATTTTTTCTTCAAGCTTCAGCCAGAATAATTTTTTAATGCCAATATGACTATGTAGTCCAAAGCATTCATTAATTTATTCAGCAAATGATTATGAAATTATATGTCCAGGGTACACTTTTAGTTGACTAGGATCAGTGGGAAAGAAAGAAAAAGAAAGAAAGGAAGAGAGAGAGAGAGAGAAAAGAAAAGAAAGGAAAGGAAAAAAAGGCTAGCGTTCTTCATGTGGCCTCCCAAGCCCCAAATGGAGCTACCCTCGTGCCATCCTCACCTCTTGCTACTCCTTCTCTCTGCTCTTTTTCCTTCAGATCTGTTGACAGGATGTTGCTTTCTCTGATGGGACCCTTGTCAGGCACTCACTTAACCTGAACTTGCTACTCATAATATTTATGATACTCAATGATTGCTTTGGATTTTGTGATTAGTTGCTTATTTTTTTTTTAAATTTTTTTTAATTTATTTTGGCAGAGAGAGAGAGATCACAAGTAGGCAGAGAGGCAGGCAGAGAGAGGGGGAAGCAGGCTTCCTGCCGAGCAGGGACCCCGATGCGGGGCTCGATCCCCAGACTCCGAGATCATGACCTGGGCCGAAGGCAGATGCTTAACCATCTGAGCCACCCAGATGCCCCTTAGTTGCTTATTATATGTATTGCCTACCTCCACTGCTAGTCACTGCTAAAAAGAAAGCTGGATTAAAGCAAGAATGTTGACTCTTTTGTTCACTAACCTATTTCAAAGAATTAGACTAGAGCTTGGCACATAGTAGACACTCAAATATTTGTTAACTGAATGAATAGATGTTTTATGCATTGGTATATTCCAAGTACTTAACCCAGAGTCTGTCTCATGATATACACTCTGCAGTTTTTTTGTTGAATGAATAGATAATCAAATGCATGATGGGTGGATGCATTGGAGATTAAGTAAGTGAAAAGAAAGAATGAATAAATGAATGGTTGATGCACTTCTGTATTCCTAGTGCTGAACCCAAACTCTGGCTCATGGTAGGCATTTTTAATTTTTTTAATAATTAAATGATCGAGTGAATGGATAAGTGGGTGATCAAATGAGTGAATAAAAGTGAATGTATGAATGAATGAATGAATGAATGAATGAATAATCTTGAGTAAAGTTAGAAGAGTTTTCATCCTCAAAGAAGCATATCTCTTCTGCCCAGCGTGTGTCACTTGACCGGCCCATTAGTTTTCTACTTGGTTTCCTGCCATGCATATATTTTGAAGAACATTTTTATTAGCTTTGGAGTCACTTGCAAGGTACACTTGAATTCTCTTTTGGCTTGCCTGTGTTCTTGTTCACACCTGACCTGCCATAGTTTGTGGATCTCCCTGGTTTCCTTACTTGGGCCACATTTCCAAGTGTCCCTTTGATCTCTGGCACATACTTTTGCTAGACTTCCAATAAGGTGTTTTTAAACAGTCTCCAGATTTCCTGTGGCTTATTGACTTTTTAAATTATTCCTTTCATTTGTTTTTCCTAACCAGTGCCTACACTTGTTCTTAGATTCCCTTTATAAAATTGAGTAACCACATGATATATAAATTTTCTCTCCCAGCCCAGAATGGTCACAGTGTTGTGATCACTCAGAGATACTTTTTCTTCCAGGTCCTGTCCATCACTCAAAGCCAAGTCTAAACTATTTTTCCTCCTTAATAATTCTGAAAACATTTTTCTAAGAAGAGGTCATTTATCTTTAACTTATCCAGTAAGCTTATATTTATATCCCTAATCAATATGTGAACGGTGAATAAATATGTCTTCAAGCAAGCCCGGAGAGTGCTATGTATATATGCTGTAGCATGAATGTGTGTGTGTGTGTGTGTGTGTGTGTGTGTGTATACACTGTATAATGAACAGGTACTTTGAAAACCATCTCATTTATTTCTAACAAGGAAACCCTCTAATCATGATCTCTCTTCTGGCAGAAACCCAAATCTATTCAAATATGTCATAAAATGTTTTTGGTTCCCATCTACAGAGATCAAATGCTAGTTTGTTTCTTTTTTGTCATATGTTCACCTCCCAAGGTCTATTTGAGGATAGAGTTCAACAACCACGTGGAAATAGGAATCATTTAATATAAAGAGAAACTTGCTTTCATTTTTTCTGACTGAACATTTCATCAGTCAGGTTTTCTCCTACCAAAGATGTTTATTTTCAACCATTTCTTGCTTTATTTGGCTAAAAGGTACGTTCTTTGTTACATTTAATAGTCATGTGTATGCTACCCAAAGTAGAGATCACAGAGTTTTCATCTGCAGATTTTTACCAGACTAAAGTGAACCAAAGAACATGTTAGAAATTTGACCCTATGGTGTATATGTGCTTCTCGCAAATATTTTAGCAGACTGGCTAGTCTTCAAAATTTTTATATGATAAAACACTTACATAGTCAATGTTTATTCAGATTGTAGATTATGGTGTGAATGTAAGAGATGGTGTTTTAAATAGTGAAAACTGAAAATGTATTTTTTTTCCACTTCAAACTTTTGAATTGGGTAAGTTGTAATGAAGAAGCTTTAAAATTTTGGTGATATGTTTTCTACCCATGATATTGACATATGCACATAATTACCTTTTTTTTCTTTTTGAGACAATTTCATTATTTGTCATGTTGGCCGTGGTGCACCAATAAAGCCAAAATATCATATTAGAATTCATGACAGTTTTCACATTGTATTATCAATATGTGGAAATAATTGTCTGCTCTGAGATTAAATTACATTATTGTGTATCTTTTTCATGCCTAATAAATAATGATGGATGGCTTTTATTTTCATCACCACCTGCAACCATTTAGTCACCCCTTGATTGTTGAAGATAAAATAATAAAGGCAAGTGTTATGTTGCAGGCAGAAGAATGTAGTCAAAACAGTTGTATGTTCCTTGTTTCCATTTGGATTGTTTTAGTCCCTAAAGAGCAATGCATGGTGGTCTATAAAAGAGATCAACCTAGGGGAAAACATAGCAAACAGTTCACTTAAATGAAGGGAGAAAGTGGGAAAATAGTTTTTTTCCAGTAGAACAATAATTATTTCTTGGTGCACGATTCTTAATCTGAAAATGAGTTTTTTGTTCTGCTGTGCAAATCAGTTACATGCAATTAGAATGCAAAGCAGAGGCACATCTTACTGTTTAGCCTTTTTAAAACAGAAATGAAAACAGCCCAGAAATTGTAGCAAAGTTGAAAATGCATGCTAGGTAATTTTGAAATCCAAAGACATAAAACCATGCATAATAAAAAGGCCACTCTGAACTCATTACATTTTTTGAAATTGGCAATTGGGAGGTTTAATTTTAAAATTTGAACTTGTATGTTTGGGAACTTATTAACTATATTTTGAATGGTCAATTGCATTGCCAATGTTCAGTTGTGTTTTGTTCCTCCTCCACTATACTGTTCCAGTGCCTCAAAATTTGGTTTTATCTGTGTCTGACCTGTTCACATTTTTTTTTAATTGATCAGTGCTAGGCTTAAGCAAAATTGGTTCATGTTTTTTGGTGAAACTTTTGAATTAAAATTATAATCAGCAAATTCTCTGAGTCATCAAGGGAAAAAGAACCACCTCTCAGTTTTATCATACTATTACATTTCATCTCTGAAGAATGTCAAGCTTTTTTATAAAATAAATATATAGTGTTTATAATGGAAACTAGTCATTTGATCATTTTAGTTACAACAGTGAGGTAAGAAAGCAAACTATAGACAAAATCTTTTTGGATATTTGGTTATGAGTCGTAGGTTGACTCCTTACAGAACAGTTTCACATGTTTGGCTCTTTTATCTTTAAATCAAAAGATGACAGTCTTCTCAGGCATAGCAGAGACTCAGACAAGAATCTAAAGGTAATCCTATGGAATGTCAAGTTACTGCAGAGAAATGGCTTGAAAAATAGACGAACCCCAAGTGAACACCTAGGCTTGTGGAGTCTCTTTAGCTGGGTGCTCCAGTAATGCTTTGCCTGGCTGTTTTAGAGTGTTCATTTAAAAAGAATGAGGGACCTTTTCCTTGTTTACCGCTGTTTTGCTATCTGACTGCCCATCTCCCTCTATAATTAAATGCTGTGAATAAAATAAAAATAAACATAATTTTATTTATACTATTACTCACTGCAGAAATTACCTCTTTACATTTCCTGAGAGAATCAAAGAGCACATTCGAGAGAGTTATGAAGAAGTCACAAGTTTTCTAGATTATCTGAGCCAGGGAGGAGTTTCGTGCATTAGCAGCCTTTGAGACATATTAATTTGCAGGGAGTACATATGTATTTATCCTGTCTTGATGATAGAGATTTTTCTTGGCCCAGGAAAACACCTTAGAAGGCCAGTCCTGCAAAACAGACTTGTATAAAAATCACCCAGAACTTATAACTTGGACATCTGCCTGTGAGCACAAAGCTACCCTAAAGAAAGTGAGATTTAGCACAGGCCACATTAGTATTCTAATCAGAGCCCCTAATCATCTTTTTCCACCCCTTCTCCAGTGATCTGTGGAAGTCCTGGAAACCCAAAGCTTTACCTAAATGTACCTAGCCGCAAACATCCTGGTCTGACTCCCTGGCAAACAGAAAGTTCTAGAATGGCATCCCCATAGGATAGGTTTTTTGTTGTGTTTTGTTTTTTTTGTTTTGTTTTGTTTTTTTGTCTTGCGTTATCTCTTGTCTGTTCTGATTTTCTTCAGCCAAAGTCTTCCTGGCATGACCTGTCAGAAGCAGAAGCAGAAGAAGGAGCAGGACGGGGAGAGGGAGGAGGAGGAGGAGGAGGAGAAAGAAAGAAAAGGAAAGGAAAAGGAAAAGGAAAGGGAAAGAGGCAAGGAAGGAAGGGAAGGAAAGGACAGGAAAGAAGAAGGGAAGGAAGGAAGGAAGGAAGGAAGGAAGGAAGGAAGGAAGGAAGGAAGGAAGGAAGGAAGGAAGGAAAGGGGGAGGGAGGGAGGGAGGGAAGGGAGGGAGGGAGGTAGGAAGGAAGGAGAAAACATGTGGAATAACTGTGCCATAAATACACAAAATGGAAATGCTAAATGAGCTCCTTTAAAATAAATAATTCTTAGTACTGTAATTGTGTGTGTGTGTGTGTGTTCTGCTTTCACGCTTTCTATCATCCTAGTGGTTTGCTAGTTCTAACAATGTTTCCTGAGTCTATACTACATATATGCCGACATTCAGAACTTTTTAATTCATACCAGAATTATTAACATTCTTGGCTTATGTATTTGCAAGAAGAAGTTGTATGAGTAAAATAATGTACATCCAAGCATGCACTAAAATATTGGAAGTTGGAAATTCCCCTGCTGTTAACAGTTAATAGTTCAGGCTCTGGTCTAACAACAGTTATTCTGAGCTTCTCAGGAAAACATTTGGGAAAAAATACTTTTGATTAATAAAATTAGTGTTAAAATGACAATGAATATCAACATACTTGAAGCTTCTTGAGCACTTTTGACATTTAAAAAGTTATACACCCAATCTGATAATTTTTAGGCAGTGTACTTATTTATAAATGAAATTTTTAACATAAGGGAGAAAATCACTTTGTCTAAAATATAGACAGTGTTCAAAGCACTACCACTAGCAAAGTAATTTTGGATTAAGACTCTTAAAATAAACTTACTAACTGAGCAGTAAATATTTGTCCAATTGGATATTCTAAATGTTGAAATTTGTTAGTCATTGTGGTTGAACTAATGCAGCACAATGAGATTGCTTTCACTTTTCCAGCAGCCGCCTTAAGTCATGTTAGTGTTTAACAACTAGTCCTGGGTTTCAGAAAACGCTGTTAGGGAAGGAAAAACAGACTCTTTGGCTAGAGTTATGGAAGGAGGGTGGGACCTTATGAATTACACGACTCCATAAGATGTAGGCAATTTTATTTTGGCAAGAAATTCAGGCTTTTGCATTTTATTTTTACACTCAATTCAACTACATGTGCACAAGTACCCTACAAAAGAAAAGATTCTTACTCATCTGCAGAGCACAATTAATAATTAATTGTTCCCTTTTATCTTTCAGGTTACAGTACCACGCATTTAGGAACTCTGTGAGCTGTAAAATGATCCGCCCAAAGGTAAGTGACTAGGATCGCGGTGTAATTACTCAAAGATGAGCTCAGATCACGTCCAAATACATGGGAATGGAGGTCTGCACTTCTTGATGAATAGTCAAGATGATGTCATAGATCAGCTTTCATCCTTTGATGGAATGTCTAGTTTTTTCAGTTGTCTTCAAAATATTATATAAAGCACCTAGAAAATAGTGGCTTAAGAATGATCATTTCTCAGGAGAAAGAGTGCACTGAACTTCTCAAAATGTTTCATTAGCAAGACATTTATTTGGAAACTGTGAAACAAAACTGAAGAAATGACTGGTGAAATATGTGGCATCTTCCATTGGACTAGAGGATTTTCCTTCACAATAGATGCTTTCATAATGAGCTCTAATCTGCCTGTCCAGACCAAGGACAATTTCATGTAGCTCCATTATAGTATATTTTAAACTTTTCCTGAAGTTCAGGAATATATCTTTCAGAATTCGTCAGTACTTCAAAAGCACGGCTCGCCAAACCAATCAATCTAGTACAAAGTTTGTTTTTAGATTTCAAGTTCCTTGTTACTGCTTTGTAAGCAGATGTCTTCAAAGATATAATATGGTGAAGAGATTATGTGATTTTTGGGTGTAGCAATTCTGCCAGTTATAATTAAAAGGGCCAACATCCAAGTTTTGTTTTCTTTATAAACACTGCGGAGGGTGTCAGTGGCCAATCTAAAATTACCCACAGAAGAGTGTGTGCTCTCTTCTTTAGCACAAGATAATGAAGATGGTGTGTGAAACGCGCCGTGGTTATAATAAGCTGATGGACTTGTGGTCCTACGCGCAAACTTGTCCAAGTGTAATTATAAGAGTTTTAAGAGAATTGTTGCTTCCTAAACTGACTAGTCAAGTGACTCAAAAGTTAATATCACTGAATTAACAACCTGACTCTGAAGGTCTACAATTATACCTTGGAAACGAATTGCTTGGAATCCATCACCCTTTCTTACAGGGAAAAGACATTTTTTGAGATGGATCTCAATGCAGGGCAGCCTATTTAGCATTTTCTCTATAAATTGTGTCTGGAAAGGTGAAGTGTGTCTAAAAATGAAAAGCAGCAAGGAACTGAGTGTCCAGTTCTTTCCTCCCATGCATGAAGGAGAAAGGGCCGGTATGAACCTGCTCTGATGTTTATGTGGTTGGGAAGGTGTGATTGCCAAGCTCCACCTGAATACAAGGGCAAGAAATCAGATTGGGACCCAGAATAGGACAGGAAACATCTCAAGATGATTGTGTAATCACAAGCATCTATAGCAGTGGTTTTCATGTATAGAGAACAAAATCAGTATAAAAGAATCAAGATATCATTCCCTCAGGGGTTGGGAGAAATCTGAGGCAGATGAACATCCATGGTAGAAATCCAGGCAAATCAGGGAAGCTGAGAAAACCTTTCCTCCTTCATGTTCTGGGCACAATTCTTCATAAAGTCCTTGGACAAACTGAGATGTCATAATGTCTTCCCAGTAATGAGTCAGGGAATCCTGGTGCCTCCTATTGGTGGCTGGTATGGATGAGTGACTTGTAGATTCTTAAAGGGGATTGGGGACAGAACCACTAAAGACAAAATCTTACTCAAATCAGTCTCATATTTTGCTGCAATTTAATTTGCCTTGGATGTTCCCAGTGGCTTAAGGCAAATGTCTCCTGTGTCGAACTTACCAGATTGAACTACTAGGTGATTTGTAATTGGGGGGAAAAAAAAAAGATGAGGGAGAGGGCTTAAAATTAAAGGTAACTACACTTTAGCAAAATGACCATCCAATCCCAAAAACATTTTCAGTGCTGAACTGTTTTTATATTTCTTTTTACTTCTGGGGTATCTGTATATTGATAGATAATTCTAATATCATCACATACTCTTTTCGTGTAAATATAGGCATACGTTTATGTTTAGTCCTTTCATCTATAGTGTAGTCAGAGCAGCCTTTTCAAAAGAACAAGGGGAAATCTGATTGTTTCATATCTGTGTAAAGAACATATACTTTCTCTGGCCTGAGTTAGGGTGGATGGGCCTCTGAATTCTCAGCCAGACTCATCTTACACCATTTCCCTACATTCTTTCTGCCCCACCTGCTCTGGCTCTCCTTTATTTTGTCTCATACCATCTGACTTCCACATGGTGATTGCATATCTGTCCCCCTTCGCATGGAATCTTTCCTGCTTGGTGTCCTCCCTAATGAAGGCAAGTACTTCTGTTTTCATGCCTAATTAGATCATGATTATTGCATCATGGAAATAATCATGGTTATAAATTTACATTGGATGGTCAGTTGTCTGATATTTACTTCTTGGACTGGTAGCTTCATGAGGAAAAGAATCATGTTTATTTGGCTCATGATTATATCCCTTGTACTTATCCCAATGCTTTGAATGTAGGCACACAAAAATATTTCTGAGGTGAGGGAACGAATGTCCAGTTATGTTTTAATTATGTTTTCCTATGTTACAAAGACCTTATGTCTATAATATAATATCTGGTGGGGCTCCTAAGGAGTATAGAAGGGGACTTGTCTATTATACTGTCATTACTGGTCAGGTTAAGTAACCTTAGAGTCTATAACGTACAGTCCCAGCATGTCAGCACTTCGACATGATAGAGATTCATGCTTGAGTCTTGGCACCATTAAGTGTGGATTGGGAGGATGGGTTTTCTCTGCTCCACAGAGTCATGAATGGACCTGGGCTCTTTTCTCCTACTGCTCATCCCTCTGTTAAGTCTCCGAGTGCTCCCTGAATTTTTGGTGTCTATCATCCAGTAAACAGAGAAACAGAAGGATGAGGCCAGAAAATGGCTGTATCACTTCTTTCCACATTCTCTCATCCAGGATAGTTACATGATCGCACTTGATTGCAAGGCAGGCTGGGGAATATAGCCTTCCTAGTGCTACACAGAGTTCTGTTTCTGCTACAATTAAGTATCACTACAATTTGCCAGCAGTTACTAGGTACTCCAAAAATCATATCATCAGTGATATACTTAAACCAAACTCTCACATAAGGCAAGTGCCAACATTAAATGGATTTAATGGTATTGTGTCTGTCTAGGAATGTGCTACATGGTTTGGTAAATACAGTTTTCCTACCGCAGAGAATCTCAAAACAAGTACATTTTGAAAATGAACTTTGAAGAATCAGCTGGAGGGTATACAGATTTTCATATTCACTTAAGGATTTTTCATTTTCATATTGTACTAGTTAATGTGCCAAAATGAAAATAGCTTTCCACAAAATGGAAGTTATACTATAAAGTTGGAATTGGTATTATCTATTGCTGAATTTCAATGGGATCTCAAACAGAGTGATGTAACGGTGAAAGCAGCATCCTCTCTCTGAATGTTTCCCTAAGATTATGTCAAATAGATCAAGAAAACGAAATGTATGCAGGGTTGACTTTTCAATCAACAGGCACAAAGAGACCCTGGTAGATAAATCAATTGAAAGAGAGCATATACAATAACTGGCAGTACTATAAAGACAACTTTTTAGGCTTGACGTTGAAGATATTCTTGAAGAATAATTTATCAGAGAGAACATCAACCTACTCTATGGAACTGCCAAATTTACTGTTACTCTACCTAATGCATTGACATCAACCTTACTGTTTGGGAAAGTATTTCTCTTTTAATTTAATTTTTTCCTTTGGGAAAATATGTAGCATGGACCTGTGTTGCTCTTTGATGTAAAAAGAAGACATTAAATCGGATTTCAGATTAAGTGACAGAGGCAGACTAAGATTAAATTCCAAGATCATCTATGAAATCGATTTAATCACGTGTTTAATGATGACATGTTTTGCCATAGAGAAATGCTTACCAACTTTGCCTTTGTCTTTACTAATCAGCAATTCATTGAAAACCTTTTATTATCTTCACTTGTTTCTACTTGTTGAGGAGGGAGGATAGTGTCCTTGTTGGTCAATATTTTCATCCCATTGTCTCTCAGTCTTTTCCTCACGTCTTAGACAACAAAAAGGTAATGTCTAAACTTAGGTCTGTATTTCACTGAACCTGAGATACTGTCAGTTGTAAGATGCGCCATTTTTATTTACCACTAAGACAGAAAACACAGAGCTGCTTAAGCTATAATGTAATGCTTTCTTATCACCTAGAATTTTTATTCTTTGCTTACCAAAAGAACAGTTTTAGGCTTAGACACATTTTTATCATATTTCACACTTGTACAAACATAAAAAGTAAAACATAAGTAAAATAAATTGGTTAAAGTGTTCCTAAAATCTCCACATATTTATAGTCCAACTTTTCTGAATTCATTTTTGACACAGTTGTTGATGTTTGTGTTTTTCCATACACTCTCATCTTCTGTGCCATCATGAACATTAGCATCCTTAAAAGAATGCTCCACTATTATCCCCAAGACTTCCTTCCAAGTTGCTGACACTCTCTCATGCAGTTAGTTTTCCTGGGCGAGCACAGTGGTATTAGCTCTGTCACAGCCACAGCCACTGTCACAGCAATGTTAAGATACTTTCGCGAAGATGTGGAAAAGTGTATCAAGAATTTGTTAAATACTATTTATTGTTCAAGGTACCTATGCAAGCATAACCCAAAAGTTTATCTCAATTCCCTAATACTGTCTAGTGTCTTCATAATATAAAATATCACTAGCATTATATATATTTTCTCTATTTAGCCTTTTATAATAATATAGATGTTTAATGGTAAAGGATACTCACAAATTATTTTCACAGAAACAGTCAACTTTCCATGTAATTCATGTAAGGAATGTATATTAAAATCTTTGTTCCTAGCCTTACTCAAACTTCTTAAGTTTAAATTTTAACTCTCTGTAGCCTCTCAAAGTCAGTGACAATTCACTGTGGGCATTCCTCACATATTACGTTATTGTATTCTTGAAGAGCTCTGAAAAAAATCAGGTGTTCTTAAATAGAATCATATTTTCTACCACCTTGAAGTTTTACTTCGGAATTTTCTTTTCTTAATTTTTGCTAGGTCCTAACACTCTACTCTCTCCTCAAGTGAATCTTTAACTTTATCTCCCTCACTCTTGCACTCATCTCTTTAAAAGACAGATAAAGTTATGCAAACTTTAGCTTAACTGTACTTGGGAGTGCTCAGTATTTGAAATAAGCTCCCTAGAAATATTTTTGTGAAGTCTTAAACCCCTGTGTATTGTGAATAATAAACAATGATTATCTGGTTTAGATTTGTTTTGTTTTACAGGCTAGCTTACACTGAAGACATTTTGGTTTCCATTTATGAGTTAACACCCCTAAATATGTTCTGCTGAACACTGTAATTGTGTCCTAACTACTTTGCCATAAAAGCAAAGAATTCCTTATTAACTCCATTATTTTTTATTTGTTTCTTTCCCTATGTGTTTGTGTTTTAAAATATATTTTCCATGGTAGTGACTATGTGAGTCTTAGAAACGCAGCTAGACAGATGTACTGACCACGGTTACCAAGGGAGCAGTTTCCTTGGCGATGGCCAGCCGTCATCAAAGAAGTGTACGTTCTGGGTCCTTTCCACGTGACTTGTTCTCCCATGCTGTCAAACTTGGGTAGCGGAAGCAGCTCTTTGTAAATCATCAGCCCTCACCCGCCCCTACTCACCCAAGACACCACTAATTTTCATGAAGCAGGCAAGTAAGAGCAGGTGGTAAATTGTTTGTGATGTTCTTTGAGAAGTTTTACAAGGGCCCCAGGCCACAATTCACCATGAAGGATTTTTGGTTTCCCCAACTTGCAGTTTCAACCCAGAATTTATTCCAGTCATTTGAAGAAGATCCAAAAAATATATCAGCCAATGCCCAAAGGTCAAAGCTGCAAGAGATCCAATAACAAGGAGAACTTTTGCAGAGTAAATATTTTCTAGTGCTTAAAGGGAAAGGTATGAAGAATCAGGCATTTCTTTAACCATGACTTATAGTGAAGATACATCATTGCTTCTCTGCCTGTATTTCTGCAAGTCATGAATGAGAATATTAATACTTGTTGGCATAGTATTTGATCCTCTGATAAAAGCCTATGATTAAGATTGGTTGATTTTTTTTAACCTTAAGAAAGGTTTGAAAAAAAAATATTTTGTTACTAGGAAGTCTGCGTGGCACAGTCAGTTAAGCATGGGATTCTTGGTTTCTGCACAGGTCGTGATCTCACGGTCATGACATGGAGTGCTGCATGGGCTCCATGCTCAGCAAGTAGACTATTTAAGACTCTCTCCTTCTGCCCCTCCCGCCATGTTCTCTGTCTCTCTCTCAAATAAATAACTAAATAAATCTAAAAATAATATTTCATTACATTCTTGACCCTCGAAAAATTTAAGTGACAAGCCAACACTACAAAAGACTATTGTTTTCCCAGATGAAATTTACAGTATAGATGATACATGAGTGTTTGCTGATAGTGAGATAACCATGTTACATGTCCTTATGCACTGTGTGTCATTTTCCCTTTAGAGTAACTCCACTCGGCAGATACTAACATTCCTAATTTGTTGGTGAAAAACAGACCTTAGGAGAGAAAATAGTTCCCCAAAGTCTACAATTAGTAATTGTATAAAGATTTGAATTTTAGACAGATTGACTACAGATCTCACTACTCTACAGTACTCTCTCATGTATGTGAAGACATCTTCTTTTCTTTGTCACATTAACACACAATAGATTGCTTTTCTTTTTTCCTATTCCCCTGCCTGCATATAATAGGATAGTTGCAACCACGTATAAAATCCAAGAATTTGATCCATCAGCTTCGAGTTCTTACAAACACAGAAAATGAAACATTTAATAAACTGCTTAGTTTTTACCTAATCACAAATTTTGGAAACAAGGAAATGATAGTGGAGACATTCATGTCCCCCAAGGTATTAAGAAACATATTTACAATATAAAGAATAGAGTGAGGGTGCCTGGGTGGCTCAGTTGGTTGGGCTAGGACTCTTGGTTTTGACTTAGGTCATGATCTCAGGGTTGAAGGATCAAGCCTTCTGTGGGACTCCACGCTCAGCAGAGAGTCTACTTGGGGATTCTCTCCTTCTGCCTCTCCCCCTGCTCATGTGCATGCAATCTCTCTCTTGTTCTCTCTCTCTCTCTAAAATAATAAATCTTAAAAAAAATAGATAAGTACTCTTAATCAGATTGTTTATCCATGACATCATTTTTCTTGCACTAGAATTTCATCGTGAACTTTTCACTACCTTTTAGTTTCAGGGTCCACATATGAAAATGCTGGTGGGGGGAAAGAAAACAGAAAAAAGCAACACAAATTACTAATATTGGGAATTGGCTCTGAGTATACAAAGATAGATGGAATAATAGTTGTCATCCTTTGCTGTAAGTGTTTTTTGTAAATCTGGCTGGGTTAATGAAATAAGGATTTGAGGACCACCTATAACCCCTCCAACCTGAGCAGTTTTGATCTGTTTTATATTAAGATTTTATTTGAAGAGAGATTTATTAGGCCAAAACATTTTGAAAATAATAGTCTTAGAGAAGGAAAAAATATATGATTTTTGTATCTCAAAAAGATATTTAGTATACTAGATGCCATTCTGTTTTTACTAGGGACAAGAAGAAAGGAAATGGAGTTAAATATTTGAAGGAAAGACTTAAAAGAAAATGCTCCTTCATTCTGAGAGCATCAACATCCTACAGAAATAGCATTTATGTGAATCAGACGAAAAGAAATCTTCCCTGGGAACTTTATTGTTGATGTAGAACTTTCCAGGATGATTTCATTTTCCTCATTTTCACCTTTATCTTGCTCTGGGTGAATCTTTCTGTGGTGCCTACTAGTTTCTACATGGAGATGTTTCTATCTGCCCTACCTGGTTCATAAACTAAGCATTGTGTTCAAGTGGAAGAGAATTGAGCCATCTTTTGAGAATGGTCCCAATCAGTCTGATTTGTGAATTCGTTATTTATGGTTTTAAATATTTGTTTCTAGATGATCCTTTTTCCTTAGTATATATCTTACTTTTATTTTTCCCCACATACTTTTATTTTTTTCAGTGTTACAAGATTTTTTATGCCCTACACCCAGTGCTCCATGCAATATGTGCCCTCCTCAATACCCACCACCAGGCTTGTCCAGCCCCCCACCTCCTCCCCTCCAAAACCCTCATTTGTTGCTCAGGATCTACAGTCTCTCATGGTTCATCTCCCCCTCTGATTTCCCCCGCAATTCTCCCTTCCTTTCTTTCTTACAATGCCCTCCATGTTTTTCCTTATGCTCCACACGTAAGTGAGACCATAAGATAATTGACTCTCTCCAATTGATTTATTTCACTCCTCATAATCTCTTCCAGCCCCGTCCATGTTGATACAAAAGTTGGGTATTCATCCTTTCTGATGGAGGCATAATATTCCATTGTATATATGTACCATATCTTCTTTATCCATTCATCTGTTGAAGGGCACCTTGGTTCTTTCCACAGTTTGGTGATTGTGGCCATCGCTGCTATGAACATTGGGGTACATGTGGCCCTTCTTTGTACTACATCTGCTTCTTTGGGGTAAATACACAGTAGTGCAACTACAGGGTCATAGGGTAGCTCTATTTTTAATTTCTTGAAGAATCTCCACACTGTTTTCCAAAGTGGCTGCACCAACTTGCATTCCTACCAACAGTGTAAGAAGGTTCCCCTTTCTCCACATCCTCTCCAACATTTGTTGTTTACTGCCTTGTTGATTTTGGCCATTCTAACTGGTGTAACTTACTTTAAAAATTAAATATGAAACTGGCTCCTTTCTGTCTTTCAGAGAGAATTTAGAAGCCTTTCTTAATTTGGCAATTGGGCACTAAGTATCAAGTATTTATAGTATTTTTTCTCTTTCTGAAAATGGAGGCTTCCCAGACATGGCCCATTACAACTCCATCTTTAACAGCCACACTATGGTTTGGGGGTTGTTGGTTTGGGTTGTTTTTTTTTTTTAAGTGACACATGATTGATGTAATCTGGCATGATTCATTACCATGTCAAGCATCAGCAGAACATTTTGAAAAAATATTCATCAAAATCTATTACTGTAGAAATTGCCACTTGCAGATTCTTTTTCTGGCTAATTTCCTGCGTGGTGAAACAACACCTCATTGACGTCAGAGCGCACGCTTTTAGGAAGTGTGGTTATTAAGATAGGTGTTCCTGAAGTCCTGGCATTGCCTTAAGGTTTATCATTAAGCAGCTAAGGAACATCAGGTAAAATCTCAAAAGTGTTTCTTTCAGTTACACACTATGTCTAACTAAAAGAAAGTGTTGTGACTGGTGCTCTTGCCTATGATCCTACTTTTTGATTACCAGAGATAAAAATCCTTATGTTCAGGTTGGTCATAGCTTAATCAGATGATGACAAAGAGAAACAAAGAACTGGGCCATGGGCTCATTGGATTGTCCATTGCTTTCTTAACGAATATATTTGTTGCACAAAGCTCAGGGTCATATGGCAAAAGTCTAATTCTTCTCTTTACTCTCTATTGGACACACATTTTGAACTTGCTTCATTGTCTATGATATGACCAACAGTGATCCTGATGGAAGTCAACCAAAGCCTTACTTACAAATACTCTAAAACCAGATCATTCCAACAGTCATAAACTACCCAAGACATGATTCCTCACTCACCTGAGTTATGGTTTGGTGCCCTTCCGATGTGCAACATAGAGGAAGGATAATAAGTCAATAAATATTCCAAGCACATATATTCCATAAGTGCATTATTAGATAAAAATAATTCTTCAGTTTCAACGTAAAACTGTTTCACTTTTGCATTTAAAACTTTTTTTTTAAAAAAGCATATCTCCAGAGGTGCCTGGGTGTCTCAGTCAGTTAAGCATCCAACTCTTATATCCAGTATCCAAAAATATTTTCCACTGGTTTTTAAAATATTTGGTGTTCAGCTAATTTCTTAGATTATAATCCTATCAATTATGGATTTTTTTTATCCTCGCTATAACATGTATTGTCATAATTTATAAAAGATGTGAGCTAATGTTTAAAGATACATTTCTAAGCTTATGTTGTTGTTTTTTTTTTTAAAGGAAGTCCTTTTGGAGTAGCTTCACAATCATTTTCAAAAACTATTTTAGCATCAATAATCTCTCCTCCCTCAATTTTATCTGTTACCAAAGTACACATCACATGTTTGCCATGACTATACCTTTTAGCTACCCCATCCCCAGTTTCATATTCTGTGTAGTGAGTGTGACATACAGAAAAAGCACTCATTCAAAAATGTTTATTGAGAGCATAGTAGATGCCAGTCACTGTTCTATGCCCTACTGACACACAGAGAACAAAGCAAAGCCCTTCCCACTGGGCTCATATTCTATGGGGAGGATAAGCAGTAACCAAATACATAAGTAAATATAATAATGTGTCAGATATGATGAGTGCTAGGGAGAAAAATAAAATGAAGTGAGTATATGGGGACAAGTGGGGACTCTACTTCTTTGGTCATTTATTCAAAATATACATTTGGAACACACTGCACCTTCTATGCATAAGGCACTGCACTGGGAAGCAGGCAAGACACATGCAAGCCCTCGCTTATAGCTCCTCATAGGACACAGAAACTTAAATGTAACCAGTTTATTAAGCATTCTGAACCCTGGTGGGATAATCAGCCATGAAATAGTAAAATCATTACTTTCAAGCATGCACTACACATGTTTCCTTTCCTACTCACTAATGGGTATGTATGAGTTCTCCAAAAAGTACTACAGGAGTCCTCCTCACTAAGAGTTCATGTGTAGCCTAAGCCCTTTTAATGGCCCAATATTCCCCCTAGGTTCCACCATAAGTCCCCACCCCTAGCCTCTTGACAGGCAATCCTCTGTGGGGACAGCTAATAAACAACACAAGCCTAGTTGGTCCACTTGAGTCACACAAAATTCACATGTTCTTATTGTTGAATAATGCATTATAACTTTGTTCCCTGATGTTCTCTCTTTACTTTATTGTCTCTCCCTGTTCATTTTCTCAAACTCAAACTCAAACAGGCACAATGATAGAACAGAAGAAGTAATTTACAATGAAATGTCTACTCAAGGACTAGACTCCCAGTCTTCCTTCCTGCAGATACTTACCTTTTCTACAAGAAAGTGTCCTGAAGCTCTCACTCTTGGTTAGGAAGATGGAACATTCTACTTTCATTTTCCAAAAGGGGGGAAGGAGAAAAGCCACAATTTTTTGCTCTCAATACCTTTCATCTTTCAGGCTCTACATTTTATATAGTCAAGCAGAAAATTTTAAATTATAAGAGATGAGAAGGAATAAGAAAATGTAACATATAATGAAAAGAAAATATAACCAAAGAAGCAGATTAATAGATGACACATTTATTGAAATTAGCAAAGGCTCTAGGTAAGTCTTATGTGTACATGAAATGTTTTATAGGAAAAGATAAATAAAATGAAGGTATTTCTGGCAAGAAAATGTAAACTTACCAAAGAACCAAAATGGAAATTCTAGCACCAAAAAGAATGATAATGCAGTATCTATTATTTTTTAAAGTTCTAGAAGAGGCTTAGTATAATGTTGAGGGAGAAAGGACTAATAAAGACAGATGAATTTAAAGTATTCATACTGAAGCCAGGGTTAGGGAGAGGTTGAAAAAAAGTAAATAAATGTAGAGAATATTGACAAACTATGGGAAAGCACCAAATGATCTAACTGTATAATTGAAATCCTGAAAGGAAATAAAGAGAGAAGAAAAACATTTGAAGACATGTTGTTGAATTTTTTCCAAGTGATGTGAAAAACTTCAACCCATAGTTCCAAGAAACACAACAAACTCTCAGCCAGTAAAAATGCAAAATAAATCAGTTTACAATAGTCAAATATTAGAATAGACCAAGTTAAATAGGTTTCTTTTCTGAAGACCTTCTTAGAGTCTTCATCATATACATTACAAAATTCTGATCTGGAAAAATGTAATGGGCACATTTTGCAATTCTTTAAAAAAGGAAATCCTAATTTTTAAAGAATTTTTTTCTGAGGCAACCTTTCCCAGGTACATATTTTGTAAAACTGTAGGATAGTGATAGGGAGATACTTTTTTTTTATTAACATATAATGTATTATTTGTTTCAGGGGTACAGGTCTGTGATTCATCAGTCTTATACAATTCACAATGCTCACCATAGCACATACCCTCCCCAGTGTCCATCATGCACCCACGTCTTCCCTCTCACCCCCTTCCCCTCTAGCAACCCTAGTTTGTTTCCTGAGATTAAGAGTCTCTTATGGTTTATCTCCCTCTCTGGTTTTGTCTTGTTTCATTTTTCCCCTCCCTTCCCCTATGATCCTCTGTCTTGTTTCTCAAGTTCCTCATATCAGTGAGATCATATGATAATTGTCTTTCTCTGATTGACTTATTTCACTTAGCAAAATACCCTCTAGTTCTATCCACATCGTTGCAAATGGCAAGATTTCGCTTTCTGATGGCTGCGTAATATTCCATTGTATATATATATCACATCTTCTTTATCCATTCATCTGTTGATGGACACCTAGGCTCTTTCCATAGTTTGGCTGTTTTGGACATTGCTGTTATAAGCACTGGGGTGCACATGCCCCTTCAGATCACTATACTTGCATCTTTGGGGTAAATACCCAGTAGTGTAATTGCTGGGTCCTAGGGTAGCTCTATTTTCAACTTTTTGAATAAGCTCCATTCTGTTTTCCAGAGTGACTGTGCCACCAACAATGTAGGAGGGTTCTCCTTTCTCTGCTTCCTCGCCAACACCTGTCATTTTCTGACTGGTTAATTTTAGCCATTCTGACTGGAGCGAGGTGGTATCTCACTGTGGTTTTGATTTGTATTTCCCTGCTTCCAGGTGATGTTGAGCACTTTTTTATGTGTCTTTTGGCAATTTGGATGTCTTCTTTTCAGAAATGTCTATTCATGTCTTCTGCCCTTTTCTTGCTTGGATTATTTATTCTTTGGGTATTGAGTTTGGTAAGTTCTTTATAGATTTTGGGTACTAGCCCTTATCTGATATGTCATTTTGAAATATCTTCTCCCATGCTGTTGGTTTAGGGAGAGATATTTAAACAGACCACAAATTAGAAGCACATTATAGTAATGTGGAGAATATGCTCTATAAATATAAAAAATAAATTAAGCAGGTTTTTTTTAAGATTTATTTCAGAAAGAGAGACGGAAAGAGAGTCAGTCACAGGGTTGGAGGGCAGTTGAAGAGGAAGAGAGGAAGCTGACTCCCACTGAGTTGGGAGCCAAACGCTGGGCTCACTCTCACAACCCTGAGATCACAACCTGAGCTGAAACCAAGAGTCAGACCCTTAACCAACTGAGTCACCCAAGTGCCTCAGAACAAGCAGTTTTACCTAAGATTAGAATAAATGTATAAGTGAGCAGGACGTTAAGAGTATTCCATGTGAACAAAAGGCTTCTGTGAGAGTAAAATACCAAAACCGTCTCTAAGAAAAAATGAAAAATTCAGTACAACAGGAGGTCAGGATACTGCAAAGAATGGCTAGGAAAAGGTTAGTAGGCTAATTTGGGGACAGCTTTGTATATCAAACAAAGGATTTTGAATTCTCATATTTTTTTTTTCTAATTTTGCAAGGAGTACGATGGGGTAGACAGGAAAAAAAAAAAAAGCTGGGGATGGTCAGTTTTTAAAAAAAATTTAGTTTCCCAGTTATGTGGAGATCAAACTGGTATGAGGCCATTGGTAATGGATAACCAATTAGAAAGCTGCTAAAATCTAAGGAGAGTGGCAAGGAAAAAAAAAAAAAACAAGTGAGAGCTCACTGTAGAATTTCTCTCAGTGGAGAGAACTATCTAATGATTCATCTGATGTGTCAACTTGACTGGACCAAAATGTGTCCAGGTATTTGTTCAAATATTATTCTGGGTATATCTGTGAGGGTGTTTCTGGATGAGACTAACATTTAAAATCAGTAGACTGAGTAAAACAGATTGCCCTCCTTCATGGGAGTGGTCCTCATTCAATCCGTCAAAAGCCTAAGTAGAATAAAAAGGCCAACCCTTGCACAAAAAAAGGGAATTCCTCCTGCCTGACTGCCTTGAGTTGGGACACTGGTCTTTTCCTGCCTTCAGATTCAGTCTACAACATTGGGTCTTCTTGAGTCTTGAGCCTGCTGATTTTGGAGTGGCCTTTTCCCCATTGACTCTCCTGGTCCTCAAGTCCTAGATTCAGACTGGAACTACATATCAGTAATTAAGGTCTCCAACTTGCTACTGCAGATCTTGGGATTTCTCAGCCTCTATAATTGCTTGAGCAATTCCTTATAATAAATCTCTTTCTATAAATATGTGCATTCTACTGGCTCTGCTTGTCTGGAAAACCCTGACTAATACATACTTGTGTTGAGCATCTGACCTCTTTTGTTTGGAGAAGATATCTCTGAGCACATGGCTGGGATGGGGGTGAGGCTAAACTACAACTCAACTTGCCTAACTTACCAATCAACAGGAATTTGGGGGTGACAATGAGACTGACTATGAGAAGTGGAAAAACAAAGCAGAGAGGAAAGAAAGACCCTATAACATGATAGGTTTTTTGAATCAGTTCACAAGTCGTGATGTGGAATAAGCAGTGAGCCCTGATGCCAGTTCAAAACTGCTGGGATCCAAGTCCACAGGATACTGGAAAAGCAGTTTCCTGCATAAGGGAAGCCTATGGCCAAAGTAGTATCTCCTGGGAATACCCAAATTTCATTTGAAGGGAAAATGAGGAAGAATCCTTTAAAGAGAGTTAGAAACATTTGGTTAGGTCTCACAAGAATGTCCCAACTTAGCCCTGGTTATTTGTCCCTTCACCCCAGATTTCAGTTGTACCTCCAAAAAAGTTATGTTCAAGTCCTAACCCCGGTACCTAGAATGTGGCTTTATTTAGAAATAGGGTCTTGGCAGATATAATCAAGTTAAGATGGGGTCATACTGGATTAGATTGGTGTCCCTTATAAGGAGAGACACGGATACTCAATCAACCACACACACACACACACACACACACACACACACACACACACCACCATATAAAGATGAAGGCAGAGACTGGAGTGAAGCTGCTGCAAACCAACCAATGCCAATGATTGCCAGCAACCACCAGAATCTGGGAGAGGCAAGAAAGGATTCTTCTTTAGAGCCTTCAGAGGGATCATGGCTGTGCAAATGTCTTGATTTTGGACTTCAAGTCTCCAGAACTGTGAGAATAAATTACTGTTGTTTTAAGCCACCACAAACTGGATGGAAACTGGATAGAAACTAATACCATATAAAATTATTCTTTTTCTAAATATAGATGAATGTCAATCCATTTCCTATAATTTAATCTATTACTGCTTTTTAGGTGATGATCTATGCTCCAGACATGTAAATCCACATTTCCAAGGTCACTTCCAAGGTAGGAATAGGCAGAGCCAGAATTGGAATTCAAAATCTGGCTCTAGAGCTCATAGTTGGATCACTTTGACAAAATAATTAGGCAGAATTCCAGAGTATGAGTGAGTGATAAGTCTGGGAGGATTGGTTTTACTTTTTATGTTTAGCTTTGCTTTGCTTCTCTTTTTCTTGTACCAGCATCATTGGGGAGCAGGGACCTGTTTTCATCTAGATCACAGGAAAGAGATGTTGGAGAACATTGGAGAGAAATGGGAAGATGTGATAGACTTGGCCTCCATGTCTACAGCATGACAACTATTTTGAATCTAGTTCTGGTTTTATTCTCTGAGTACAGAGCCTTGTGGCAAGCCTCTTTGCGAAGTGCAGTTGACGTTGACACTATACATTTCTTCAGGTGCAACATGGACTATAAATATCTGTTCATTGGTTCAGATCCTTGGAGTAGCCTTGCATGTGAAAAAATATATATGTAGTATAGTCTCTGCACATCAAACATACATCAGGGCAGCAATCTCTGAAGCAGGACAATCAAGACTTTCACAAAAACACCACTTCCTTAACTCATATGTAGCCTCTATCTGCCTCCTTTATCTCCCAGGACAACAAGAAGTCCTATCATTCAGTCAGGCACTTTTTTCAGAGAACCCTTGTTTCTTCATCCAAAAATTCTAGAACTTTCTAGAATTTTTGAGGTTAGTCAAAATTGACACTTATCGGAGGGTGATTCCATACAAACTCTTTCTTCATGTTGGTTGTACCTATTCTTGCTGACCTGCCAAGATTTTTGTTACCAGTATCAGGGTTCTTAAATGTCTTGAGTTGGAGAACATTTTAATAATCATTTTGACTCCCCAGAAAAATGTACATGAGGGAAAACATTGTTTATGAGTTCATGGATTTAATTAATCTGTAATCAATCCTGGACCATCTACCTTTAAAAGAGATTCTTCTCTTGGGCTTTAGGACCGAAATAAGTAAAAAAGCATGATGCTATGATGTGAAAAGTTGGGTTAGAAATTTTCCTCTTGCAAGTTAAAAAAACAAAACAAAACACCCTTAACTATCTTAAGTGCTAAAACAAAATAGAACATGGTGGTCAAGGTAGTGGAGGAGATAATACTTCACATAAATCTAGGAGTAGCACTGACATGGCCTGATAAAGGTTATACATGATTTGGCCAAGTTCCCTCTGTTGCCTCTGCTTCCTCTTGGTTGGCCCTTTGCTGAAAAGATGTAGTCAATGATGTCTGTCAGCAACTACTGGGGTTATTTTCTTCCAGGCACTCATCCAGCAAAAAAGAAATACTTCTTCTTTTAACTTTTTTTTTTTAAGATTTTATTTATTTGACAGAGAGAAACACAGTGAGAGAGGGAACACAAGCAGAGGGAATGGTAGCGGGAGAAGCAGGCTTCCTGCCGAGCAAGGAGCCCGATGCGGGGCTCGATCCCAGGACTCTGGGATCTGACCTGGGCCGAAGGCAGACACTCAACAACTGAGCCACCCAGGTGCCCCTTCTTCTTTTAACTATTAATTAAGCATCCTTGACTTCAGAGATTCAATCATCCTGGTTAAGGTGCTCATTTGTAAACCAATGACTATAACCAGGAGGGGTGGGCTCACTTTGGCCTTTTCATTCCAGAACTGGGAGTGAAATCAGTTTCCCCAGGTGTAAATGGTCAAGGAGGAGAATGTAAATAGAATATTAGATAACAGGGAGTAGAGCTTGGAAGGCCAAAAACAGCAAATGTCTACCACAAGGATATAAATTAGGGTTTATATCTGAAATTTATACATGAGTCATGGTTGAAAAATGACTCATTAGTTCCCGGATGTGGATGGCCATGATCAAATCATGCCCCTTGAATCCCAACGATGTGTACCCTAGTGAGCCAATATCAGTTGGTCACTGGTGAAGAGCCTGTGCCCTTCCCCTCCACCAGTATTTTTAAAAGGGTCCCACTGAAGTCATTTATACATTTTACAGTACTTAATGTGCCCCAGTGGGCCTGCAGCAAGAGATGCATTTTGAATTATCTAATGAGTAAATGGGGCATTTAGTTAGACACAGCCTAATTACTTTAGGTCTTTGTAAAATATTAATTTAAAGCAACTGCAGCATTAAGGAGTAAGTTTGCCAAGTGGTGCTCAGTGATTTAGCTTTGCGACTGCCATTAATATCAATAGAAGTCTCGGAGCTCGCCTGCCGCCCATTGCTTTGGAAATGTACCCTAAGGTATAGAAATCAGCTACTGTGAAATTTTTTTTTCAATTAATGTTCTGGGAGGAAGTGCAGCATTTAGTTTTTGTGTACAAGTGTATCACCTTTATTGATGAGCCGTGGTCTCGGGGGCTGAGGGATGTCCATAATCTCAGGTTTGCATTCCATGCTCTGCCATTGCTGTGGTTGAATGTCTGGTGGTCAATGAAATCCCAAATTCTAGAATACACCTGTAAGAATAAAATTCTTTTTTTTTTCAACAGGATAACATGATTCACCTTGGAATTAAAATACCTTTCTAAGAAAATACATTGTGAATATACCACTCCAGATTTGTTTGGGCATTTTCCTAAAGATGACAGGTAGGTAAGTATAAAACACATGACATGAACCCTGAATAACTCTGCATTGCCACTTACAAAAAAGCACATCAGAACAATCTTGGAGTTACCTGAGGTTGGCTGTCTTGTACAGGACAACCCCCTAGCTTTTGACTTGGTCCTAATGGAAAGAAATGAGCTGGTGGGTCTGTGTGCCATTCTGAAAGGTCTGATTCTATTTAGAGGACTTTCTCAAACAGCCGTCGGTGTCTTACTTGCCTGACACCGCTTTATTAGCCTCATTAATGAGTCCTCCAAATCCGATGAGGAAGATTTTCTGGGAAATAAGTACTCATCCTTTGCTCCTGACTCTTGCACCAACTCAGTCCTCAGCTCTAGACGGGAGTGGCGGTCATCACGTCATGGTGCGCAATGAGCCACTGTTGGGACGGGAAAGGCCACGGAGGTGTTGTAAAGATGAACCGTGCCGTGCTGTGCTAGTTGCAGGAGAAAACCACTGATAGGGAAGCAGTTGTTCATAGGACAAGCCCATACCCCCCAGAAAATGCACAAGCTTTCCTGCTAGACTTTGCAGTAAAAGTTCTAGGAAACCTTTGCATTGATTCTTTAGCATGGAAACAACACATAGCATGTAAGAGAACATGTAGCAAACACGTAATTTTGGAAACCATCCAGGATGGTCCATTATCATTCATGAATTTATTTATAGCCATGCCACATACCTTCATGTCTAACTTCATTCAATTCCTTCTCTTAGAAAGTCCCTGGTATCATTAGTGTCTGGATCCCTTTGCAAATTGCAAGAGCTAATTTAATTTGGGGGTGGGGAGGCTAAGTCTCTATGCTCCCTTTCAACTCCCACAAATATTTCATTGTTTATAATGCCTCTTAATACGCTAAACAATATTTATGCCGCACTCTACAACATTTTATAACTTTCTTCTAATTGCCTTAGCAGTCTTTAAAACCAAAGCTTAGCACTTCGATAATAAGCGTATTAATTTGTCTAACGTTTAAGTTCTTACAAAGGAAGAGACAAGCATTAATTTTGTTTAGTTAAAACAAGCTTTGCTTTTGAACAGCAGGTGGTAATTGAAACAAAACAAGGACTCATTAGAGGAGCGTCTGGTGGCTCATGATACAAACAGAGCACACTAGAAAACCCAAACACAAGAGCCCTGAAATAAAGTGGTCATCATCTAATTAACAGAACATGTTTTAATTACCGAGTAAACCATGCAGCGCCGTGTGTCAATTTAACTGATGTGCTAAGTGCCAGTTTACAATATCAGAAACAGACAAATAATTGGAATCTAATTACATGCAGGTCTATTGCACACCAGCGCCTCCAGCCCATCTTAATAAACAAGTTTTTACATCAAACCATGAATAGCAAATACAGCCGTGCTGTTAATTGCTACATTGTGATATTGGGACTTTGCCAGCTCTGACTATTAAAATAAGCTCTTGTGTGGATTGCAGTTTCTCTGCTACGCTTTAATTAGAATCAAATGAGAGGCAGAGATCGGGCTGTATTACTGCAATTCAATATATGTAAATAAGATAACTGGCTAATCTTTTTATTTTATTTCTGAGCCTCCATGCAATAGGCGGTTTAGTTATGGTAATAGGTTATCACTTTGCAAATGAAGTAGACTTGCTCTGTGAGATGAATCAAGAAACATGTAATCTTTGCTAGAGAGTCTAAATATTCCCCATCATCGCACATGGGATCTGGAGAACTTTCTTGCTCAAGATATATGATGCTATATTTTTAATGCCCATATTGGCCTAGTTTTTCAGCGATAGCTTTTGATGTTGTATTTCACTTGTCTAAATAAACGCGTGATCCATAACTTGCTATTTACAATGCTCAGACAGATATTTCAAGATAAACTCTTTTAATGGAGAATCATTTGTTTGAGTACTTGAAAGGTTGCAGAGAGGGTCTACATAAATACTGTATAATGCAAATTTTAAATTAAGACCGAGGCACAGATAACGCTCATATTTCATACTGTATATAAATGTGCTGCTTGTCAGAGAACTAATCAAGGATTCAGAAATACTGAGTATGAAAATGACATCTATGGTAGGGACGCTGATGGGCCATTTTTCTGTATTTTCCAAATAGGGAAGAAGATGGTATAGCTATTGTTGAAAAATTACCAAGTAATGATCTCCTGGGAAGATCTCCTTATGTTTCATTAGAATTGTAATTAGAAGTGGCCGTGACCTTGGGAAACCTGCTTCAGGAGCAAGCTCTCCTCTCTTTTGTTTAAGAAAAACCCCAAGTTTCCCTTACTCAGGGGCCCCAGGCAATGTTAACTGAACTCCACAGAAAGAACATAATAAAGCATTTAAAATGCACTTCTCTGCTGCAATAAACTGAAGTAAGCAAATACAGAATGGATTATCATCCACTCAATTTTAGTTGTAGTTTGTCATTGTGAATTAAAACCATCCTGAGCCTTCTTTCTCGGAGGTATTTTGGGCTATTTCCTAGATTGAGCCGGCCCTTAGAAATATCTTCTGATGAAAATGGGGTGCTTTGTAGCTAGATACTTAAAAAAGTATCTAGCAACTCCCAGGACTTCCAAGACAACCCTATGCCATTTTCAACTTCTGCCTTGAAGTACGCAAGCCAAGCCACTCATTGGCTTGAGCTAAAGTCAGCCTAAAACAATGCTTTGCAAACTTGGCGCGGGTCCTCGCCTATTTAAATTTCCATCACACCATTGTTGAAGGCTATGCCTTTCACATGGTCCGCCTGGTGGACGTGTTCCAACTCCCAGAAGGGAGCAAGTGCACCACACAGAACACTGGACGAGCCCACATGTTTCCAACACCTCATCGGATACTTTAGTGCAGGGGTAAAAACATTCCTGGTACTCATGTTGTTGGCCAGATCACAAAGGATTTCAGGCTGGTACCTCATCCATCTCAGTTCATAAATAAAATGGAGGCTCCTGGTCAATTGTCACAAAAACAGAAAACAACTCCACATATCCCCTGGTTTTCTCCCGTCCTCTGTGCCTTCTGCAAAACCATGCCAACCCCACCAACAATATATAATCAAAACGTTTAAAATGCAGAGTAAATGTGTATTAAAAAAATGCACAGGGGCTGGAAAAGGAATGTAATAAGGTTAAATTTTACAAGCATAATTCCATATGTTGAAAGCATCTTGTAGTTATGTCAAATACAGATGAAGCTATAAATTACCCCAGAATCAGAAGTGTCAAGTTTCAGGCTAATGCTGAATACACACACACACACACACACACACACACACACACACACACACACAGAGCTTCAGAATTCTTATTAAAATATGAAAACATGCTAAACATAGAAAAGCTAACAACTGTACCAAAAGTAAGACAAAGTGTTACTAATGTCTGCCAACTGGTATTACTCACCAGGGCAATCAATCACATATGAGCGAACCTCCATGGCAGGCAACCAGGAAAACTGAAACCCACCTCTCCCCCATGGTTGTCTTATTTGTGGTTACTTTTGCAAGGATTCCACATTATTCCATTTGCTTGCTGTTAACCCTGAGAGGGCACGGTTAGCAAGGGGAAAACGTTTATTCAATTATAATGTCTCTATTTCTACTTAAAACACATACAAAACCGTCAGCAACAGACAAAGTAGTACTTTGGACCCAAGCACGTGCTCAGTTTATTCCATATTCGAATTCTAATAAATTACGTCCACGTTATTACAAAAATTATAACTGGCATGCTGTCAGTGTTCTACATGTATAGGCCTAGAAATATCCATAATGCTTTGAAAGCTGTCACATTCAGTCCTGTTGTAAACATCATCCTCATTTGCTAAACAGTGTTGTTATGGCTTTGGTGGGCTGTAATTTTGCCCCCACGTGTAAGTCCATGATTCCGAATATATCTTAACTCTAGAGAAAAATAGCGTCTCCCTTAAGAGTTGTGATGATCTGCCACAAGATTCCACATGGCTTATGGAAGTGGTTTCTTTCTAAAGGACCCTACGTTAACTAATATTATGGGCTTATCTGGTGAAGTAAAAATTGGTAAATGCTTTCCAATCGACGTGACGACGATGTTTCTGGCACCTTTAAAGGGGTCTTCTTCGCTATTTGGTGAGAGAGCATCTGCTTTTGCTAATTTGGACACAGATGGCGGCCTCTGCACTAGAAGCTGAAAGGACTATCCCAAAAGTAAAAACGTGCCTTCTCGAGGATAAATGGTGTGTATTTACTGGGAAAAATGTTTTTGGTAATCACACATTTCTTTCCCTTGCATCTCATGAGAGCCTGCTGTGTATCCAACATGAGCTAGATGCTGGTGGCCAAGGCCCTGCCTTCGTAGAGAATGTCACGTGGGGAGAATTCAAATGGCAAGAACTCAGTGTGAGGATTCTGACCAAATGAGCAAGCAGCACTCAGTTCCGGGCCCTCAGTGCTAGAGGCCAACATTTAGTTTTCAACAAAGGAATAATTGGGTAAGTAAGCATTTTGATGGCCTCCAAAGCCTAATAAACATGTATGGAGTTAGTCATGCTTAAGCCAAAGATCTTGCGTGTTTTTCTTAGAGCACATGGTTATAAGCAACAGAAACCAGTTCTGTTCATGGAAGTATAAGGGAGTATTTTGGAAGGAAATTTGAGGTGCAGACCCACGGAATCAATGGGCAGTTAGAGAACTCGGCTTAAAAATGGACAGGAAGAGAAGGCTGGGCAGCAGGAACCAAGGTTTAATAGCAGAAAGGGCGATGGTGAGCTGGTGGCTGACTTCTGATTCTCTTTTCATCGTCATGTTTTCTGCTCAGAATCCAAAGTTCTGGAAAACCATTTGCAGCTGGTTGAGCTTAGATCTTGTACCTCCTCCTAGGCTCTCTCCAGGTAGGAAGAAGGTGAAGGTGATTCCTCACTTGCTTGCAGTATGGAAACATCACATGAAATGGCCCTTTCACCAAGAATATGTGCAAAAGGGAAGAGCTCATTTGACCTCCCGCACTCAAAATGGTGGTACATTGAAAAGCAGGAAGGGACGTGAGGCTACAAATGACTGCAAGATATGCTCAACCACCTCTTGTTTTTTTGTTCAGAATCTTGAAAGGAAATGTCTTCCTTTTGAATTAATCGAATGCTAGTAGTTTTCTTATAGTATTATACTGATCTCCATGACCAATTAGTTTTACATCATTACATTTACATTTTACATCACCACATACAGGTTGTGAAAATGACTCTATCGCACTTTTAAAGGAGGGAGTTTCTAAAAGTACGAATTTTAAATGCTTTAATTGGTATTGATATTTAGGCAAAAAATACCCTCAATATAAATTTCTAAATTTATGAATTCATAAGCAAAGTGCAGTATGGGGTGAGAAAATTACAGCATTTGATGTCAGAGACTCTGCCACCAGGAATCTTAATAAGTTCTTAGGAACTGTTGTTTCATTTGTATGAAAGTCACACAGACCAAAGGACATATATGTAAGTATTAAAAAGAATTGTACTAAATGCAATGTAGAATCCTTGATTAGACTCTGGAACAGAAAAAAATGAAAAATGAAAAAAAAAAAAAAAACCCTGGTAAAATCCAAATGAAATCTGTACTTTCTCTAGTAGTATTGTTTCAAACTTTCTTAATTTTGATAAATATTCTATGGTTGTATACAGTGTTGCCATGAGGGGGAAGGTAGCTAAATAACAAATAGGAGCTCTGTAACCTTTCTTTGCAACTCTTTTGTAAGTCTAAAATTATTTTAAAATAAAAAGGGTTTTTTCTTAATTGCCCAATTCCATGCGCATAGTAGGTACTCAGTGAGTGTTAGTTACGTCCTACTAATCTCCCTCTCTTGATCTTGAAATATTTAGGTTGATTAGTTTCCTGGGACAATTTCCTATTGTTCCTTCTTTTATGAATCTCTCTCTAGGTGCCAAGAACAAAAAAGGGAGAGGGAGAAAAGAAAAGCCTTAGTCTAATTTTGCTCTGCTTTGTTGTGAGATGAACTTATTCTTTAAGAAACATCTAGACATCTGTCATCCCAGGGCATCCTAATATTGGCACCACAGAAATACGGTGTTAATAACGATGATGTATTTGCTTAATGAGCTCTATTAGGGAGCTACTTACTCCTTCTTTTGCTTTTACTTCTAAACAAAACTAACACTGTCACACATCTTGAGAATGCTATAGTTCATCTCTAACGGATGGAATTTTGTTCTTATTTTGTTAAATGTTACATTTACATAATTGTGTATGTCATTGATGTCTGTGAGGATACACCAAAAAATAAGTTATTCTACCTAACGAATAGAGGGTTATTAGCCTAAATCCAGTATAGGTTTCCCTCACAATGATAACGCACACTATCCAAAAATCAGGAACCAAATAGATTTTAGGTAATGAGGGCAAATTTTCTTATTCTGCTCTAAGATTAGTCATTTATTCTTCACACAGAAGTTACACTGGTGTCAGGGATGATTTTTTTTTTCCGTTAAATCACAGAGTATATAGCTTTAGAAATTCCTGACAGTAGGCCAGAAAACATTGCTTATAGTTGTTTTCATTTTTTGTAGTTAGGTGCCCTTAAAGTTTTATGTCTTGGTTATGTTTCTTGACTCTAGTTAAAACCACAAAGCGACTCATGAAATAGCAGCTGGTGATTGAAGAGTTAACTATGGAACTTACTGTTGTCGAAATATTCTTATCTCTAGACACAAAGATATTTATATGAAAACTGCATTCTTTGTGACAAACCAGAATCTTATTTTGCTGTGGCCAAATGTAATGGACATCTGTTGTTTTTGCCTGCCCAGCACATATTCCTCCCTTTACTATTAGCAGAGGCTGCATTTTGGGGGAGGTCCCACCCCCTCTAATCCCTAGTGCATATGGTTTTGGGAGGACCCTCATCCTCGCCCACACTTGAAGGGTGGACCAGTGACTCAGACCAGGCCAGACATCAGAGTCTTTCCTCTTGGCCACAGAGATTGGCTCATACTGAGCGTGTGATCCCAGCCAGACCAAAGAGAGGCAATTCAAAGAATCATATTGGAATGACTGGAATAAAGAAGTTCTTTTTCCTGGAAATGAATCCAAGAGGATGTCAACCTGGAGCTACTGGAGATAGCCTTGTGGAAAGCCTAGCCCAGTGAAGGACCAGTGGAGACCAAATCTAGTGACATCATTTGAACAATACCTGGATCCAGCCATCCTGAAGAGAAAATAATTTTTCCATTTTTCAGGAAATAATCCTTTGTTTTCCCCCTTAAACTAATCTGAATCAAGTTTGTGGGGTTATGTCTCTCGGAACAAACATAATTCTACCTAATCCAGAAAATGTTCATGCATATTCTTCTTTCTTAAGGAATCTAACTCAGGTGAAGCTTGGATTTCCATTCAATAAATAGGTACTGAGTACATATAACACAAACGAATGAAATGGATTAAAAGATTTTGCTAGAGGGCACCTGGGTGGCTCAGTCGGTAAAGTGTCTGCCTTCAGCTCAGGTCATGATCCCAGGGTCCTGGGATCAAGTCTGACATTAGGCTCCCTGCTCAGGGGAGAGCCTGCTTCTTCCTCTGCCTGTCATTCTCCTATTGCTTGTGCTTTCTCTCTCTCTCTCTCTCTCTCTCTCTCTCTCTCTCTCTCTCATACATTGTATGTATGTCAAATAAATACATAAGAAGCCTTATAAATATAAAATAAATAAAAAAGATTTTACTAGATATAAGTTGAGACCTCAAGTGAAAAAGTGCAGAAAATTTTGTAGAAATTGGTTAGCTTTTTAGAGAGAAAAAGAAAGTCTAAAATTTCTATTGTCTTTTCTGTTAACGGAATGTTATGCTTTTTTCTCATGGGAGGTAGTTAGGGAATCCCTAGAACACACTATTTAGGAGCATGGGTTCGGGCATCTGATGACCTGCTTTAAAGTCTGGTTCTGTCTCTTACTCACTATATGACCTACAAATTACTTAACCTCTCTTAGTATTGGTTTTCCTGTCTGTGAAGTTAGCACAATCGTACAATTCTTCAAAGACAGAGAAAATACATCCAAATTATATATTATGTCTGGTGTGTACTATTAAATGGTATTTAAAAATAATTACATAATATGTGATTCAATATAGTTTTTTGCCAATTTTAGAATCTTTGGTTTGGTATCCAACAAGAAAGAGATTAGTTTAATTTCCATCTCCAGCCTCTATTTTATTTCTGTGCATCAGATTCCATGCAGATATACAAGTGCCTTCTGGTTATGGCCACTTGAGTCTTTCACAAGCACATAAAATTTACCATGCTCAAAACCGCATTCAGTATTTCTCCTTTGCCCTTGATCTCTTTCTGCAATCTCAATGTTAGTAAAGGCACCGTCAGACCCCCAGAGTCCTGCTCAGTCCTGTATCAAATCAATGACCAAATTAGCCCCGGCAGCTTTCCAACGGTCTCTCTGCCTCTTTCTGTTTACCCCACGTGAGCTGCTTTCCACATAGTAGTCAAAGTGATCTTCTAAGTTGACACACTTCCTGAAAACCAACCATGGTTTCTCACTACTCTTAAGGATGAAGGTCGGCTCCTTAGCATGGAGTACTTCCCCTCATAATCTAACATCTTCACCACTCTTTACTCTTAGCCCTTCCCAAGCATAGACACTTCACCATTCCACAGTCAAGCCCCTAAAAATTCTCTTATCCCTCCCATGCATGCTCTGTTTTACTTTATGGAGCTTGTACATATGATTTCTTTTGTCTGAAATAATACAGACTTCCCTCTCCTTACATACTTTCCATGGTCTTTACTTTTATGTCCCAAACTACCTTTTGCTTCTTCCAAATGTCCCACCCTTCCTTCACCCATGGCTACAATGGGTGATATACAGTGGTACCTGTACTCTCCTATCACACACGTGCCGTGCATTATGTTTCACTTCTGTACGGATATATAGATATAGTTATGGTATGGATGAATAACCAAATTCATTACCTCTTCTACTTCCAGGTGTTCTTAACCTGACTTGACTAACCTCCAGGTGGCCCATTAATAGAAATTCACGGGCGGGGGAGGGTATTTTATGAACTTAGGTTTGGAAAAAAAAAATGACGTCTTTTTTTCACTCACCTCAAACTGAAATTCATCATCTCCTTCCTTTGTGAATGGAGGCAACAAAACACAGTAGTAGCAGCAGCTGGAACTTTGTCAACAATAGAGCACAGATATTTCATAACACATTACAGTTATTACTGATCTCTTGAAATATTTATGCTCATCACTATTATGGTAGTCGCAAGACATGCCTCAAGAATTTATTTAATACATTAATAAAGAAACACATATACTATTGTATCAAAATTTTTAAATTATTTAGACAGTTTCATTATCACTGGTTTTCTTTATAACCCTACGTATTTAATGTACTTAAAACTAACATCTTAAGAAGTTCATAGGCTTCACTAAACCTCGAAAAGGCTTTATGGCATAGAAGAGGTGAGAACTCCTGCACCTGATTAAAAGTTCTACAGGGCCCAACCCCATTTGGCTGAATCACCACCATATCCCCAGGGCCCTGCAAGAAGCCTAGCAAACGGCAGGTGCACAGTAAGTATGGACTGAACTGAATTGAGATGAAAGCCGAATCAGTTTAACCGGCCCTTATTTGGAAGCCCACTCCCCATGAATCTGGACAGTTCTCTTGTCCGTGGAGGACAGGTGGACCCTGTGGTAGTGGATGGCTTACGTCTCATTCGGAGGTGTGTCAAGTGACATCCTACAGTTGTGTGGCAGGAGCTCTTGCTGAGAATATGGCATTAGAGTTTGCAAAGACATAATACTGCCAATGCCTTCCTTATGTAAAAAGCAGCTGGCACCATTGACCTTGAGTGATGCCGAGACAGGTGAATGAGTGTCACAGAATAAGTGTGATCTATTTTATAAAGTCCTATTTTAAATTTGACATGGAGACAGTTTTTCAACTGGACAACTCTCAAACCAACATCTGCTCCAAGCTTTGTTCTTTTATGCATAGTGGGCAGCTTGTGCAACAAAGGACGCTGTCAGCCAGTGGCTGTGCTCTGGGGCCCGCTGACAGTCACCCTCTCCCAGTTATCCAGAACAGGTATCCAGGCAGCAGAAATGCTCCTTGATCAAGTCACTCCAAGCACATTGCAACTGACAGTGTTGACTTTGGGGTGGGCTCCTGAGACGACCTTTATAATTTTGTTCCTGCAAAAGTATTTCAAGAAGTGATGCAGAACAAAGGCTTCTAAAAATTATCAAATACATCTCAGGAGACCTCTAAGAGCTCTTTCTTGAAGTAAAATTGGACTCATGCGTCTGTCCATTCAACACGGGTTTGACAATCTATGTGTCATTAATTTACTGTTTTTGAGGTGAATCAGTGAGTACATTAGTGGCAGAAAGAATTAGGACAAATCTTTCTGTCTGGTGTGAACTTTTAGGTCTCAACCGAATGGGTAAGAGCAGTGATGACTAACAGAGATATTTACTTCACCTTTTATGTGGTACCCCTTTGAGTCCCCAGAGCCACTAAAAATGACTCTCTCTCTCCAAAGAGGAAGAAGAGCAATCCAGAGATGGAGTTTTTGAAAGGGTCAACTATGGAAGACCCGGGTCCTACCTCAGACCACCTGAATCTCTGTCGGTGTGGGGGAGCCGTGAGTCCTTCTAATGCACACCAATTTTGAGAACAATTGTTCTGGGTGTTTTAAGGAAGTTAGGAGGAAATCATCTCATGCAGTGAGATGGTCTCTAACATCTCAAAAACCTACTAGCCAGGTGGCTAACATCACCAGGTGAAGGGGCACAAAGGAGAAGCATGAGTGTGTGGCTGGGAAACTCATTATTCCCCACTCACCTGGGAAATTGGTCTTCAACTTTCACCCATGGTGGTAAATAGGTCCATGGAGTTTGTCATCTCCAACAGGGTGGTAGGGACTGTTTGCAGCACCATGAGGTAGATTCTGAGTCCACTGTTTGACTCAATAGGAAAGACTTTTGTAATCCATTAGCACTGTTGGCCATGGACTCTCCATGGGGTAGCATACCCCTTACACTCTTACTACCTGTCACTTCCTTGCTTCAGCCCCCAGTGTTTTCAGGAAGGAAGGAAAGGCATGCCTGTAAATGTCTAACTCGGCTCCAACTCTGAAGAGGATGTAGGGTTGGATAGGAAGTAAGCAGCTTTTAAAATTATACCATTGTGAGTTCACCTGCTCTGTGGGGATCTATCCACTTTTGCATCTCTCCGCTGCAGGGTGGATCACTGGAAAGTGTGGCCCAAGAGGGGAAGATAAAGGGGCGCCTGTGGCTCAGTGGGTTAAAGCCTCTGCCTTCAGCTCAGGTCATGATCTCAGGGTCCTGGGATCCAGCCCCACATTGGGCTCTCTGCTCAGCAGGGAGCCTGCTTCCTCCTCTCTCTGTCTGCCTCTCTGCCTACTTGTGATCTCTCCCTCTCTGTCAAATAAATAAATAAATAAAATCTTTTAAAAAAAAAAAAGAGGGGGGAAGATAAAAACAGAATTTGTTTTGAAATAAAACAAGATAGATATACAACCTTCCATGACCTGCCTCTCTTCCATAAGTTGAGTGTCAATGGAAAGTCATTATACCCTTACTGCCCTAAATAAAACACTCTTTACTTTAGAGATGAGTTATCTTATGCAACCAGGGTTTACTTTTTATTATAGAAGATTCCCTTAATCAGGAATATTTGTATATTAAGGCAGTAGATAAGAAAACTGGTAACTGGAATCATTCACTGTTCGGGAAAATTTGTGTGGAACACTTTGTTTGACTGTTGTTTTGTTTCTCTATTCTTTGGTCAAAGAAAAGCTCCAGTATCCTTTGCCTGAATTGCTTGATGTTGTTAATGAACAGTTATATACAAGCATATCTCTAATGTACAAGGATATGGAGAGCAAATACCCATGCACCTACCACCTACTTTTAGAAAGAGTTCCACTCTGATGTCCCCGAGCATCCCTACTTGATTGGATGCACCTCTGGCCCTTTGCTAACCCTTCCAGAGACAACCACTACTTTGCCACCTTGAATTTTTTTAATTACTTAAGGCATGTAGTAATCATAACTCCTTACTAGTAGTGGCACAGTCTCGAAGCTTTCCCATTGAAAATGCTCTGGACTGGCTAGCCATGACTGAGCTCCTGCTTGTTCTCATTTGTGTTCTTCTCAAATGGCTAAAATAGAAAAGGCTCTGGGTATCACAACAAACCATGTTTCATTATCGGGACAATGGAGGAAAAAGTTCTTGCCACTAAGTTTCCAAATACGACTGAGAAGTTTACAAAGCTACGAATGATAGGACTTCTCTGGAAGGGAGTATTTTCAGAGACAAAGATGGATGGATATATACAGTAACAAAAAGTTAATTCCAAGTTTCCTGGAAATTGTCTGAAGAGACATTTCCAATCTCACCTATAGAGCTTTGGTTTTTACTGTTTGTTTGTTTTGAAGAGAGATGCTTAGGGTTCCATCTCAGACCTTCTGAATCTGAATGTTTAGAGATAGACCCTAGGTGGATATAGTTTATATGTTTGTATGTGTTTATTTCTTTTTTTCTTTTTAAGATTTGATTTATTTAGGGGGTGCCTGGGTGGCTCAGTGGGTTAAAGCCTCTGCCTTCAGCTCAGGTCACGATCTCAGGGTCCTAGGATCGAGCCCCCCATTGGGCTCTCTGCTCAGTGGGGAGCCTGCTTCCCCCTCTCTCTCTGCCTGCCTCTCTGCCTACTTATGATCTCTCTTAATCTCTCTCTCTCTGTCAAATAAATAAATAATCTTTAAAAAAAAAAAGATTTTATTTATTTATTTGACAGAGAGCAACCACAAGTAGGCAGAGAAGCAGGCAGAGAGAGAGGGGGAAGCAGGCTCCCCACCGAGCAGAGAGCCCGATGCGGGGCTGGATCCCAGGAATGCTGAGATCATGACCTGAGCTGAAGGCAGAGGCTTTAACCCACTGAGCCACCCAGGCACCCCATATATGTGTTTTTTTCTACACATATAGACCCATGGGGAATTAGATGTGTGATCCTGCTTCAGGATAGTGTGTAAGTAACAGAGAGCTCCACCAAGTGTGGCTTGGAAATGTATTACCAAATCCGGAAGCAGGCAGCCTGGGATGGTCACTGTGGCTCAACAACATAGGCCAGGCCCAGCCTCTTTCTAACTTCCACACCATCCTTAGGGGGTTAGCATTTGTCCTCATGCTCAATGCCTCCTATTGTCAATATGTCTGCTCCTTCTCCAGGAATCACATCCGTGTTTCTGGCACAAAGGAGAAAAAGAGGATCATAGTATTTGGCTCAAATGTTTAAAAAGACATGCCAGTCAAGTCTGGCGTTCTAAAGTTAGGAAGACAGTACCTTTCTGGAATCCCTACCCAACAGATTGCCATTCATAGCTGTTTAGCCAGAACTGTGTTGCAGAGCCAAACCTAGCTGCAAGGGAAGCTGGGAAGCTGAGTGGGAGAGGGTTCCCAAGCACATGATCACCCCAAATAAAATCAAGAAAAGAAGAATATTTGGGCAGGAACTGAGGCAAGACTCATGTCTCCTATGATGGAAAGAGGCATGGACTATGAGAGCAAGGGCCTGGCCTGGAGAAAGCTAAGGGTGCTTCACTTTTTTGGGAGCTCACAGCTTACCACTCTTCTTCTGCCCATTGGACTTATTATTTGGATTAACACTGATAGTAGCCATCTCTCCACCATATACTGAATTCTTAACTTTCGGAAGGCATTCATCTCCACATTCTTCCAGTGTAGTTCACTGACACACACATTACCAGTGATGACCATATCCTCAACAGGTACCAAGTCTGTATTAAATAGTATTTTTTACACTGGTCAACAATAGTTATTAACCAGTATTTCTACATATACTTGCCTCATTTAAGATATATTTGGTTTGCAGGCTCTACTGTTTTTAAAAAACAACCATTAAGTGATGGTGCTTGCAATTAGCTATGAAATTTCTGTTCTGGTACAGTCCAATTTTGGAGGAGGAGGGCTTAAGGAGGGAGAGGATTAGAATGTTCTCAGGTAATATATTAACTCTGATTTTGTCCACATCCAAACAATGAAAAATATATTACGGCATATTCTTCCTACATTTATTACGTTTTGTTAAATGTCATCATAAGCCTATTCTAAAATTGCCTTCCTCCTATAACCAAATTTCCTGGGTTTAATTGCTTCTTAAGGACTAGTTAATTTGGGTTTTTCTTTGGCCGTATCAACATGCTATCCCTCACTTCCTCAAGAGATGAATTTTAAATTCTGGAGAAATTTTTGGTTTGACCACTGTGCAAAACTCTCCTTCCAAATTAACTGGGCTGGAATCACTCAGGATCCCAAACACTCTTAAAGCTGGCAGGAGAAGCGAACATTGAGCATCAGAAATATGATCACCGAGTTCACTCGCCCCTGCCCCATAACTAAAGCTGCTTGCCGGAGTTACATGAAATTAAGTTTTGTTAGTGGTATTCAACATGAGCTATTATGTTTTTCTAATAATAACTTCAATAATAATATAACCTTTGTTTAACATGGGCACCTGGTGAGCTAAATGAGACCCCAGTTGTTAGTGAAATACCTACCTCGGTATAGGAGCTAAAAGTTAATAAATTTATAATATAAGTAAAGAAAATAATGCCTCACTTCCCTCCAAGGAATTCAAAGCACTGTGTGGGTACCGTTTCATTAATCTCCATATAAATCTTAGGTGCTTACTAGAAAAAGAATTGCAACCTTAGAAGAAACTATGGAGTTACAGTCCTTTGACTCCGAAATAAATCCCCAGTCCATCCACTTCTCCCCATCTGTGTGGTGTCCATATGGTCCAAGCTGCCGTCACCTTGCCTAAATTACCAGGTAGTCACCAGATCTTCCTACACTCATTCTTACCTCTCTCCAGGCAATCACTGGCAGAGCAATCAGAATATATATATATATATATATTTTTTTTTTTTTTTCATTGAAATCAGATGATCCCACTCCTTAGTGTCAACCACTTCAGTGCATTCTCTCCACTCTTGGCCCTTACTCACTCTACCTCCTCTGTTAAGCTCGGCTTCCTTCCTTTTCCCCCAACCAGCCAAGCGTTTGCCAATTTCAGAGCCTTCATACCTGCTGGTCCCACTCTAGCACACCAGGCTTTGGCAGGGTTGCTCCATTGTGCCTTCTCCTGGTCTTCCTAGTCATCTTCCAAAAGTACCTTACGCTTCCTACCTAAAGGAGCACTCCCCCTCCATATTGTCTCTATCCCACAGTCTTTATCCTCTTGACAGTTTTTACTCACACTGCATTTATCTTTTTATTTGCCTGTGTGTTCATTGTTTGGTGGTCCTTCCCTTCACACCACCCACACCTTGATTGCAAGCTCCTGAAAGCAAGCATGCTACCTGCCATATTCTACTGGGGCTTCTCCGGGCCTTAGGGTGATGTCTGGAGCACATTAGGTATTCATACATATTTGTTGAATGAATGAGTGAATGTTGAGGTCGTGGTTGTCTGTAGCCTGCAGAACTCCTCTTACTGTTCTGTTTTCCACAGTCACAACTAAATTCAGAAGGGGTGTGTGTATTGTGCACAAGGATGGAGGTACATTGACTGAGTCCTCGTTTCCCACCCAGTCTATCTGCTGAAGTCTGTGGGGCCAAGGTCTCCCTCTCTGCCAAATACCCCCACCAAATCTCTCTCTATGGAGAAGCTCATTGTCATCATACAAGGCTCTGTTTCCTCCGGGCAAAAACCTTGGTGCACGCTGAATTGTCCTGTAATGAAGAAATTCCTTCTTTGACTCCAGGAACTGAATTACTATGGATTGGACTTACCTAAGGCAAGAGGTATGAGTTGGTTAAAAAAAAAAAAAAATTTAAGGGACCTTATCCCAAAACAAGCAGGTAGAAATGAAACTCCATCTGCAAAAGTCATTAATGCCATAGATCCTGTTACATTAATGAATCTCATCTATGGTCCCTTTTGACCATGGCGAGTTTATCAAATTCCTGATGATACATCATAAATCTAATTGTCTCTTTAGAGACTTTTTTTGTCCACAGCAGATTTCTCCCAAGTGTCTGGGTATGAATCAAGCCTTGACTTTAATTCACTGATAAGAATTAGCTTCCTTAATAAACTTAGAATAGAAGGCCACTGCTACATCACCACACTCAGATCCCCAGCTGCTAATCAAATTCTCACTTCCTTCACGGAGGGCCACAAATGCTTTGAGGCTAGGGAATCGGGCTCATTTCCGGGAGTGGGTAACCTCCACGGGAGTTCATTCTTTATTAGACTTTCAGATCAGCCATTTCCAGTCTTATTCATTGGTGAGAGAGGCCCTTTCTGCTGAACACTGTTTGGCCTTGCTGCGGTGGGCGATGGGCAGTGATGGGGGTAGAACAGCGGGAGCCCCCCCCAGAGCCGGGCCAGCCCACATCGCCAGCTTGCCCTGATTCACTATTTCATCCCTTTTTTTTTTTTTTTTAATCGGGAAACAGACTTAGACGTATCTGCTGTATATGTCAAGGCCCCTCATTTGTCAAAGTATTAGTGGTCCAGTGTCAACATAAATACATCTGTCCATAAATCTTGACAGGTATAATGATTTGTTGCATTTGAAAGGCATGACTCAAACATCAGACCCCTTTTTGATTCCTAACATGATTATCTTTAAAGCCAGGCATTTCAGATGCCTTCTGAATTGACTTCTGTCAAGTGATTGAGTAGCTCCCGCTGACTTATCTACTCTTATGAAGTTAATACCATCACGGCCCCCTCTGTCACCTGCCTTGAAGGCCACCTGGACTGGGGCAGAAAATATGCGCTCGATGTGCTCATTATTCTTTGTGGAAATGCCCTAGTTCTCAGGCTTTGGTTTTATTTTGGAGTAGGACACTCTTGTCATTTGTTTGTGAGCGGGGAAATGGGTTTGGCACATTGGTCAAATGAAGGATTTCCTAGCACTCAGATAGCCAGGAAACTCATAAAACTGAAACATGAGAGCAGTCCTCTGCTGTGAGATAGCAGATAGCTTGATGTTCCCTGCAATGAATCTGCAAGCCCGAAAGGAAGGAAATGTCATCTGGTGGTTAGACAGAAAGACCCCTTCTTTGTACGATAGTTAGCATTTATTGAGTGTTTATTACTTGCCAAACGCTAGGCTAAGAGCTTCCCCTGCTGTATCTCTTTTAGTCTCCCAACAACCTCAGAGAGATACGTCCAGACCCAGCCCTCGAGCTGTCCCGTAAATTGCCTGAGGCCGACAGCTGGTAAGGGGTGGAGCAGATATTTGACACCAGCTGTCTGACTCCACAGTAGTCTCATTTGCAACCCTAAACTCTTAACCAGCGCTCTAAGCTGCAGACTCTGGGCCCTCGGTTCCCCTTCTAAGAGACACAGGATGGCTTGGTACTTCAGTGTATACTGCTCTGCAATGGGCACAGTGGTGCTGGGAGAGCTTGTTAAGATCACACACGTGTGCTCGCAGGTCCGACTTGCGTCCAAACCTTGACTTTTGCAATTTATGTTGTAATTTGAGAATTGTCCTTCTTCTGGTCCTTCTTAGAGTAACCTTTCAAAAACTGGGAGGTTAGAAATAGATAATTTTTAAAAAACTATTGCTATTATGATCATTTTAAAAAATATTGGTTCATAGTTCTGTTTTTTAAAATTCTACTTTGTTTTTAATCTATTCTCTCACCTTTCTTGGTTTTCATCCTTCCTTTTTTAATTCTTACTTATGAAATCACTAATACTGAAAAATCTACTCTGTTAATCTCTTTTGGGAATGCTTTCATCTGAAGCAGGGATTTTCCTGTACTTTGTGTGATTCCTGTGAACCTTACCGCTGTTGTTTGTTTAAGACACAGCAAACCAAAATTGCTGTTAAGGAAAAAATGAATTCAGTGCTAACTCTGCCACAACAATTTCTTTAGAATACTTTCTTAAAGGCACATTTTCCTATTTGAATTTGACAGACCTTCTTTAAATACCTACTGTGTAGATTCAGGGAAAACAAAAACGAATACTTGAATCAGATCTGAAACTTAACAATACCTGGGGGGGGGGGTGCGGATGGATGTGTACGTGTTCCATACATAGGGGTAAGCATTTCTTACAACTTAAGGCAACAGTTATAAAGCACTATATAAATAGTGTAATAGGGACAATGCATAGAGATGCTAATGGGCTTAGTCACATAGAAGAGCTTTGTAAAAGCAACGTGATTAATGTGATTGTTTGATACCGCGACACAGTGGTAGGTAGATAGCCTTCAGATTGGTATTGGGGAAGAGAAGCACATGCGGACAGGATGAATGCTTGAGCAAAGTGAGAAGGATGTAAATGGACTCCTTGGATAGGAAGGATGGGTAGCCTGCATCCCATGGAGGAATACAGGCTAAATCTGGTAGTATTATAGACGCTGGGGCAGGAGCTGTATTTGTTTCTGGAACAGAAGTGTGGCATGTGCTTTGAGTATGTCAACTTGTCATCCGTGTGAAGGATGATTTGAAATAGAGAAGAGGGTAGGAAGACAGAAGGACGCTGTTCCTGATCTTTGAAAGGCTAATGCCTTTGGGCCCTCCAGGTCCCCTTCCGTGTTGTTTGTTCAGGGAGGGTTTCTCTGACTGTTCAGGCTACCCTTGCAAATCAGTCCTTTTCTATCACATCATCCAAGGAAGACAGATTGTCTACTCCCAACAATGTAAAAAGCATGGGGCCTTTTTTCCCTAACTGAGCAGTCCCTCCCACAAAGAACAGTCTTACCTGATACAACTCTTTTTAAATTTAGATTTATGGTCACTTCCTTGCCACCTTTAATCCCAATGTGGCAGAAGAGGAAGGCGCACAGGCCAGGAACCGGTAAAGGTGATAGAAATTTCCACTCCAGGCAGGTTATTAAAAAGTGGTTCCCAAACTTTAGCCTTTCTAACAAGCTCCCAGGTGATGCTGATATGCCTAGCCTGGAGCTACACCTCAAGTACCACTGACAGACAACAGTGTGAAGGTGGAGAAAGGAGCATGCCCAGGCTGACCGCAGGTCACCACAGAGCCCCCTATCGGTCAGAGCAGGAACTGCGATTCAGAAACAAGGCTCTGGCCACTAGAATTCCAGGATGAACTGTTCAGTCCATGTCCCAGTCACCATGGGCTGTCCCAGCAGAGGGCTGGAGGGAACCTTCTTTTCAGGAGTAAACACAAGAATATCTCCAGGCATTATCAGCTGATCACACACATACAAAACCTATCCAGCTGAAAATCCAAACAGCATTGGCTGCTCTAGCCTATTACCCTGTAACATTTCTCTATCACCTTATTCATAACTTAGAATCCATACATCTCTTTGGGGCACCTGGATGGCTCAGTTGTTAAGTGTCTGTCTTCAGCTCAGGTCATGAACTCAGGGTCCTGGGATCGAGCCCCACATTGGGCTCTCTGCTCAGCGGGGAGCCTGCTTCTCCCTTTTCCACTCCCCCTGCCTGTATTCCTTCTATTGCTATCTCTGTCAAATAAATAAATGAAATATTAAAAAAAAAAAAAGAATCCACACATCTCCAATACCATCCTTCATGGATTCCAAATCACACATTTTTTTTCTTCCAAATTTTACGCCCCATGAGATCAAGACGCTTTTTAGTCACTATCCACAGATCCTTTGTGTTCACAAAGGATGTATGAGAAGAAGGAGAGAAAGGGACAAAGAGGAAGGGAGAAGGGACAAAGAGGAAGGGAGCATCTGGACAGAGGAGACTAGCAAATGCAACAATTAGAAAGAGAGGGAGAGAAACAAAGGAGAGACCAAGAGAAGCAATGGAAATGAGGCAGGAAACAGAATGCTGAGCACAAGAACTCCTTTCCAGAGTTACCCAGAGTTCCAGAGTTTCTCTCTGCCTGTTACCACAGATCATGGCCACCTTTCTTTGTGTGCAAGAAGAATGTATGATAAAAATCCATCTAAATGTATCTGAAAGAGTTCTTTCAACAACCATAAAATGGAAGTTCTGTGTGATGAGAAGGCCTTGTGTTATATTTTAATTAAAGCATGTCTTTCTTCCTTAGTAGTACATACAGTAATCGTACTTCTTACAATTGGTGGAATGGTACAGTCAATGAAATAGAGCAGATCCGGGCAACAGTATGATGGCAAAAGAAAGAAATGCTTAGAACAAGGTTGGATTTTCTTCAGAATTTTTCCAGGTGGCCATTTCCAGCATATTCTGTTTTAATATGCTATGTAGGACTTAGCATGACATGTATCTGCTCTTTCAATGACTTTACTATTATTTGTCTGCCCATCTTTTTCTTCTAAACAGGGGTTGGCATTTTCTGTTAAAGGGCCAGATAATAAACATTTGGGGCTTTGTGGTCAATGAAGTCTGCATCACAACTACTCAGTCCCAATGTTGTAATAAGAAAGCCACCATAGACAATACGTAAGCAAATGAGGATGGCTGCATTCCAATATAATTTTATTAAACAACAACAACAACAGGCTAACATATTCCGAGCCAGATTTGGTCCATGGGCCATAGTGTATTCATCCCTGATATATAGGGTGGGAGACAATATAAATGTGTATTCTTCATCTACCACTCTGAATAAGAAAACATGTATATTTAAGAATAGCTTTATTGAGTTATAATTTGCATACCATACAATTTAACCATACAAATTATATAATTCAGTGGTTTCTAGTATATTTACACATATTTGCACCCAACACCACCCTCAACTTTAGAACAGTTTCATCACCTCAAAAGGAAATCCCGTAGTTAGCTATCATCCCCCTATCCCACCACTGCCACCACCCTGGCTTTTAGCAACCATGAATCGACTTCCTGTCTTTATAAACCTGCCTGTTCTGGGCATTTCACATAAATGGAACCTTACTATGTGGTCTTCTGTGTCTGGCTCCTTTCACTTAGCAAACTGGTTACAAGTTCATCCATGCTGTATACATATCAGTACTTGTTTCCTTATTATAACCAAATAATATTCCATTACATGATATACCACATTACACCCATCCAATCAGTGGACATTTGGGTTGTCCAAAAAACATTTTTGAGTCTTTCAGCTCTTCAACTGCATCACCGAAAACTCTAGATTCCAAAGTAGATTCACACATACATACCTACACACACACACATAAACACACACACACATATCAGGAACCCCCTCAAGTAGAAAGTTGCAATGAGTTAAGTGTATTTAATCCTCAATTATATATTTCTTTAAACAGAGTTTTCTATGGTCATAAAACCACTTTAGCAAAGTACCATATTCTAGCTCTACCTTCCCCTTTCACCTAGTAATATTAATGATGGAAAATACTTGCTCTAGGACTCTTTCCCACTTGGAGCTAAAAGCAAATATTTTATTTAGTACCTATCATATGCCAGGCATCATGTCAGCACTGGACAGGGTAGACCAACTCTCTCTTCTCATGCTACTGACACATTGGCACAGAGAAGACATTAAACAAGCAAGCACATATTTGCAGATATTGACAATTGCACAGACAAAAGAGTACAGTGGGATGAGGTGTGCCTCAGGACAGAAGGGAAATTTGCTGTTTGGGTTTGAGGTCAAGAGAGAGTCCTCTCTAACAGGGAAGTATTTGGGCTGAGACTTAAATAGGGAAGAGGTAGCCATGGAACATCTGGGAGAAGGGCGCTCTGGATCTGGGAGTATCCTGAGGTGAGAAGGGGCCTGACATGGAAGAGAGTAGAAATGACTACGGGTAAGACTAGATGAGCTGTATCTTCAGCCTTGAGTATTGGGTGGTGTTCATATGGGATACTTCTCGTCAACCTTTCAGGATGACCCTTAGAGCCCTGCATGTAGCCATCAGTGAAAACTTGGCTCTTGTAAGAAACCATAAATACCCCAGAGCTCTCGATGTTGTTCACTGATGTTCTGGTTATTAAGGGAGTCTCTCAGTTCCAACCCTTTGTGACACTGGCACTGGGACTCTACAAGCGATGTTTTTCCTTTACCAGTGAAGCTCCTAGAAGGTTGGCCAATCAGGAGCACTAAAAGTAAATTGAAAAGCACAGGAAGCAGAAGGGCCCTGCTCCTTTCCGAGCAGACACTCCTGCAGCAGTAGTCAGCTCTAGGACTATTGGTCCAGTTTCCAGAAGCAGGCTCATTGTACTCCACCAGCGGTACCAGCACAAGATGCGGTATCTGCTCCTCATGGCTGCCCTGGCTCTGTGGGGTTGTTCTTCAGAGCTCTTGAGGTACCAGCACCAGTTGGTCAGTGTCCTTCCTTAGCAGCTGGGCTCTGTTCATCAAGGCTCCTCCTCTGAGCTCCTGGGTGGTGATGACCCCAGCTCATCCCTTTTCTCCTTGCCACTGGAGTGGTTACGGTTCGTTGTCTGCTTTGACTACCTGAATTACCTCCATGTCCTCTTTTTGCCTTTTCAGCCCATCCATGCCTGTTTCTCCAGCTCCCTATAGTAATCCCTGTGTTACATTATCTCCACTGAAATAACTAGTGTGGTTTCCAACTTCCTAATCAACCCCAGCTAGGAGTTTGTAGGTCAGTATAAGAAAAAAGTACAGGGCCTGTTGCTCAAAAAGTAGAGGAAAAGTACCAGTGAAGATACTAAAATATAGGGTTTTTTTTTTTTCTTTTTTCTTTCCTCCATGGTCTCTCTCTATCTCTTTCGACTTCTAGTGTTTTTTGTTTGCCATTTAATATTGTTCTCAGTAAAGTTAAATTAAATCATTAGTATGATTTTTACCATTCATCTTTATAGGTGCCCCTGCCAGTTTTAAATGCAAATGCAAGAGCATTTAAGTCATGCATGGAATCACCAAAATTATACAACTTATATTTCACAACTCATATGATGCACATCCCTCATTCTTACCACAGCAATAGAAACATGGCACAAAGCCAACTCTGCCATTTTTATTTTACTTCTTGAGTCACCCATATTCTCCTAATACTCTCTGGAACTTGGGGCTTCCATAATATGCTCCCTTTCTTCTCACTTTAAGTCTCACTGAATGCCCAGGTACCAAGGACCCGCCGTTCCCCCCAAATTTTGTGTTCCATGGGCTTCTCGAAGGTTATATGGAAAGAAAGTGGCAAGGAGGGAGGAACACACATATGACCTACATCTCCTCTGTTCTCATGCATGGTCTGCCATCCCATTGGCCTTCACTTGCAAAGCACAGGTTCGAAGTTAAAATGACTTAAAATTTCAAAAGTGGAAATAGCAGAGTACCAGAGCAAACACAGGTCTTTGTGCACCTAAGACCCTGTATGACTGCACAGGTCATACAGGAATAAGACGGTCTATTTGTGTGTATCTTGGAACACACCTGCATTTTCTTCAAATGCTCAATACCAGACGTTCAGGAAGAAGAAAAATGGTCTTCCCCTGGGTGACATCTCTGACATCTTTCAGAAACACTCTTTGGCCCCAAAGGAACCAGTTTTCCATTTTCACTGGAGGTTGTGGGCCTAGATTTGGTCACTGAAACACCAGTTTTTTCCTCTCTTCCCCAGAGCTGGGGCATACCTCATGCAAATTTCAGCAAATGTGAAAGCCAGGTCTGCTAATAACATCAAATAATGCAGGACATCGGATGTATTTGGCATAAATTGTCTGCACTTTTCAACCTCTAACTGAACAAAGTCATAATTGCAAATCTCCCCGTTTTCCTTGTCAGTAATAATGGTCTCTTACTTGACCAGCATGAGGTCGGTATTACAGTTCCACAAGCTATGAGAATTGTAATTTTCAGTGAGGAGCGACAACTTCCCAGCCCTGATTTTTACACAAATTATGTTTCCTTTGTGTGGCAGCTTTTAACTTCCATGTGTTAATTTAATTACTTGAGGGGAAAACATACAGGCATCTTGGGTGACTATTTTAATGACCATCCCTAATTTGTATAGTGTTTGAAACTTTATATTGGGTTATTTTACAATGGGAAAGTGGCAGTGTGCTTAGAAAGTATACATGCTTCCTTCTGGAATCCCAATTTCAAGTCAGACTTTAATAGAAAACACTAAGTGAACCTTCCAGAGAACACTCTACGGAACGCAGTGTTAGAAAATGAGAGGAATGTGATTCCTCTATCTCTTCTCACCAGCTCAAACCCCAAATTACTCATATAAAATGTTCTAAAACTGACATGCAAAATTATTCCAATTCCTTCTTTGCTTCCTAGAAGAAAAAAAAGAAAAAGATTTTTTAGCAGAAGACCCTGTCTGGCAAACAAAAAAAGAATGCAAATTAATTAAGCAGAGAAACCTTTCTCACTAAAGGTACACAGAAGGGCTGAAAACACATTAGACATTTCTAAAGATCACAAATTAGCAAACACTGAGCATGAGCTGTCAAAAAGAAGAAGAAGAAGAAGTAGAAGAAGAAGGAGGAGGAGGAGGAAGAGGAGAAAGAGAGAAAGAAAGAAAGAGAAAGGAAGAAAAAGAAGCCTTCTCGGAACATAAGGTTCTTAAAAGACATTTTGAGAGGAATTAAATCTCTCTTGCACCTTTAAAGTCTCTTTCTCAGCTATCGATAGAGTTGGCTAGAGATGGAGGCAGTTCAGGGTGACACACCCTTCACTTATTTGGGGAATGTGATTTTCCACCCTGCCATTACCTGGCACCCAGACAAGTGTTAGGAAAATATGTCATCATAAGCAGCCTAGAATAAATACTCAAATCCTCAGGGTTGTTTATCATTTCTAAAATGTCTTTCCCGGATTTTACAATCCTAGCTCTTTGTTACATGGGAGGAGGAGAGGTTTTTTGGAACCTGCGTAGTTGGCCAACCCCAAGATCACTGCAGGGAAGCCAGGGAGCATTAGGACATGTGGATTACACTGAACCCCCTTCAGGTGGATTTCCGGACTGAGGGTCTCACCGTCTGCCGATTAAAACCGGTCCAAATCTGTCACTTTGTTTGATAAAATTTTTTTTTTTTTCAATTATGATCTTCATGTTCTTGTCCAGTGAATGAAATGAAACAGTGTCCTTCCCCTGAAGTTGACAGGGCACAATGGCATCAATTTTCTGACGATTTCTGCTTATTGAACACGGTTTAAGTGCAGAATGCCACCACAGGAGCCAGGGGACAGGGAATAGGTTACAAGGTTACACTTCACAGGTGTCTGTCCTGAAGGGGCTCGCCAAGCAGTGGGAAGAACAGATAACACTCACCAACCAAACAGGCCAAATAATCCTACCTCTAGAATGCCGTTGACCTTTTGATCTGGCTTCCCTCCATTTTGTAAAAAACACGTATACACAGGATATATGTGACATACAACTAACTCTGGTTAGTTTAACTTTAAATGTATTAGACTTGAATCTGAACTAAACCTAGATTATTCTGTATTTTTCACTGAAAGATGCAATGATTCTGGCCATCTGGAGAACGGCCTCACATAGGTATTATTTTGAATCAACTTGCAACGGATTAATAAACTTTTATTGACTAGAGAATGTGTGCTGTATGGCTGTTTATAAACAAGTCCACCCGCCAAGACATACGTGTATAAACATGATCGTGCATTATAGCAGGACGTCTGTTACAACAAGGATCTGGCATTTTGCATGACCTTAAAGAGTTCCTGCAGGCTTCTAGTTTTCAATGACAGCCTGCCTCGTTTGTTAAATAAATAACAATACTTAGCTTTCATATTGTTATAGTCTGCCTTTTGAAACGTTTCCTATAGCATGACTTTGCCAGTACAGAGCTGGCTTTTTAAGTGATTTGTCTGTAACCAGGCAGTTTTAGAACTTTTACTTCCTTAGTCGGTGCTAAAAAGCAATTCAAGAAGACTTAAAATTCTCCTGGGGGCTGATTTTATAGCAACAGTGAAAACGCACAAACGTTGCACGAGCAGCCAATTTCATTCCTTGGTGAGGAGAATGGCATGGAGAGTAAAGCCTCAGCACAAATGGTTTAACACCATCATAAAAATCACTAACCATTGGGTATTAACATGCTTTTTATCAGGAAGTCTTTATGGAAAATGATATTTGGAAGCTACGAATTTGGCGGTGACTTTTACCCTCAAGCACTTGCAGTGGATACTACTTCCCTTTCTGCTTGGAGGGTCACAGGATGCCGTGGCCCAGCCACACGGAGAAAGGGAGATTAACTTTCTTGCCCACTGCCTTTGTGGTCATGGGCTCACTCCCCTGCAGGGGTGGTCACTGGTTTTTCAGTTCCATTCCCTAGGTATGCTGGACCAAAAAGGAAATGACACCCACTCTGCAACCCCCCTTTCACTCCTGGAACTGTCCCATGGCCACTTGGCGGGTGATTGGTAGGAACGCAAGACCATTGGGAGAACACCACTCTTGGTCTTAATATTGGCCATACATAAAACGCATGGGAAAACCTGTTCCTTTCTCAAAAAGAAGTCAAAACAGACTGCACATGCACATAGATGGGAGAGATGCATCCAAAAAAAAAAAAAAACAGAGAGAGAGAGAGAATGTTTGTGCGTGCAGTCTTCATTCCATCTGGCACATGATTGGAGTAAACTTATCTGGGCGAGTAGTTAGTGATCCTCACACGGCAAAGCCCAGAGCCCTTTCATATAGAGTCACCGAGGCTGTCAGTGTATGGGTGGACAATGCACGGGGGACACATGCAGCCACACACCCTGCACACACCATCCAGAAAAACCTGGGCCTTTCCCAAAAGGAAGTGGAGACAGACCGCACACGCACGGAAATAGCGTTTGTGCCTTCCTGCCATCTGGAACAGGAGCCCGGCAGGAGTAAACTGAGGGGGGTGCGGGGGGAATGCTGCTTTCTCCCATTGGTTACGTTAGATCTGGATGTACCCAAACTCTAAAGGGTCAAACCACAGCCAGATTGTCCCTCAAATGTCATTTTCAACGTCAAGCTCCCCATGAAACTCATGTTAATACCCACCAGTGGCTGGTTTATTCGGAAAGCTTTAAAATGTGTGTGTGTGTGTAGAAAACCTTTGTGTGTGACTGGGTAGGAACTCTATTATTAGGGTTGTTTCTTTTACAGGAAAGGGAAATTGCCTGCTCAAGAAGAGTTACAGGCATTTAGTGGGGAATTTTTTTTTTTTATTGTTGTTGTTATTGGATTTTGTTTAGATTTGTTTCCTTTTGGCTTTTTGTCCTACCAAGAGAACCAGGTTGCAGGTCCCTAAGTCACTCTTGACAAATCTTACCTGAGAATCATAGGAGGTTCTTGATAGAAATAACCCTCCCGAGAGCAGCTGAATCTGGGTCTTTGGAAGTGATTCCTCGAAATGTGCCCTCTTCCCTTCACCCCCAGCTGCGGAATACCCAAGTGATTTCAGCATATCCTAGAGGTCGTGAGCTCCTGGAGTATGGTCCTACAGCACAGCTTAAATAATGTAAACGTCACAGACATCGTGTTTCTATGTCTTCTTTTAAATATGTCCCCACTGTTAATCACAACAAGTAAAAGTTAGTTTTCCCAGCCTAGTTAGTGCTCATCTGCAGTGACCTGAGGAATCTGGAAGAGAAGACACTTAAACACAGTCTCCACCAGACAAAAGCGAACTGGGTAAAATTTCTGCCCCCTCCTTGGGCATCCACTGGAGAGTCCCAGCTTCTCCAAAAAATAGTAAGTGAATGAAGTATGACAAAACTCAGGAGTCCCCAGAACATTACAAAAAGGGAGAAGATGCAAAGCCTCTTCCCAGCTCAACAGTTAATTTAGCTCATCAAATGGCCATGTGGTTAGATAATGGTACAATCATCCCCCAGATCACTGATCAGCGGGGGGTGGCAGTGGGGGACCTTCCAATTACTGTTGTTACTCATGGCAGACAGGTCCAGAAGGAGTGCAGGGGCCTCGGGATCCTAGGAAAGTTCTGTTTCTCAATCTGGGTGCTGATCTTGAAGATGTGTTCATTTTGTGAAAATGCTTCAAGCCCTTACATTGATGATCTAGCCCTTCAAAAATCACATTGAGAAATGGAAAATCCAATTATGACAATTCTGTAATATTGAAACTAACCTAACCTTTCCCAAGCCCTCTCCTCAGCTCTCAGTTGCCTTTATAATCAAGAAATAACTAGAAGTACTGTTTACTTGCTCTGTCCAGTGAGTGTGTATCAGCTGAGACCAACGATAAGGACTATCTGTCATTTATTTAGCAACATCGTTCAACAGGGTTATCGATCATCTGTTATAGGTTAGTGACAGTTCTAAACAGAGCTGGAAGTAGACGGGTGAAACTCTTGCTTTCATGTTGCTTATATCTGTGGAAGAAACACAGTAAATAAGGAACTGGACAACTACTGGCAAATAGTAAAAAGACCGCCAGAGCTGACAAGTAGGATAATATAAAATTTTTTTAATTTTAAAGTCAGTGTACTAATATGCTAAGGAAGGGCGTAGACATCAGTGAAGAAATTCACTGAGTCATTGTGCAAATTAAGGACTAAAAACTAGCCCTCTAGTTAGGAGCCCATGAGTGCATAGGTCCATGGGGAAGTGGTCCAAAAAAGTCCTGTTGCTCATGATCAGAAAAGAAGAGTCTTGGTTGAGGTGTCACTAAGGTCTGGTGATGGGGGGCCACTCACAGTGTGTGTCATTGCACTTTAATGAAGGGCAGTACTCAGTTTGGGGTCCTCTAGGCAGTTGCTGCTGAAAGTGGAGCATGTTCCTTCTACAACACATGAGATCATCTTAGGTGATAAAGGGTTTGTAGAAAAACAAAAAGTAGAGTAGGACCATGAGGAGTGACTGGGAAGATGGGTACAAAACAGAGTCAAGGAAAACCTCTCAGAGGGTAGAATTTTGAGCAGAGACCTAATTTGTGGCAGAAAAGAGCAGCAAGGGAAGGGAACAGTACAAAGGACCTGAGGCAGGAACTGAGGATAACACGGAAGGTCAGACTGCTAAGGACGGTGGGGAAAAGTACCCCCAGAAACAATGGGTGGAGCCATGTTCCTGGGTATTAATCCACTGAAGATGGGAAAGAAACTACAACCTTATGTGTCTTTTAATTTGCCAGATTTAAAAAAAAAGTCTGTGTGTGTGTGTGTGTTTCTAACCCTCCTACATCCTACAAATGGCTCGTGATTAATTACAGCCAAGGAGTCTAACAACTCTGTGATCAATTGTGTCTTTCCGGGTGCCAATAAGCTACACACTATACCAGGAGGTCAACACTCCCCAAGAGTTGCAAGCAGATGTTAGAAAATTCATCGTGCCTCAAACAACCTCACAAACAAGCTGGTCCGAAGATGGTATGGCTAAGGTAGTCAGCTCGTTATTCTCTCTAGCTGGGTAGTTTCCACTTAGGTCTAAGCAAACAGGACTGTCTATTCAACATGTAGAATACAACAATGAATATTCAATCCCTGTTCTGGTTTTTGGCAGAACCCAGCAAAATGAAAAAAAAAAAAATCCCTTTCTTCTTCTCTCCCCTGGGGTTTCTCGAATCTCCCTTGAAAAGGGATGGAGAAGCCTCTGCAGGAAGGCCAGTCCCGAGCTTCAAGAAACTGCTTTGGTCTCTTTATGTATGTTAGAACAATTAACATCTAGTTTCATCATACAAAGGACTTTCTCTCCTTTTATGTTTTAGTTCTTAAAATTCCCAGAATGGTATACAGTAAAACTGTTCATTTGAGAAATTAAGTACCGTATGTGATAAGACAGTGGGATGAAATTTTTAAGCTGTCATTAAAAATGATTATAATTAGGACAAACTACAAGAAAATGCTTTAAAATTGAGACCCAAGTGAATTAAAAATTAAGGGGTGTATTATGTATTATCATGTTGAAGGGCTGGGTTTTACACGTCTAACACCCATTAACACTAATACCAGTTGCCTGCATAAATCCCCACGTACTGAGACAAGAAGGCACCCCTTTCGTTTGTTTTTGCTAACACGATAGCACTTTCTGTGCTCAATGGGAATAGGGCAAGGAGCAAATGTAAACAGTTTACCTTTTCTCTGCTCTGAGAGTTTCTCCCAAGAAGTTTTTTCTATCCTGAGAGGACATTAAAATATTTCATAACAAGCCCGAGTTTTCTCTGACCCTGAAAAATGTTCCAGAATCATCTGAGGTGAAACTCTAACTGTGTCCTGTTCATATACTCTTTCTTCCTTTAAGGGTGAGAGTGTCCTAATCCACACTGACTTGGGGAAATTTGAACTGTAAACTGTACTCATGCCCATGTGCCCAAGAGATACGTAAGCCACTATTAGCAGGTCATCAAGAAGGCACAAGGCAGGATATTACTTTTCTTATCAAGTCACAGATTGGATCATCCTACTTCCGTGTCCCATGGGTACCCATAGTTGTTTTCCTCTCTTTGATGTCCCTCCATCTTTGATAACTCACCATGCCATTAGAGTGTTGCCTCTCTCCGGATTCCCAGGGACTCCTCTATGGGGAAGCTGGGTATCAAAGCTTCTGCTTTCTTACTCTAATGTTGACCTGTTCTCATAGCATTATTTCCATGAGCTATTAAGCAAAGAAAATCCCAAACTTTGAATCCTTTCTCCCCTTGGAGCTAGGGAAGGAATGGCAGGGATATGAGAGACTAGAAAAAGGAACAGACAGAAAGTTCTCTTTTGCCACAATATCTTGAAAAAAAGAGTGAGCAAGCCTAACTGAGTACCTAGGACTTGTCTACTGGTGTACCAGGAGTTTATAATTCCATGGGAGCAGGGCTATCATTTAGCAGGTGCTCAAAAAAAATTGTTGACTGCCTGTGTAAGGCAAGAACTCTTGGAATTAGGCAAATGCAGATCTTAGGTATTTACAGAATTAATATTGGTAATTTTCACTATGCAAGAGAGTTGAATACCATAATCCTTAGTATTTACAATCGTGCAGACATACTGTCACGGGCAAACTCTGAAGGCTGCCCCCATCATTCCCACACATTGGTGGTTCACACTTGTGTGCAATGTCCTCCCCTTGAGTGTGGACGAGAAGGTGATTTGCTTCTAACCAATGGGATATAGCAAAGGTGACAGGCTGCATGTGATTACACGTATACAATTATAGGAGATCTTAGTACCTATCTTTGCTGGAATCTCTATCTCCGTCTCTCTGTCTGGCTTTGACGAAGAAGCCCATTGTCATAAATTAAGTGGGATATTGGTAAGGTCCTCTGACAAGCAACTGCAGGCAGCCTCCAAGTGCTGACAGTGCCGTCCAGCTGACAGCCAAAAGAAAGGAAGGAAGGAAGGAAGGAAGGAAGGAAGGAAGGAAGGAAGGAAGGAAGGAAGGAAGGAAGGGGAAAGAGAAAGAGAAAGGAAAGAGAGAGAGAGAGAAAGAAGAAAGAAAAAGAAAGAAAGAAAGAAAGAGAGAGAGAGAGAGAGAGAGAGAGAGAGAGAGAAAGAAAGAGAGAGAGAGAAAGAGAGAAAGAAAGAGAGAGAGAAAAGAAAAAGTTCTCAGTCCCACAGCCACAGACCCAGATCTGCCTACAATCTCATAAGCAGGAAAGCTGACCAGCCCAGCCTCCAGTTAAGAAGTTGAGAATCCACCCTGAGTGACACCCTCAATTGCAGTCTGCAGCTATGAGCTGATAAAGGTCTGTCGCTTTAAGCTTCTGAGTTTGTGGTGAGTTGTTATGCAAGAATACGTAACTAAGGGGCACCTGGGTGGCTCAGTGGGTTAAAGCCTCTGCCTTGGGCTCAGGTCATGATCTCAGGGTCCTGGGATCGAGCCCCGCATCGGGCTCTCTGCTCGGCAGGGAGCCTGCTTCCCTCTCTCTCTGCCTGCCTCTCTGCCTACTTGTGGTCTTTCTCTCTGTCAAATAAATAAATAAAATCTTTAAAAAAAAAAAAAAAAAAAGAATACGTAACTAATAGAGTTACTGATTTGAATTGATGTATAAGCAAGCTTCGAGTTCAAGAGCTCATCTCTTCACTCATGAATGAGTATCTTAATGTCACTTTATTATCTTACATTTTGTCTCACACAAATGACAAAATTCTCCCTATGAGTGCAAGATTTCCTTAAATTTTTGCAGGGATCCTTGACTGGTAATATTTGGCCAAAATTATATTTGCAATGGTCTCAGGACATATCACTCTTAAATGTCAAGTGTCTGCTACATAAGCTCACAGGAGAAGTGAGACCTTTTAACAAATCGTGTCCTAAACCCCAAGTAGACATTTAATCATTTCACCTAGAAGGGTGTTGGGTTTCGTTTTTTTGTTTGTTGTTTTTTTTTTTTTTTTCACTTTCTCATAAAAGATCTTCGGTAGGTCTGTTGCTCAGGACAATGCAGCTAAAAGAGATAGCAAAATAAGTGTCAGGTTCAGTGATTAGACATAGTAATAATACACTGTAGGCTGATACAGGCTCTCAATTTCCAAAGCAATACCACCATTTGTGGTATTTAAAAATATTTCCACTCCAGCACAAAAGACTTTTGGTGGGTTAGTTAAATTGTTTGGTCTAATTTGCTTTTTTTTTTTTTTTAATGTCTCTCGAGGTCTATCAAAGCTCTTTTGAATATTAATTTTGCATATTAAAAAAACTCTCACCTTGGGGCCTCTGGGTGGTTCAATTGGTGAAGCACCTGACTCTTGATCTCAGGGTCCTGAGTTCAAGCCCTGTACTGGACTCCACACTCAGGGTGGAGCATGCAAAAAAACCACAAAAAATCCTCTCACCTCTTTCTTCTCTGCCTCCCCTAACACTATAAAATCAATGTCTTTATTTCATTGAGCTTACATGTCTGTCTGTCTGTCTGTTTTTTTTTTTCCCCAAAAAATGTTTATTTTATTTTTTCAGTGTTACAAGATCCAGTGTTTGTTTGTTTTTAACCACAACAGCTTTTCCTGTGATTCCTGAGCTGGTTTCCTCCAGATGTGACACAGGACTCAGCCAATCTGAACTGTGACGCAGTGTTTGCTATCATAGCAGAAGGATAGCCTAGCTTTTGTCTTCAATCTACCTGTTTATGGAAACATCAGTTTCTGCTTCCGGGATGAATTTTGGGGTCACTGATACCACTGACACCAGTTATGAAACACTCACTGTATACCATTCACAACTATGGGTCCTTTCCACACATTCAGCTCATCCACACATCAATTCCGTGGGGCTGGTATTTGTCTTCTTGTTTACCAGAGGGAGAAACTGAGGCTCGGAAGCTTTGTCCCTACACGCTTTCATAGAACCCCAGTGTAAATTGTATGTGGCCATCGGAAGGAATGATTTGATTCAGGCCTAAAACTGCCAGCGTTTGAATCGTTTAAACAAAATGAAGGCTTTCTAAGTCTTTTTCAACATGGTAATTATACTAATGTAATTTGGCGTTTAAAATAATAAAAGCCTTATCTATCCTAATCGGGTTTTCCCAGTGGCAAAATAGAGGAAGGTACTACTGGCAGACACAGTCAGGGCCTAGCGGGTTCAGACCTTGGTTCTGATCTCAGTTTCTCTCCGGTGCACTCTGCCACCTTGGACAACTCCACGGTCTTAGCTCTAATCGGCTCATCCGTGAAGGGAAGGAAACAAACTCCCATTTCCTCAAAGGAGAGTGTCTGGCTCTAAGACTCAATAAATATTTTATTCTTTTTAGAAGAAAAAACTTTTCTTATTCTGATGACCAAAGTAACACCATATGTATATATACACATACATACACACACATAAATACACATTTGTATACACATATACTCTCTATTTTTTAAGTACTACAGAGCAAATTGGCTTTTTCTATCCTTGGTCACTATTCCAGAGCAATAAGCTCACTTTCACTGATTTTGGTGTTTGGATCTCCACTCTTCTGGAAAAAAACAAAAAAAATGAGCTATACGCATGGGGACCTTTAAGGGTTGTCTAGCCACCTCCCACCCCCACCAATCTGGCTCGACTTCAAGATTAAAGCAGACTGATTAGCAAGGAACCCCTTTTCCAGGTCTTAATATGAAATTCCCAGGAGTTGCCAGACATAAAGTGACTTGATGCCAAAACATGCAGGTGGGGAAGAAAAATTAATAAATTATAGGGATATTTTATATATACAATTCCAAATATGGCTACATGGAGTTTGGAAACATCTGGGTGATGAATTGAAATTTTACTTTTGCTTCAGCTCTTTGGCATAACGTAAACACAGCCTGCGAGTCCCTAGAGATAAATGGGAGCGTTGGAAACCGCAAAAGGTAGATTGAGAAAGAATCAGATTTTAAAACTGTGGCCCACGATGCTTGCCAAATGGAAAAAAATTTCTAAAAATTCAAAGCAGTCCAAAGCATTTTCTTTCGGAGTTAAATTAAAGATATAGTGTCCCAGGTAGCTAAAATTAGAAACTCTTTTGCATATTCTTTCAGCCTTTAGTTGTAAATTTGGGGAAATGTGTGTGTGTGTGTTTTTCATTTTAGTTTATATTTGTTTTAAAGACCTATTAATGTGCTGTTGGTTACAGTTTTCTCCTACTGATTCTACATGTGAACTAAGATTTTGGGCATTGAAGAACTATTTTCTGAAAATAGTCTTCAAAAGTGCTAGTTCTTTAAAAGTACCAAATGAGGGTATATGGTATATAGTACAGGCACTTACAGTATGAATTTTAAAGGCTTTCACATCCAATTACTTGCAATAACTTAGCTTCTTTCCCAACCTATAATAAATCATGTATATATAAATGTTACAGAATTTAAATATGAGCAGAGTTTTAGTATAATAGTATATCACTAGGAATCAGTATTTTTGTTATATATAGTACTGTTTAACATATGTGAAGTAAAATCTCATTGATTTGGGTTTGCTAATTCAGAGTTTGTGGAGCTGGCTTAAAGTTGACTCTTCATTAGGGAAGTCGTTCTTCATAGAAAGCTCAAATTAAGGGTGTAAATAAGACTGCAAATGGGAATGTATAAAGTACTTAAGAGTAAATTTAAAGTACTTTAGAAGTACCATTTGCATACGAAATTGTTATGCTAATTATAAGTAATTCTTATTAAAGTAGGTCTCCTAAGAAGATCTTCTAGGCAAGTTCCCTTAGTGAATTTAAGTTACAGAATGTGGCAGAAAGTAATAAACCAGGGTTTCTTTTAAATACTGTATTCTTTAATTCAGAATTTTCATTAATTGTAAATTACTTTTGGCTAATTAATCCAAATTGCTAACATTTTGCTAGCAATTTCAGTTTCGTTCCTAACTCTCTTCTGTAAAGTTCTAATATTGTATTTTTCCCAGGGGGGAGAATTGACATGTAGATAAAAGGTATTTTTTTAATTTAGAGGTTAAGAAAAAAGAAACACTTTATCACAGAAAGGGCTCAAATTAGAATTGGTTGCCTCCTCAGATGCGTGAGTTTCCTTGTCCATAAAAGAGTCCAAGAGAAAGATGAATAACAGATAAAGAAGGTCTAGTATGAAACTAGTTAGACCTCCCGTGTAACTGACATTCTTAGTCAATCACACACCAGTTGTTGGGTCCCTGGGTATTGATGTTTATGTCCCTGTTAAAGTAACGGTGAAGCAACTCTATGGAAAGTGGAGAGTATAGAAATTGATTGCAGTTTCAGCTTCCCGAAGCAGCAATGGATGGTTGAGAACTCTGACCCCCCAGCCACACTGTCGGGTTCTGAGAAACCACAAAGGACTACCTACCTCCACCTACTGTGAGACAACACCTACCATAGACCTCCCCTCTCAGATAAGACCCATCTCTGTCCTTCTTCGTGACTCCCAGAAGATTCCTTGATGAGATTTTATTACCTACTTCTATTAAACCCTAAACTCATTTCCTTTTTCTTTTTTTTTTTTTTTTTTTTTTTTTTTTGGTGATTGTCCCCATTAAGATATGTTCTCCCTACTGCAATAGCCTAAACAGAATCATCTCTTTATTTGTCCTCTGTATTCTGTCTTTCACGGTTTTGGGCTATGACTTGGGTAAGATTCAACCTCATCTTCAGATCCCTGCTTACTCCAGCTAGGTAACAAGGACAGTTCTTTCCTGACTGGTGATCCAGAGACCTCATAGTGAGTCTAGTTCCTTGCCCCTTCTCTGGATCCTTCACCCTTGGCAGCAAGGTAAGGATGTGATTTTTATTCTTTTTGAATTCTCATTTGACTTCAGATGTTGACTTCCTATGGGTTTCAGGACCTGACCACTTGGTGATATCTGTAAATAGATTAATAGATAATTAATAGATTAATGTAAATAGATTAATTAATTATAGAAATCTTGTCTCTCTTGGTTCCTACCTGCAAATTGGACCAGAATCTTTTACCTTACTCAAATTGTCAATCTTTACCAAATTTTCAGTCACTATAGTTTCCTCAGGAACTGTCTATCATCCTCCAAAGTAATATTTCCAATCTTTCCTCTCCCCTGCCTGGCTTAGCATCACCAAGAATTTCAACCTTACTGGCCAGATCCCTCTCAGACTCTAAAATCTCAAGAAGTTCTACACTCTGAAGCCCAGAGATTTGATATAAACATCAAAGGAATCATCACAGCCAACCATACATGGACCAGAATTCTCCCTGGATAAGCCATGGCTGGACCATTAAGGAAGTCTGGTCATGCCTGTAGTTGTCCCAGAGATAATCATTAATGTGGCCAACATCACCCAGAGCATTAACATCCTACCTGAAGAGCATCAAGAAACTCATAACTGCATAATCAGAAGACTTTCTTCCACAGAACTCTTAGAATCCACTGGACAGGTTACTCTCAGAGTTCAATATCTGACTCTTTACTGGAATACAATCTTTATATTAAATTTTCTTTTTTATTTTAGGCATTCTTCTTTTAAGATGCCTGATCTTTAGGACTCCCAACAACTGATGTTTTCCACCATCTCTCAATAGATAGTCCAACCAGGTTGGAGAAATGCAGGAAGAATCCTCAAGACATGTTATTTTAGCCCCTGCTTTGCCCCCTTCAGGAGGTTTTTGATGACCTCTTAGATGTTCAGCAACAAATAATATTCATTCATCTTGAACAAAAGGGAAGGCTAACAGTGTTGAACATTGCCTGAGTCCCCTTTGGGTTTTGAGAAAGAACTACCCACCAAGGACCACTCTGCCCCCACCTACTCTGAGCTCAGACTCACCTTCATTCTTCCTCAGTGATTTGGAGAAGACTCGTCTCCATTAGTCCTCGTGACTCTCCTAAGACCTGTGCTGACTCTCTTGTTTTCTTGGCTCTGTAAGACCCAAGGCCCCCTTCCTTTTCTTTGAGATATTCCTCATTAATGATAAGCTCTCTGTTGCAATGGCTGAATAAAATGATCTCCTTCATTACCCTGTGCATTTTGCTTTTCACAGTGGAAATTTTTGTCGAAATACATACGTGATCATGTACACCCTGTAAGCTAGAGGATGCAGCTTATACAGAGAGACATGGAGGGAGAAGTTCAAGGTAAGGTGGAAATTCACAATCCTGCAGATTTCATCAGTGATTGTTCAGGGCATAGAGTAGTCCTCCATATAGTTCAGACTAATGGAATAGTTGCCAGATATCTCAGCTGGGGCTGTGTAAACATGTCCACAAAAACTCTGATCCTCATTAATTTTATCTCTTCCCACAAAACCCAATTATTCATGCCCAGAGAAACATAGGACATGAAAATTTCCTGACTGCATGGCTATTTATTTTCTATAGATGAAACTGAATCACTTGTCAAACTTAAAAAAAAAATAGTAGTTCACTTTCTGCTGCTTATCACTAAAAAGATGTCAATCTCAATCTGTTGTAGAGGTCATTTCCCATGTTCTCATGTCAAATAGATTTTCTCCCCCTTCTAACTTCTGTATTTTATGAGCAATGGGAGTAAGGGGGTGTGTGTGGAGAGATTGGAAGATAAAAGAATAGTAGAAAAAATGTAAAATTAGAGTAAAATATGTAAATTGGAAAACCAAAGATTTCCCTCCATAATTAAAGATATCATCATAAAGGAGACCTTATCTTCACAATCTATTTTGTATTCAAATTTAAAGTACAGAGAAAATAGATCTACCTTTGCCTAATAATACAAAGTCTAAGTTGCTTACATGGCTTGTACCGTTCAAGTCCTGTTTTCAAAAATGGCATCCAGAACATTCTGTCTTAAGAGGATGAACTGTTATTTCTGTAGCTTTTAATAACTGACAACTCCACATTTAAATCTCAGGCTGTACATAAACTGTCAGCATCCAAATTTGCCCAGACAAACAGAATTGGAAAAAACAAAAATAACATGAGGGAAAAAATGCGTTATTAACAGCTGTGTAAATAACAGCGACAACGTTAACTAATAAAAGGAGACCAGCAATCTCAGTAAGAACCAAAGGAGGAATTCAAGTTGCTGTAAATAGATTTAGAAGGGTTGGCTGTGCTTCGACTCCTTTCCAAATTCAGTTTTCTTTAAAACCTACTGCATCAAGGAGGCTAGAGGAAAACCTTTTATGGCAAACTCTTACATGAATAAAGTAACAAGGAAGTGAGAAAGTTTCTTACCTACCACCATTATGGACAGAGAGAAAGAAAAGAAGGCCAGCTATTCCTCTCATTTCCCTCATCACTTGCCTGATTTATACATTTATATTTGAAGAGGACAGCAAAACAACTCCAAGTACAGAAACAGAGTGAAGAAGCTTCTTCACTTCCTTCAACACAGCCATTGACGGAGCTTAGTCAGAGGTTTTTTGGTTGCTGGTAATAGAAACCCTTCAAAACTTGCTCAAGCAAAACAAGGAATTTTATTTAAGAGCTTCCAGGGGAATCACTGGGAACTCAACAGTGGGAAGTACAATCGGGTCTTGTCAAGAAATAATGGTTGTATACCTGAAACTTGCCAGGCATCGTTACACTTGCTGAAGGCCAAGCTGAAATAGACCAGCAGAGGCCCTGCTCCCATGAACTTGCATTCCAGGTGGGGAGACAGACCATGAACACACAACCACATAAATAAGAATGTCAAATACTAATATGAAGAAGAGAAAATATGTATGTATTATACCAAGTAAGATAAAAGAAGAGTCCTGGAATTTGGGAGAAGGGGAAATGAGGGCTTCTTACAGTTGGGAGAGCTTTCTTGAAGAGATAACACTGGTCTTGAAATCTGAATGAACTGCAAGAGGCTGGAGCTGTGTGCCTTGCAAATTCTAAGGGAATGGCTTTGCTCACAGAGAAGACAAATCAAAACTCAGAAGACTAGAGCTTGCTGTGCCATAGACATAGGATGTGAACCACAAATGTAATATTTAAATTTTCTAGTTGCCATATCCAAAAAAAAGGCAAAAGGAACAAACCAGATTAATGTTTTACTTATTTCATTTAACTTAATGTATCCAATATGTTATCATTTCAGCATATAATCAGTATAAAAATTATTGACATAGTTTATGTCTTCTCTATTAAGTCTTCAAAATCCAAGATGTATTTTGTACTTAAAAAACATCTCAATTTTGATGCTAAATTTTCAGTAAAGTAAAATGTGAGCTTACCAAAATAACAAAGTTGTTTTTAGTGGAAAAATATTTTATACTGCTTCATTTTTAAATTAAAATGTAAATTAAATAAAATTTAATTTGACTTAAAATCAGTTCCTTGGTTGTACTAGCTAATTTAAGAGCTCAATAGCCACATTTGGCTTATGGCTAACATTTGACATATGACTACTTTGACTAGTAAAGAACAAGAGAACAAGAAATTCGGGGAGGTAGAGGTGGATGGAGTGAGAAGAAGGAGAATTGGCAATGTAGGCCTGGTCAACAGTGGTAAGCAATTTGGAATTTTGGCTTTTAATCTAAGTATAATAAACAGCTATTAGAAGTCTATTAGTTTGCTGTTTCTAGTGTAACAAATTAGCACAAACTCAATGGCTTTAAGCAACATAAATGTATTATTTTATAATTTTGATGGTCAAAAATAAGAAATGAGCCTACCCAAAACCAAGGTGTCAGCAGTGTTGGTTGTTTCTGGAAGCTCCCAGATGGAATCCATTCCTTGCCTCTTCCAGTTTCTAGAGCCTGATGGCACAGCTTGGCTCAGGGTCACATCATTCCCACACTCTTTCTTCTGTGCCTTGCCTTCATCTATCTGACCCTCTGCCTCCCTCTTCTAAGGACCTTTGTGTTTGCATTGGGCTCGCTCAAATATTCCACAAAAATGCCTTGTCTCAGGATCCTTAACTTGATTACATTTGCAAACTCTCTTTTGTCATGTAAGGTAACACATTCACAGGTTTGGGGATTGGTATGTGGACATTTTTGAAGAGCCACCATTCAACCTATCACAGATAGTTTAAGCACAAGCGAAGTGACTAGTTCTCATATAAACACTTAAAAAATCAGACTGGCTGTTAGATCAAGAATGATCTACCCATAAAGAAGGAAGAAAATGAGCTAAGAGGCTTGTTCACAGAAATCCAGTTAAGAGTGAGCAAACACACTGTGAGAGATATGCTAGTTCTCATCTATCTAGCACCTCCCTTGATCTTCCTTTGGGGAACTGCTCCCCGTTGCTACCGTCAGGAGGGCTGGCAGGCCTGCTGCTACCCTAGCAAGAAAAAAGGATACAAGACTCAAGCCTAGCCTGTCATCCATGTCCAGTTACCTGGCCATGACAGTCCAGCAAAGAGTATGTCAATCGCAATGAACTATTCTTCCTGGATTGTTGTTTAGAATTGGGGAAGAGCTTACCTTGCCCTATGGCTCATGGAATCAAAAGCACACGAATCAGTAACTGCAAGCAGCTGACCCTTGTGCAGTTGGAAAAACTTGTCTGCACGGGGAGAGAATGGCACCGATGTATTAGAGTAAAATCGAACCTGGGAAGAAGAGAGAATCCTGATCATACAGATCAGGATGGTGTCCCTCTTTTGAGTCATGTCTGAACCCACATGCTTGGGCTTTCTGATTGCATTAAACAAATACATTTCCTTTGTTGCAAGTTCGAGTTGGGTTTCTGTCACTTGCAACCAAAAGGATCCTGGCTAAAATAGGTCTTGGAAGGAATGGAAACTGGAAACAGATGCATGTCTTCTATTTCTGAGGGACTACATGTTCTCTCATTCTTCTCTACATGCAGATTCTTTTGTCCTCTTTCCCTGAAAAACCATTCACTCCGTTTGTCTATGCACATGACAAAGATGGTCTTATCATCATAATAGCCTTTTGGAGAATATCCAGCAGAAACCAGCATGGATGAATGCCAAAGAGAAGTTCCCAGGACAGAGAAAGTGAATGACCCAGCTTTGGTCTGGTGACTACCCAACTTCAGAAGGTCTGTCTCTTGGGGTAGTGGTGAGGGCGTGTCTCAGATCAGTAGTTAACTATCACATGCAAACTCCTCTCTGCCCGTCTTCCTCCTTAACACCTCCCCAAAAGAGCTTGGAGTACATCTGCATCATCAAGGAGTGGACACCTTGATTGTGGATACACTTTCTTCACTGAAGAAAACTCCTTTCTTCAGTGATTCCAACCTGGGTGGAAGCAAAGGTTGCTCCTTCCATTGCCCAACTAAGACAGAAGATTCCTGAGCTCTACTTATAGTCCAATCTGCTACCAATTCATCAAACTTAGTTTAGAAATGACACTTAATATGTTGGCTCATAAATGTCCAAGTTTATTTTTAGGACCAGAGTTGGGAATATTGAGCAGTTTGCAAAGAGAAGGAAGAAGTAAGCTGATGGCCAGACTGTAATGAAGGTCGGATTTTTGCAGTTCAATAAAGTACTACTAGGCTTAAGATCACTTGCAAGCTATCTCACTGACACTGTCATTCATTTTTTGCTCTATTCCATATTAAATAGCAATGTGCCAGAATCTTTTTTTTTTTTTTTAAGATTTTATTTATTTATTTGACAGACAGAGAGATCACAAGTAGACAGAGAGGCAGGCAGAGAGAGAGGAGGAAGCGGGATCCCTGCTGAGCAGAGAGCCCGATGTGGGGCTCGATCCCAGGACCCTGAGATCATGACCTGAGCAGAAGGCAAAGGCTTTAACCCACTGAGCCATCCAGACACCCCCAGAATCTTTTTTTTTCTAAATGAAAACTTGCCCAGTTCAGAGAGAGAGTTGATGATGGTTGGATGTGGATCACACTGATACAGATTTTTAGAAAGTTTGCACTGCTACTATCCTTTACTTAATCATTCATCAATTCAACAACTACTTATTGAGTCTCAACTACAATTCAAGCTGTGTTCTAGGTACTGAAACATAAAGAACAAAAGACAAAAATCTCTACTCTTGCATAGCTTCCATTCTTGTGGGAAGAGACAGATAATAAACTAAAGAAGTAGAATAAAGACTGGTAAGTGCTGGTGAGTACAATGGTGAGCAGTAAACCAGAGGGCTGTATTTTCTTCTATCTGGGAAAGGAGAGGACAGAAGGTGGAGGTTGCTTAGTTTAGAGATGGTAGTCACAAACTAACTACAGCCTCAGTATGTTTTCAGCTCAGTTCCTGTCCAGGGGGCCAGGTAGCAGAAATATTATGGTGGAAAGGTTTGATGAGCTAGTCTGGCTATTTTGGGGTCAAGAGAGAATGGTGCTGACTGCTGACCACACAGATAAGGAAATCAATGTATTTTGTAACTCAGGTAGGTAAAACCATTGGTTCACCACCCAAAATTTGCGTACTAAGTAGGTTTCCCATTCTGACCATGAGAAGCAGAGTCAAGGAGAGTTGAAATCTTGAGCAGTTAACTGGGAGTAGAAATGTCACTGCCATTCACTTGGTTCTTTGACAATTGCTTGGATAAAAAGTACCCTCTATCGTTCATGCTGCCATTCATTTCTGACACGTTAATATTGAATCTCACAATAACAAAATATAGATCTCATGGTTTTTCAAATTTGAAAAAAGGCTAAAATATGAATTTGCTGCTATTTGGCTATGAAGTTTAGACAATGACCAGAAATCAAGGTAAGCTGAAAATGTTAATGGTTTTCTATAATTCCAGACTGATTTTTATAAACATACACACTCACACTTTCAAGCAGGTTTTGGCATTGTCTTTTCCATTAATGCGAATGAAGATAAGGGTTTAAAAAGAGAGCTTAAATGAATTGTCATGGAATTTAGTCATGGAATGACTAGTCCAACATATAATGGAATTTAGTCCAACATATAATAAATATGCTTTTGAATACCAGGATAAGAGGCAACCTAGTGGGGTGTGTACTTCCTCAAAGCTCCAGACCCACGTATCTACTTGCCCTTGCCCTTAGATGTCTCAAGGTCAGTTCAAACCTGACCAAATAACGAATAACTGATGGTCTTCCCCCAACACCACCAGCCCTCTCCACCCTCCAAACCAGGGCTTCGTCAACCCTGCAGAAAATTTCCTCTTTCAACTGCCAGAACGAATCTATATATTAGTCCTATCAGTTTAACCTCCAATATCAGAAGTTGGCAAACTATTTTTTAAATGGTCAGATAGTAAATACTCTAGGCTTTGTGGGCTTCAGAGTCTCCATCAAAAATATTCACTTCTGCCTTTGTAAGTGAAAGTAGTAATACACAATCAGCAAACAAGTGGGCACAGCTGTGTTCCAATAAAACTTCATTTTAAAAAACAGTTGGGCCAGATTTGGCCATTGGGTCATGTTTGCTAGTCTCTGTTCTAAGATCACTCATCACCCCTCTCTACGTTTGTTTTACACCCTGATTCGTGCTACCACTGCCACTTGCCTGGACTTTTGCCGAGGTTCCCTAACTGTTCCAACTGCCTGCATTCTTGCGTTCCTCCCATCATCCGCCAGGTAGCTAGTCAGTTTCCCAGACATCACAAACATACGCTCCTGTTTAAAACTCCACACTGGCTTTCCCTTTTCGGGTCATTATAAACCTGCAAAATTCTGGAGGCGCACCTCCCGCCGTTTCCTACAGAACGTGTCCCACCCCACTCTCTGCTGACCTGCTCTCAGTCCCCCAAGTTTGCTGTGTTCCCTTCTGGGTCTCTCCTGAGCCTTTGTGACATTACCTCGGTCAGGTAGTATCCTCATAGGCCACAACGTCATGAGGATAGGACCTGTATGTGACATTGCTCCCCATAGCATTAGTGTCATGCCTGGCGCACACTAGGTTCTACTAAGACGAAGAATTCTCTCCTAGCCCCACCTCACAAAGATGACCGCTTCCTAATCCTGGAAACCTGTGAATACATTACCTTGCCCGGCTAAGAGACCTTGCAGGTGTGGTTAAGTTAAGACTCTTCAACTGGAGCGAGCCCACTGGATGATCCACGTGGGCAGAGACGTCCTTATAAAGAGAGACGCTGGAGCGTCAGAGGCTCGTCTGCCTGGCAAAGCCACGGCTACCGCTTTGTGGGTTCAAGCAATACAGGGAGCCTCAGAAATTGGGGTAAGGCAGGGAAACGGATTCTTCGGTGGAGCGTCCGGAAGGAATGCAGCCCTGCCGTCACCTTGGTTTAAGCCAGGCGAGACTGAGTTTGGAATTCTGACCTCCAAAGCTGTAAGCTTATGAATTCGTGGGTTTTTTTAATGCGCCTAAGTTTATGGGAAGTTCTTATAGCAGCAATAGGAAACTAATAAGGTGTGCTCGTGAAATATTTATGGGAAGAGTAAAGAAATGAGTGATAGTAAGAATTTATTAGTAAACAAGAGAGACCCAGAAATCCTCATTTCCTAGCCTGATTGACAGACATAAACAAGCAATTACCAATATGCTAAGATAACAGAAAAAAAATTTGGACTGGACGTACAGGCAGAGGGATTTCCATCTTTTGCTTTCTTGATTATTTTGCAGCTGGTAGTGTGTTATGATGGCCTCTGTTTGTTGTGTGCGCGCTTAGTGGGAATGACCAGTGTGGCCTTGTTGGTGGCAGCCTCTAGCCTTGGGTTTACTATCTGTGAAAAACAGAGGGTGAAGTCGTCTCTGATTTATCCTTTAATAGCTAATACAACTTGATTTATTTTATCAATAATAATGGGTGAGACTTTTCCCTCTGGGGAACTCCTTCAGGTGGACTTGCCTTCTGCAGCCCACGTTTGGGAATCTCACTGAGCTTGCGTCCCAAATAGATCATCCTCCTGAGGAGATGGGAGGGGCAGTCAGACTTCCTCAGATTTGCTAGAACTAACCTGTGTGCCAACATGGCGGCCCGGCCCGCTTTCTAAATGTGCGCGATTGCTCTGAGCTTTTGTCATTCTCCCGAGTGGAGCTGACACGGTTTTGGCATCAGCTTCACAACTTCACTTTGTGCCATCAGGCAGCACCGAATCATTGTCTCAGAATCACTGTGACAATCGGTAGTCACATCCAAGTGACAAGGAAATTATTGCTGGAATAAAAAAAAAAAAGTTGAGGGAAGTGATTATTGTGTGTTCTCATTATCTGGCTTTCAAACTTAAATATTTTGGCCATTAGGAATCATTTATTTTTCAAAACAAAACGAGGAACATAGATTCCATTCAAAGGGGGGTTTCTTAGAAACCAGATTTTTTTTTTTTTTTTTTTTACCTTTTAATGAAACACTTAGCAAGGATGGGTAGACACTGTCAGCCTTTTAAGATTGCTCTGTCAGAGGTTGAGGAGAAGTTAGTATTGAGGCAAAAGGGGCATTTCAGAGTTAAGAAAGGATTACTTTTCCAGAACCACCTGGCCATACTCTATTCTGATATCTGTTGATCTCCAAACACTCATAACCTCCTAAATTCCTTAAAGGTCCACCTGATTTACTTCTTCACTCCTACAGTCCCAGTACCTAGATTTCTGTGTTTGTGTTGCTAGACAATCTGAATATTGCTTCAGACCCTCTTGGACTTTGGGTCTGACTAGCCCTTTGCTTGAAAGGGATGACTTGACTTTCATTTCTCAAACATGTGCAGATTGACCCTGGTAGTACTTGAAGCTATGGTAGAAATGGCTTTTTGTGTTCCCAATTTGAACCTGGTTTTTTATATTGAACACGGTTACAATATTAAGTAGAATCTGAAATACAAAAAGAGAAAAAAAGGAAAGTAAATATATACTTGGAGACCACCAATACATCACTGAGTTTTTTATGTCTGGCTTTTACCTAGAAACCTCCAAACTCTCCTGTGCATTTATGGGTACCACAGTGGAAATAGTTTGAGAAACACTGGTAACTCTTTTGACTTAATGTAATACAATTATCGATGGGTTTTGTGTCTGGGAAACCCTGAAAAATGTAAACTCTCGTATCTCCATTCTTCTACAAAATGGAGGTAACAACAGTACCTACCATAGTTTTAAGAGTGATACTTCATACATAGGAAATGTTTCCTAAAGTTTGGCTATTGGTCTTGTGGTGGTTGTTAATGTTGTTTTGTTGTTGGTATTTGTTAGAACCTTTGTGAACATTTCAGGAATGTAGGGCAGTAACCACTCTAGAACTGTTTTTAAGTACAGCTACTGTTCTTTCCATCTCCCGGTTAGCAGCATCATGATTTGAGCCATTACGCCTGCTATTCTGATGGTTCCGAGGCTATCCCACCTACCATTGGTCTTCCCTCAAGGAGACTTAAAGATGGCTCCAGTGTGTCTGTGCCAAGTTCCAAGCAACTTGGACTTTCTATTCTCTATTGCTTTGCCCTGTGCCTTGGCCACCCTGTCCTAACACAGTAAGCCAATGTATGAGCAAGAAGCTATGAATCAAACCTTTCATCCATCATGATGGTATCTGTAATTGAATTTTAAGACCAGTTTCTCCAGACAAAGAATGGAGCTTGTGAAGCGTGAACAGGAAAATACTTAAAACCAATGAGAATGTGATTTGGAAACGTGAGCATCAATCTTTGTTGTTAGCTACTCAGTGTCTTGTATCACCATTGCATGAATGGTATTTACTATAAACAAACCATTGTTTCCCCAGACCTAGCATGCTACAGAAGTATTTAAATAGGTTTCTTTCCCATGGTACCAAGGCATGCCAAGAAGTTGGAGAAATCCTGATGTTCCTAACCCTTTATTTTAGCTGTTTGTCCTATTTCAGAAAATAAGGAAATTATTCACATCTCCAGAAAATAAAGAATAGGGAGGTCCTGGAAGGCTTGCATAATTTGAAACACATAATTTAGAAAAAATCTTCCGTAACAAGTGCGATGCACATTACTTTCCAAGTATGATGTTATTGGTATTTTACTATGACACATTTTTTTAACTCTAAGAACAGAGATTTACATTAAAAGACTACCAAGCTGTGGATGTTCAAGTTGTGATCATTTTGTTTTCTGAGAAGAGCAAACCCTGAGGCGTGGAGCTTGAAGTAGGGCATGGAGAAAGGGATGACAAATGAAGGCCTACAGGATAAAACCATGGTCATTTTCAGCACTATCTACACCAACTTTCCCACTATGATGGCAGAACAGGGTACTGTATGACCAGCAAAGCCTAAATTATTCCCTATCTAATGGGAAAAAGTTTGCCCACCTTTTATGTAGAGGTTACATGCCCGTGATCAGGTTTGACTTCCAAAGCTAGCATAGACTGCATAATTTTGCTCCAGTGACTTTGGAGCTCTAGGCTTCAGTTTGCTCCCCTGTAAAATGGGGCTGATGATTGTAGTTAGTACCTGTGGCAAAATGTCGTAACAAGATAAAAACAAGTCCTTGTATGTCAGATGGTAGCCAGAGGACTTAACTCATAGAATGAATAAAATATTAGGTCTTGGGTCCAGAATAGTGCCTAATAGAAAACTAGAGTGAGGGAACTCCTTGGAGGATTTGGAAATAAGACCTCACTCTGTGAGGTTAAAAGGCAAGATAAACACCAAGTAGATCTGGGCAGAAATATGGCAGATCTCTTGAAGACTCAGCTGGCACTCAGCCAGCGTGTCTTACACAAATCAACATATTTGAAGGAGGAATGTGTCAGTCAGGAAACAGGGTTTGGATTGGTGTTGATCTGAAATCTAAGCCAAGAAAAAATGAGCATCTGGACATTCAGCACTTACATTGCCCGTCCCAGCTTTGCCTATGGAGGAGAGGGAGCCTCCCTAGAACTGAGATTTCTTCTTGCGCCAAAGTAAAGCTATTCCCAGCATGGAGTTAGATGCACTGTGTTTTCTTAGTCTGATACCATTAAATATGTGAATATTTGCTCACCAAGCAAGCTTCTTATTCTGATGTGGCATCTCAGGTTCTACCAGAAACTGATAGTCTTACCCTAGGTACTGGAGTCCATTCATAGTATTTGGGGACCTGTGAACCCCTTTAAATTGTATAAACTCTAAATAGTCAACATATGTTTTTTTGGAGAGAGTATTCAGAGCTGTTCTCTTAATCTCAAAAGTTGTGATGACAAAAAATTAAGAAACTGCTGACCCTGGAAATTGTGGGCCCCGTGTGAATTGTGTCTCATGTAAATTAAAATTTTTTAGCTTTATTAATGAGCTTTGTTGACATAGATTGTGCAGTGTGCAGGCTGTGCAACTACACACGGTTGCCCTAATTGATAAATATGGCTACTGCCTGGCAAGACAGAGAGGCAGGGGAAAGAAAGATCTGTGGGTTAGCCCTGAGACCTTGCTAAATTTTCTTAAGATTATCTAAGACTCTACTGCCTTGTCTAATGACCAGCAGGCCTCTCCTAGAAATTCTTCTTACCACTATCACTGGCTGGAAGTGCATCGTTTGGTTTGTTTGAGTCTCCTTTAGTAAGTTCTTTATTAAAAAAAAAAAAAAAAAAGTGACTTAATTAACAATCTAAGGCAAATTTAGCAAATTGGACTTGATTTTAAGTTTTTTAATGAGTTCCAAGCAATTGTATACATGAGCCAGACAAAGGACCATAAAGAGTGGGGGGAGCAGGTTTCTCAGTAAGAGCCCTGGCAAGAAATAGAAACGTTTCATTTATCTCAAGGAATAATAAACAATGGCTAGAAAGGTATGGCTAATGAAGTGAGAGGTTTACAGGTTCAGCTGAGTGCATCCACACCAGCGAGGTTGGCCGGAACCTGACTGATGGGTTGTTTATGAATGCACGTAGATTGTGCAGAGCATACACGAAAGAAGCCAAACAGCTGTAACCTGTCCTTTATGAGACCATCGGTTTTTTGGAGTTGAGGTAAATACCAGCTCCTTGCATGAGGTCATTGGGATACACTTTATACTGAGTATCTCATGGGAAGATGCTTGGACATCTCTAGAACATGGAGGACCCTGAAGGCTTTCTATATGGTGAATTAGAGAAAGTGGTAGGATAACGGGCTGAATTTTCTCAAGCTGGTTTTCCAATATTAAATGAGAATTTGATTTTAATCCCCTGGATCTGTGAGGTGAATGTTTCTTTATTCTGTCTTGAATAATCTTTGGTTAGGGCTTCCCAGAGCTCAGCTCTTGACCAGTTGGGCTCCCCATTACACTCCAAACAACACGAACATTCTAGAAGGCCACAGAGCCTCATTCATTCACTTTGGACCAGTGAGGCAAATGCTCTCCTGCGTGATGGGGTCACACGGAGTAGCCGCAGGATGCCCTGTCCACTTTGTGTCACCTGGTTCTGGGTAGTGTACTTGGAAAGGACTTAGGTTCCCCTTCAGCTTTGCTGAGGTGGGTCCCCAGGTGAGTCACTGAGGGTTACTGCATAGAGTTGGGGAATGTTGTTCTCTCAGTGATGTATGTCCTGCTGAGATGGAAGAAGTGGTTTTCAGTACTCTGTCACAACACAGTACTTGTATCTCCTCTTGTCAGTGATCATCACTATCACTTAGTCCTCTTAATTCCAGCTCACCAGCCCCCTTTCCCTCCAACGAGGGCACATCATCAGAATGGGTGCTTTGGCCAAACAGCTTCTAAATGACCAAGCATAAGCTTGCTTTAGCAAGAAGAGGAAGAAAATACTGGATCATGAGTCTTCAAACACTCAGATCAGTCCTATACATTGAAGCTATCCTGCCTCAGAGACGAATTTTACAGGTTTCCAGGGGCAAGGAAGAAGCTAGAAACCACCTCGGGGCCCTTGTATTCCAGTCTTGGTTTTGTATTCCTGCTATGCTAGCTAGTGGTTAGTGTGCAGAAGTGACCCAGAGTTCGGGTTATGATGACGATCTCTTCTTGAAAAGTAAAAGTACGTCAAACTGAAAGGTTTGCTTGAGGATGTATCCTGTTAATAAGAATTTCAGGTAGGTTTCAACTGGTCAAGACCTGTGGCCTCGAATGTTAATGCTGAAAGACTACTACCTAGATGTCTGACCCGCTGTTGTGGCTTTTGTCTCTTTGTCCTTGTAACAGTCTAAATTGGGTCCTCTTATCCTCATTTGGTAACCTGAAGCTCAAAAGTGTTAAGCAATGGAATGAAAGTCCTACAGCTACAAAGCGTGACAATATTTGCAAAGCTCTTACAACACTGTTGCCTCTGGTCAGTCCCTATTGATAGTAGCTGCTTCTGCTGCTGTTACCATTATTATGGAGGGGTAAAGCTCCGTTTACACTCAGGTACATTCCAGAACCTGTGGTGTGGTCCTAACCTGTAACCAGAGCGCTTTTCAAAAATGTTTCAGTTAGGAGAATTGCCTAAATTTGTCACCCAGATTAGGAGAAGCTGTAGAGCTAATAGCCATTAAGACCCCAGGTGCCTCCGGTGGGTGATGTCGGTAAATAAACAAATGAATGACCATCTACTGTTTCTAAAGGTGTCCTGTTGAGAGTGAGGCTTGAGGCCGGAGTGGTTGCTGCTCTCACTGGTGGCCCGATGTGGGGGAAGGAGGCCTCAGCGGTATGGGAGGGCTGAGCTCCCACTGCAGGGTAAGGAGTCAGGAATGGTTCAGGTCATAAATGGGGAATTCCTAGAGATGCTTCCATCTCTCTGACATCCTCCCCTCCCCCCAGTTAAACTAGCAATGAATATGAAGATATGAAGGTCCAGCAGTAATTGAGCTGTGGTCAGAAGGGTCACTGGCAGTGCCTTGACCCCTTTCCTACCCCCTCTAGGAGAAAGTGCTGAGAGAGAGAAGGAGGGACATTGGAGGAGTGTGGGTCTGCACCTGATTTGTCTACTCCACCCAAATATAAGGACCTTCCTTCCTAACTAAAGGCCTGCTGTTGAATCCTCGTGGTCACTTCACAGAGGAGCATGGAAAACATTTCCTCATCTCTAGTCCCTAGTCCCAGGATGGAAAAGCCTTCCTTGCACACATGTCTAGTTGACTCCATAGTTTGAAGGATTTTTCTGACCTATAGTTAAAAAGGCAGAAACATTTTCTGACCTATAGTTAAAAGTCAGAAAGTAATTTTTATCACAAATCTTATCACAAAGCACAGATCCAAAAATACAGCTGAATGCTAGTAAAGAGTTGACCACATTGACTTACTACATGTCGACAAAATCTCAGCCAGCACCAAGAATAATTAGAAACAGCTCACAAAGGCTCACAAAGAACACAAAGGTTCATATTTAGCATACTGTCTCAGGTAGAGTTCTTAAAAAAAAAAAGTGGAAAAATGAACTCTAGCTAACAAGCAGAAAAACCATTTGTTAGGAGCAACCATTAGAATGCTCTCAACTATAAGTGAAGGAATCCTAGACTACTAATGCTTAAACAAGTGGGGGTTTAATTTTTATTGAACAGCAACAGGACTGAAAGGAGATAGTCATTGGAATTGGCTTGATGGCTGGACAGTATAAGGACTGGGTGCCTGTGAGGCTCTTGGCTTTTCTCTGATCATCACAAAATGGCTGCCAGCAGACAACATTTCATCTACCTTGAAAGCAGGAGAAAGAAGGAAGGATACCAGCTGTGCCTGTTACATTAAGAAAGTAGATTCTGCTTGAGTCTCACTGCCCAAAACTATATTACTTGGATCCCTGTTCCCTAGCTATAAGGAAGTCTGGAAAACTAAATTCTTTTACCCTCAAAAGGGAAGCAGGCATGTGAGGGGTTATTGGAAATGAGTAGAGGGTCAGCCCAGGATTTCTCAGCCTTACAAACAGACATTTTTGAGCCAGGTAATTCTTTGTTTTGAGGGCAGTCCTGTGCATTGAAGGATGTTTAGTAGCATCCCTAGCCTTTGCTGGTAGTCCCCTCCACACACACCCCCCCCCCAGGCGTAACAACTGAAAACGTCTCCAGACATTGCTGAATATCCCCTGGGGGTGCAAAATCATTCCTGGTTGAGAATCACTGGCTTAGCATACCCACAGCATCATTGAGATGATGGGGGTATTCCTAGAATCAAAGACAAAGTGAAAGAACCATAACAGTGCTTGGCTTCTAGGGAATAGGACCCAAGAGACCATCGCTACCAGACAGTTCCCTTGGGATGAATCCACTCTAACCACTTTGAGTGTTCAAGACCTAAATTCCAAAAAAAGAAAGATCGGCCCAGGGTTATAAGCCTATCCCCAGGGAAGGAAGAACAGGGCAGTTTGATGAACAGTCCCTCCAAGACTGTAGCTAATGCAGAAGGGAGATTTCTGTAGCTATTACCCAAAGGAAGTAGTGTCGGTGTGGAGTGGGAATGAATGCTAGTCAGAATATGTACACGCGCGCGCACACACACACACACACAAAGAAATGACTCAGGACAAATGATCCTATTTCTGACGAGAGTTCCTTGTGTTAGTTTGAGGGGGAAAAAAAACCACCCTGAAGAATAGCTTTGAGGAACCATCCAGAATGCTGTATGACTTTAGGCAAATCACCTCACCTCTTTGAGTCTTTTACTGTTGATGTGTAAAATAAGGATTTTAGTCAAGGGCTCTCAAAGATCTCTTTGGGCTCTCACACTCAGCACTGTGGCTTCTATAAAGTGGCTCCAGCTTCCTCCTTTCCCTCATCCACAAGTCCCAGTTCATTTCCTCTCCCAAAGCCACACTTCCATTACTCAAATTGGGGCTGTCATGAAGAGGGCCAGAGGCTGCAGGAGAAGCTTGGTCCAGGATGCACATTTGCAGCTTGAGATATAACCTTAACCCACCCCGATGAAGGCCGTTTGTTGGATTTTCATTTTTTGTTTGCTTGATCTCCTCTGGAACTCAGTGACTGCATCAAACTCCCAAAATGAATCACAGCTCAGCTCTTGGGCCTCTGAGTCCCTTGGAGGATTCTGAGTGGAGAAAGCAACCTTCCTCTGTGTGGTTGGCACCTGCCAGCAGATTCTCAAAGGAGGTTGAGAGATTCTATAATAGAAAAGCCCATCTTGGTCCTGTACTGTAGTTTCAGCGCTACCTTGTTGAATTACTTAGTTCAGTGGTAAAGAAGAGAGGAACTGAAACAAGGGGTGGAGGGAAATGGGGATTAAAAATGTAAATACGTGATTACTTTTAATGACCTTATTACTCAACATCAAATCTGTTTGTATTGACAAATAAGTATGCAAATGTTTATATCAACACTCACTTCATTAAAATAGTAAATGGTTGAAGTTAATATTAGTGCAGCATTGAAATCTTGAGTGATTTTGATTACATAGCAATAAGCTACTGATGAGTATCATTATGTACCAATCATACAAAAATGAGCCACCGAAGGCCATATTTCCAAAATTGGGTTGAGCAAGTACATTCACAAAAACAGAGACATACACTAAGTGTCAGAGACTTTCTCTGTCTTCATATCAAAGAATAGTTTGAAGATACAAAATGGGAAATTACATGTGTAAGAATGCAATTGGACATGCAGTTACACAATCAGTGTACCAGGGAGACACACATGTAGGTGTCTTAGACTCCAGAAACTTCTCTACTCTTCATGTAAGACCCCACTTCTATTCCCTTGATTTCCCTCCCACCGAAGACAATCTGTGGCTTAAAGACAAGATACCTTGAAAAGACCAGAATCTTCATAAGGAAGCAGGCATGGTGTGCATGATTGGCCTATGGCGTGGCACATAGCTAGGCTTAATGTTCCTGCCGGAACCCAGCATGTGTGCTCAATTCTTCAGTTCTGTTACTTCTCAGGTAACAGAAGTTTACTGAACACACTTTGCAAGTGTTAATAAGATAAAAACCAACAAGAAAAGGGAGTTGAAAAGCTGTCAGAAGTCTCTGATGGACACCCAGATCAAGTTGTTTGTCGGAGAATATTTACAGCTGAGTTTTTCTTAGGCTTGAGAAAGTTGGCTCTTGAACCTTCATTGCCACATGTTTTAAATTTTCGGTCAAGCCCAGGAAGAGTAAAAATCCTTTGTATTAGGAAAGTGCTGAGTTTGTCATGGAGAAATGAATCATAAATGGGTCTTTATTCTATAACCATGAACATCTGATCAGGCTTTGTTGAGCCAAAGATGAAGTGTTTATTGAGCACGTACTATGAAGAAGGTATTCATGAAAGTATCTGCGATTAAGCATTGCTTCCTGAGAGGATCCGTTTGAGTTACCAGGGAGTAGCTATTTTTGTACAGGTAAATATTAAATTGGGTCCTAGAAGCTAACAACCCAATTGATGAGATAAATGGAGAGGGCTGCTATGACCCACGTGCTGGTGAAAAGATGAGCTTGACCCTGGACTTGGACTAACAGCATGGTGATGGACAGTGGGAGAAGGGGAAGTTGTGACTATAGAAGGAAGCATGGAGCAGAAATGGAAACACCCTCCGTTAGAATAGTTAGGACAGGAGCAGCAGCCCAGGGACACACAGGCAATAAAGGGAGGGTGGAATCCTACTTTAGAGGTTCTGACATATGCGCCAAAGACCTTATGGATAAGCATGCAGCCACTGGGAGCTGTCTTTTGTCATTTTTTAAATTTTGAAACCATCTCCAACTTCGAACAAAAGTACAACATTAAAAAGATGGAAGTTGCTGGCATTGCTGGCCCTATTACCCCCAGTACTTGAAATAGTATTTCCTACAAATAAGAACATTCTTCAACATCACCACTGGACTAATTTCAAAATCAAGAAATTAACACAGTGCATTATCACCATGAATTCAGTCTTCAGACCCCATTCAGGTTTTTATCATTTGGCCCATTTTAGAGCAAAATGATCCAGTTTAGGGGCTGGCTCATTTGGTTGGGCGACCAACTCTTGATTTTTGCCTTGGTCATGATCTTGGGGTCATGAGATAAAGCTCCCACATCATCTCAGCATGGATCCTACCTAGGATTCTCTCTCCCTTTGCCCTTTCTCCTCTTCTCCCCAGCTCAAGGCTCTTTCTCCCAAAAAAAAAAAAAAAAAAAAAAAAAAAAGTCCAACTCAAAAATCACACTTTGTATATGTTTTGTCTCTTTTGTCTTGTTTGGCTTGCAGCAATTTCTTTGACTTTTGTGACTTGGATACTTTAGAAGATTATAGGCCAGTAATTGGGTAGAATGTGCTTCAGTTTGGGTTTGTCTAATGACCTTTCATGGTTAGATTGAGGTAACCCCGCTTTGGCTAGAAAAGCACAGGAGCAATGTTGTGTTCTACTGAGATCCCCCTTTCCTGGGCCTTGGAATTCCCTGTGTTCCATTCCTGGTGATAAAAACTCTGATCACTAGATTAAGAAAATGTCTGCCAGGCTTTTCACTTGTAAATTACCTTCTTTCCTTTCATTGGGAGTTTTTAAGTAGAAGAAGATAGAATTCAAAAGTAGTGTTTAAGGAAAATTGGACATAATGTTGCCTTCAGGTAAACTAATTAGAGAAGGGATTTAGGCCCTGGGGGTGGCAGCCAAAATCAAGCAAGTCCCTTGTAGCATGTGAGCTCTTGATGCCTTTGGAGAAGAGGAAATACATTGACCTACTCTTCTGACCTTGAAATCCACTTCAGAAGCTTTGCCAACAATGCTCATTGGACATGCTGAGTTTTCCAACAGCAAACCATGTGGCCAAGATGTCAAAGAACCTACTAAGTATAGAAAATTAAAGACAGATTCGGTTTATCTGCCTAACCTGTGTCTTTTCTAGATACTCTCTTCACTTTCTGCTCAATTTTTTTTATGAACCATCTATGAATAATTTGTGAAAAAGCTCTCAAGTGCTGATGAGTGATCAAGTAGATGTGTCAGTAAGCAAGTGACCATGTTTTAACATTCTTAAATGCTACCTAAACTTCAAAGGTTTTATACAGCTCTCTGATACGGAGACAATGACAATGACAATGACCAGTGGGTGTTGGAGCTAGAATATAGTGTGATGGGGGACCCTGTTTACTTAAAATACCAGGCTTTTGTTTTCTGGCACCAAATGCAAACTGAGGGCAAGATGTGAACTGCATGGCATATTAGGCCTAATTTTAGGAGGATATTTATGATGGGGAAAGAGAAAATTGGCAAGGGGAGAGACTTTTGCTTACGTGCAAAAATAACGAGTGGAGAATCTAAAACCTGAGCGCAAATCCTTCTGGTCTTGAGTCCCACTAAACGACAGTCTCCCAAGGACAATGTATTTAAAGGACTGAAAAAATTAGGAAAAAGTCCCCACCTCAAATGCATGTTCTACCACATGCTGTCTTGGAGAAAGTTCACTAACTTAAGTGAATCCCAGTTTCCACATGTGAAATAGGGGAACCAGGACATCCCTCACAGGGATTAGATGAGAATTAAATGTGATAATACATTAAAATTGCCATGCAAAACTCCAGGCATCAGGTTGGTGGTGAACATTTTAGGTGTGGTTTATTGTATATTCCCAGGGTTTTAGTGCATGAGCTGCAAATCAAAATCTTCAAGGGATATCCACACAATGTTTGAAAAATGAGCTATTAAGCCAAGAAAAAGCATGAAGTCAACTTACATGCATATTGCTAAATGAAAGATGCCCGTTTGAAAAGGTGACATGTTCTAAGATTTCAACTCTATCATTTTCTGGCAAAGATAAAACTATGGAGCTAGTAAAAAGATCAGCCATCAGGGAGTGGAGAAAGGGGGATGAGTAAGGGGAACACAGGGGATTTTTAGGGCAATGAAACTATTATATCTGATAGTATAATGGCAGATATGTCACTAGCCATCTGTGGAAACCCACAGAATGTACAACACCAAGCATAAAACTTAGCAAAAACATGGACTTTACTTAATAAAAATATATCCATTTTGGTTCATCACTTGTAACAAATGTACTGTCTCAATGCAAGATGTGGAACCTGGAGAGGGAGGGGCCTATGGGGGGATGGGAGACCATGTATGACCACTCTCTTCATTTTCTGCTCAGTTTTTTTATAAACCTAAAACTGCCCTAAACCTGAAGTCTATTAATAATTTGTGAAAAAGCTCTCAATTGCTGATGAGTGGCCAAGTAGATGTGTGCTTTTCAGTAAACAAGTGACCATGTTTTATCATTCTTCAATGCTACCTAAACCTCAGAGGTCTTACACAGCTCTCTGTCTGATATGGAGATCTTCCAAATCTCAGCCTGTTCCCTATCCTAACCATGCTTACCTTTGACTCAGGACTAGCATGAACCCATTCTCTATCTTTGAGAAAATTAGAAAAAGTTACGTCCTCCACATGGTACAGCCCATGGGCATCGAGCTTTGCAGCAGAGCCTAGTCAACACTTACCTCTTGCGTCTTTGCTGGGGGTTGCTCTGAGAGGGAGACACAAACCTTCCTGGGGGCTCTGTTGTTTTGGGTATTGGCTTCACTGACAGAGCACAGTCACCCGTGCTGCCCTCTGCTGGCCGCCTCCTCTGACCTGGCACTTTTCCTACCAGTGCCCTTGGCACACATTCAAGGAGTAACCTGCCCTTCCTGGATTTTTTTGTTACCGGCCATGAGAACCCAAATGTTCTGCTAGTGGCCAGGAATACCATCTCCTTTAACAGCCCCATCAATCTAACTAGAAGAGAGCAAACCTGAGATTCTCTTCTGCCAGGCTTACCTCCCCCTCGACCCCTTCTCTCTTTACCAGTAGAATCACTGGAGTAGATCAAGTGTCTTTGAGAACAGGTATCACCCTGGCATTCCCACTACCCTACTACCTTGAACCAGAGCCTCCAGTAGGTATATCGTGGGCTGACAGAGCAGGGCAAGGTCTGGTCAAGGAGGGTCGGACAAGTTAAAAATGTAGCATCCAAAAAGAAGTGGCAAATCCAGTGTCCCCATTCACCACCATAGATTGAGAGACTATACAACCTGGTAAATTACAGGATTTAGGGGCAGAAATACGCCGTGTCAAGTCCTGTCCTTCCCTCTTATGAGCTTTGTGACTGAGTTTCCAACAGTTAAACTCCTTGAGCCTCAAGGTATTCACCTGAAAGCGGAAATAATTGTCTTCCTGGATTGTTATCATTTTAGACATGATGATAGAAATAGCTAACATTTACTGAGAACTCAGTGCCAAACACTGGGCTAGACATTTTATATGCATTACTTTGTTAAATGCTTGGAACTCATCAAGATCGTGTGCCTGGTAGAAAGGAGGTAGATCATAAACAAAATACTGCCAAGTGTGTTCCAACAGAACCAGTAAGGATTAATCTCCAAAATAGACCTTTCCTGTGGTTCAGCTAAATATTAAAAGGGTCAAAGGATTTCCAGAGATTTCTGCAGGTAAGTAGCAGGTTAAAATGAATGGAGTAGAGGTGGAGACAGACCCTTAGGAGTAAGGGTGAGAATGGCAGAGTACAGCCTGCACCTCAAAATTCCTGGAGTTGTAGCGCTAAGTAGTAAACTGAGGCAGAAGTGCTGGTTCATGGGCGGAAGGACTTGATCAGACATGTGGAAAATCTCTAGATCAGTGATTGTCAAACTGGATCTTGTCTCTGAGCCACATAAAAAGCCATCTAAAACATAGATTGCTGGATCCTATCCCCAGAGTTTGATTCAGTAGAATCTGGGTGGGGCCTGAGAATGTGCATTTCTAATGAGTTCCTGGGGGGTGTCGATGTTAGTGATCTGGGAACCACGTTTGGAGAGCCACTGCGATAGAGCAAATACAGTAAACTGGGGCTCTGACACCAAATCCAACTTCCATTATTGCTTTACTTTTTTCCATATAGGGATTTAATTTTTCTTAAATTTTCTATACTTAGGAGATTTCACACACAAATTCAGATTTCCAGCTTCAAAAATTCATAAAGTCTCGAAATTCTTATTCCTTCATCATACCTGCTTGCTAGAATGAGTCCATGTTGCCCTCAATTAGCTGAGGTCTCTTCTATATGACTCTTGCAGGGGGAAACATTTGCACCCTGAATCTTCGCACTTTCAAAACCTAGCTGTCCATGCGTAGTGAACATCGGTATTTTAATTTGCTACTCTTTACTTTTATAAAGGCTTTAAATTATTTTATTACCAGATTTTAGAAGCTGAGACTAGGCCAGAGGAGGAAATGCCAATTGGGCTAGAATGTCTTATTTAAATTGGTACTAATCTGAAAATCCATACTGAGAATCTATTAAATGCTAATTTCTTTGCACAAATGTCCCATTTCTACTACAGAAAAACAATTAATTGTCCTGGAAATCCACCTGATTATGTAATTTAAAAAAAAAAAACTGTTTAATCTCAATCTAATAAGTTTTGTCACAATTGTTAGTGTATTGAAGTTTAAGTATTAAAATAATAGCTGCAAGGTGCCTGGGTGGCTCAGTGGGTTAAAGCCTCTGCCTTCGGCTCAGGTCATGATCTCAGGGTCCTGGGATCGAGCCCCACATCGGGCTCTCTGCTCAGCAGGGAGCCTGCTTCCCCTCTCTCTCTGCCTGCCTCTCTGCCTACTGGTGATCTCTCTCTCTCTCTCTCTGTCAAATAAATAAATAAAATCTTTAAATAGATAGCTGCCTACAGTTGGGGAGGAATACTTAGGAGCACTTATCAAGAGAGGTGACAAACTTTAAAGTGACCCCAGTGATTCCACTTGCTTGCCATGAAGTTGTAGATTTTTTTCCCCTGGCCATGCTAGTGGAAGTGATGATGTTGGAGCTGAGTGGGCATAAAATGCCATTCATATCCAGGGAGATCCAAAGGACCCCTATAGTAGAGGCTTCCCATAGTCAAATTCTTTTTTTGTTTGTTTTTTGTTTTTTAGATTTTATTTATTTGAGAGAAAGAGGGCACACACAAGCAGGGGGAGGGGCAGAGGGAGAAACAGACTCCCTGCTGAGCAGGGAGCCCCAGAGGAGGCCCGATCCCAGGACCCTGAGATCACAACCTGAGACAAAGGCAGCTGCTTAACTGACTGAGCCACCCAGGCACCCTTGTCACCTGAATTTCTGTCCAGTGTTCTTACTGTCCGGTAATCCTGTGTTCAAAAAATCAGTTCAGTGGTGCTTGGTGCTTTTCAACTTGGAAGACCCCATTCAAAATGAATACTAAAATATTTCCTGAACCCACACACGATAGTAGCTATCTATTAATGTTTATTTTGTTTAAATCTCTGATAACACTTCTAAATGAATGTGGATATTAATGAGATCATCTATACAACTTGGAAAACACCCCTATTTATAGGTATGAGAGAATAATCTGTATTATCAATGCTTGCATGCAAGGATTTACACAGCCCTTGTAACCTCACAGCCCACAGACTGGGAAATACTGGCCTGGAGAAATAACGATGAACTACTTACTGTCCTCAGATTTCTTTCTTCCGCATGCAAGAGAGCTAGCATGATCGAAGGTGATAGATTCATGTGCAATTTTCAAACCTCACTCACACCCCAGAGCAGTGGTTCTCCAACTTGGATGGGAATCACCTGAAGACTTTGTAAAAGTACAAAGGAACAGGCCCTGATCTAGTTCACTGAGCTTGGCCCTCGGGTCCTTCTCAGCTTCTCGGGTGGTCCTGACATAGATCTGGGTCTAAGAACCACTGCTCCAGTGTAGGGTTTCTCACCCTTGACCCTCTTGACAGTTGGGGCCAGGCCCTACTTGGTTGTGGAGACTATCTTGCACCTTGGAGGATGTCGAACAGTCTCCCTGGTCTCAAGATACTAGATGCCAATAGCAACCTCCCTCGTTGTGACCACCACAACTATATCTGGACATCACCCAGAGTCCCCTGGGAGGAAAAAATCACACCCAGTTGAGAACCACTGGCCTATGGGCTGAACTCCCAAGTATATATGGGATCCCCAAAGTGATGGAGTGAGCAGACCTCTACGCAGCCCCACCAGACCCAGAGCGCTGCGTGGCTTTTTTCCTCTGAACCAATCTTCCCATGTCTTGCCCAGTCCTTGGTCCTAACAATTACAAATCGCAGACAAGAAAAAAAATTTGAGTCTCTTCTGATCTTGACACATTCAGACTAACCCAGCTTAATGATTCAAACATCTTTGTGGTCGGAGTTCAATTTAGAGGCAATATGCAAGGCTCAACCAGGCATTTGTCTTTTGTCAGGCCCTGGTCACATTTGTCACACAAAAACCAGACCACTAATAATCCTTTAAAAAAAAAAGTTAAAAAAAAAAAAGTCTTTTCTAAAGCCAATTTTCAATCGGTGTTTGAAAATTATATTCTGCAAAGATGAAAAACATACATTTTCATTGTTTCGAATTAGCACAGTAAACAGCTGTCTCCCTTCTTTCAAGGGGAGGCCTTCGCTCCATTTGTTAGTCCTGTTTCTGATAGTTCACCGAGCCTTTATTTACTTAACAGAGTTTGACAGGAAATTCTCAGAGAGATAATATATCTCCATTAATAAGGTGACTGGGGGAACATATTCTAGGGTTTCAAGTGAACTGGAACAATAACTTATATTTTTGACATTTTTGTCAGCTCCCATACCCTTCCTGGCAACCAGCAGAGTTTCCCTCCATGCGCGAAGACTTCGGAGTGTTTAGTGGCAATGTATGCTTTCGTATCATCCCTAAGACGCAAGCCCATTACACCATTATCGCTAGATAATGGTGCACATTAAAAAGGCTTATGAGAAAGGCAACCTGATACCCGTAAAAACTATCTTCAGACATAAATCAGACCAGTATGGAGAGTGAAAATGAATCAAGCTGGATTTCTGGGTGAATCTGGCAATGGCAGCATCTTAAAATATTTTGCCCTGGGAGGTCAGCAGTTGGTGTTGAATTTAAAAGGGTAAAAAGAAAAGTCTGCTCCCTTAAAATGTAAATTTTTCCTTTGTTTGACAGTGGCTATCACCAAACTGTAGAGAGTATCACCTAGAGATAGAAGCTCCTCCCGTTAATCAGCACAAATGTACTTTGTTCTTAGCAAGATACCAGGAAAAAAAAAGCAAAAACAAGAATTGGCCTCTGACTCCTCTGTTAGGAATCCCTTTACCTGTTCAATAGCTTTTTGCAGTGGCATTTCAAACCATGCCAGGATGAATTCAGGGTTGTCTTACATCAATGTTCTTAACAGCCGAATTCTAGAGATCCAGTCTTGCAAGGGAAGGGAAATGTCTCCCATCTATCAGATGCCTCTACAATTACTCATGGCCCCAATTCTGTCTAAAAGCGTATCCAATAATTGATAATGCAAGGGGCATGATATGAAGTAACAATGCAATTTATAGCAGAGAGATAAAATCCAGATAGAAGAACATTTACCTTATAATGCTATTAATATAAAAGTAATTATGAGGGTCGGTTCTAATTAGAATGTTCACTTAAAACCAAGATAGAGTGGCCAGAATAGAGAGCTTCCTGGTGTTGGAACTTCATTCTTTGACGAGAAAGGTTACATGCTTTTTCCAAGTAGGCCATTAAAAGTTTAATTTGGTAAGATGGTGCCATTTAACAATCGATTTGGAGTTGATTATGTCCTCCATATCTGTAAAATTATCAAGGAGGTTTGTACTTTATGTAATTATACATTGCACATTCTATAGTATATAGGCAATAGTTCACATGTACATATAAATGGTGTGTTGAATTGTATGCTCCCCTCTCATAAAAAGATAGGCTCGAGTCTTAACCTTCAGTATCTGTGAGTGTGACCTCATATGGAAATAGTACCTTCACAGATGTCATCAAGTTAAAATTGAAGTCAGACTCGATTACAGTGAGGCCCAAACCCAGTGATGAGTGTCCTTATTAGAGGACTGGGGGGTGGGGGAGGCACACACAGATGTGTACACATCTGGAACACACAGATGTACACACACGTGTACACAAAGATGTGTACACACACACAGGCACACACATGTGCATGTATGGACAAACCAAGTCTAGGTGATGAAGGGGTAGAGAAGACCAAAAGGCCAAGGAATGCTGGCAGTCACCAAAAGGGGCATGAACATATTCTGAGTCTCTAGAAGGAATCAAGCCTCATGATCTCTTGAGCTTGGACTTCCAGCTTCCCGAATTGTCAGGGAACAAATTTTATTATTTTAAACCACCCAGTTTGTGGTATCTTCTTACGGACGGACAAAAACTAATCCTACATACCCTTGTTTTGTATTTTATATCAAGAATAAGTGCATTTTTATTCAGCGTAAGACAAAAATGAATGATTTGGCTGAGAAAACTAAACTTTTCCCAATTTTTAAATTTTGACCGAATATAAATATTTTTATTTGTATCTGAGACTGGAAACAAGAGTACAGATTTTGTTCCATCTTAACCTACAAAAGTTGATTCCTTTAACCAGAAACCAAGATAGTAGAATTGTCTTTTTTTTTTTTTTTTTTAATTTATTTGACAGAAACACAGCGAGAGAGGGAA
>CM053603.1:30171440-30235563 GCA_028646535.1 Procyon lotor
ATATTTCTCTTTCACAGAGGTCCACACAAAGTTGCCCATCCCTGAATCAATTATAAAACCATTTGGGAGAATGGTACCCCAAGATAGAAGATGTTTATTGCCTGGGATTGGGGTGTGGCAATTCCACCGGAATAACAAAGACGAAGAGTGGGAAGGAGGGGTCATCCAAAGAAAATTGACAGGCTGGTGGTCAGAGCAAAGGAAAATGCATATTGGGCAGAGAGAAGCAAAACCTATCAAATACACCTTTTTTTTTTTTTTAATTATTTATTTGAGAGAGAGAAAGATTGCAAGTGAGCATGAGCAGAGAGAAGGGCAGAGGAAGAGGGAGAGGCAGACTCTCCAGGGAGAAGGGAGCCTGATGCAGGACTCCATCCCAGACCCTGAGATCATGACCCGAGTGGAAGGCAGATGCTTAACCGACTGAGCCACCCAGGCGCCCCTCAAATACACCATTTTTAATGTCCTTTCCATCCCATTGTAAACACAAAATATTTTTTTTTGAAGTCTAAGATTCTTTTGAAAGTGCAAGAAACAATAGTCTTCCAGCTTGAAGGTAGCTCTTAACCCAGAAATACGGTGGGAATGGAGGGTCAGTGTTGAGATGGAGAATATCTATCAGCTTAGTCTCTCAGATCCAGTGCCACATACTCTCCAGATCTTAGGCCTGAAAAAAGTGATTGAACTTGAGTTCAGTTAAATGTTTAAACGATTGATCTCCGACTGAAAACCGACAACGAACTGTTAAATAGCGCTGTGGTCTTTAGAGGCAGAGCTAGGTTAAAGAGCTGGCTTTATTCCTCAGTAGCTCTGTGACCTGCAACCTGTCAACTCTTTTTAAATCTTAATTTCCCTATCTGGGGAAAAAATGGAGGCCATAATAACACCTACAGGGTTGTTAAGGAATGAAACAATCACACATGATGCTCAGCATAGAACCCAACTCATTATAAAAACTTGGAAAATTTTTCACCTTTTTCCCCCCCTTTCTCCATAACAAAAGAAGTGTTTTGGGAGAAAGTATTCTGTGCTCTGGTATGTTGATTCTCACCCAGACAGGCTCCATCATTTGTAGGACCTAGTGCAAAATGAAAACATGAGACCCCTTGTTCCAAGACTACTCAGAATTTCAAGATGATGACAGGAGAGCACAAACCCAGTATGTGAGGTCCATCTGAGCGCAGGGCTAAGTGACTACACAGGCTGCAGAGCCTTGAAGATAACTCGTTCATGTGACTTTTGCTAAAAGAAAAGAACTTGTTAAAGCAGATCACTTTGGAGAAGGAAGTGGGTGCATTTGCCTGAGGTCTCTTTCTTTTGAGGAGCAAAATCTCAGGAAGTTGCATTTTCTTCCTCTGCTAGGAGCAGGAGAAATATCAGACATGGTTAAGAGATGGACCCATTCCCAGGAGATGCCACTTCCAATTGATTTTAAGGAGGTGGAGGAGAAAGAAGAAAGACTATTTTTTTTTTTTTTAAATCTGGACGGGAAGCTTTCTGGAGATGGAAGACAAATGACAATATGGAAAGGAATTTTTAGTGGACGAACATTATAAACAGCTCCGAAAGCAAAACAAAGTGAAGCCAATAAAAATGGATGCATTGCACAGTCTGAAATTCTACAAAGATTCTCTTTCAATAATACACTTTATTAATAAATCAGTTTTATTTGCCCATTAAAATCATAAAGCTAAGCAGTCTGTGGTTAGGTTAACATTGCTGTTGTCCTCACTTAAAGGGCTCATTGGAGCATCAAAGAATTATTTTGATCTGAGAGATTTAAAAACACATTTTAAAAAATTTAATTTCTATAAATTGAAAAAAAAAATCTTGTTTATACTCCTTCGTGGATTATTCTACGGTTCTACACCAACAGAGAGAAGGACCCAAATAATCTTCTAATCTTTATGGGCTGCAAAGAGAGATGGGAAAATCTTCTTGCTTGGCCTGAAGCAGACTAATCTGAGATGATGAAAATGTGGCCCCAGTTTAAAAGTCAAGAGTAAGAAGCTGAGCCATGCCCTCCTCTTTCCGTTTCAGATAGCAATTTAATCCTGACTTCAGCCATCCCCATTAGCAAAATCACCTGCTAGCCAATCAATGTGAATATTAAATAAACATTTATTTAAAATCCAACATATAAAAATGCTGTAAATTGGATGACAAGGGCTTTACTATATGTACTTTAGCATCCAATGTAAAGGGAAGAGCATATGCAAAACATAGCAGTCTAAAATATAAATTAAAAGCTTGGCTTACACCGACAATCAGGCAAAAGCCCCATAGAGGACTGATGCTTTTTAAAAATAATAATGGGCTGGGGAAAATTCCAAAACAACTTTGCTTTGGCACATTGTAAAAAACCTTACCAACCTCTTTGCAGGGGACCACGGAACATAGTATAAATTGCATTTTGTTAGTATTTTGATGGGGGAGTTGCCATGCTGGTGTGCCACGCTCACAGCTGACCTGCGTCTTGCTCACACTCAGATTTCCTCTGGGAATCGCGTGATCTCAGATAAGTTAGGGCTCAGTTCACCTCTTGGTTGAATTTGGATATGATCTGGAAGAAAGATCTGACAGCGCTTGGAGTGATCACCTCAGAGCTCTAGATGTTCCTGAAGGCAGATTTACACCACTCCCCTCCACTTCCAGAGAAGGTGAAACTTGAAAAATAGGATAGTCACACCTCATTCATTGTTCTTCTCCAGGAAGCTGCAGTACTCAGTGCCTACCGATTCAAGGCAAGTTCTGCGCATCGGCATTGCCCGTGAAAATAGAGATTCCTGAGCCACGTCACTTTTCTGGGTAGGTTTTGTCTTTTAAAAACCTCCCATCAAGGAAACTGACTTGAGACCACGTAACTCCATACAACTCAAGCCCTCTCTTAGCTGGAAGTAGAGAAATTAGTTCTGCCTTCCGTCCGGCTATTACAGGTGTCAACCCAATTACTTTCCATGTTAGGGAAATCAAGTTGGAATTTGCATTCCTACCTAGTTTAGATTAGAACAGGGGTCAACAAAGTGTGACCCACTGGTCACATCTGGCTGGCAGCCCACTGAGATAAATAAAGGTTTACTGGAACACACCAATAACCACTTGCTAACCTATTGTCTAGTGCGGCTTTCAGGCTATAAGAGAAGATGTGAATAATTTCGACAGAGACTACTAGCCTGGAAAGACTAATATATAGACTAGATGACCCTTTATATAAAAAAGTTTTCAGACCTCTAGTTCAGAAGATAATAGCTTTGTTGTGTGTGTTTTTTTAAGAATTGACTTGCTACAAGATCCCATGGAATACATGATTTCTCTTATGTTGTTTTGAGGGCAGTTCAGAACTTCATTTCCTTCATTTTCTTTAGTTAAGAAAAATATGGTACAAAGAGGTTCTGTAATGCAGTCAAATGTTGCCCAGCCAGTGAAGAAGAGAGCGGAGCTTTAACCTCTCACTCTGTAGCCCATGCTCTTAATTCCTGTTCTCTACTGAACAGGACTTGACAGGATCCTTGCAGAGGCTACCAGAAAAGTCCCAGGCTACCAATGAAGGGCATCACTTAGCTAAGTGATTTATTTTTCTAACAAAAAAGGAAGGATTGGGCTGGATTTTAACCCAGCCATTAATGAGCTTGTTAACCCTGACCTTTCAAATCAATCTTCAATACCTACCTTTACTTTTTAGGAAGGATTCCATTTTCAAGTGATAAAGCACATTTTCCTTTTCTGAAAATCTAACGATCACTCGGTGTAATACTAGACATCATAGCAGTCCATCAAGCCATTAGTTACACATAAAATCTATTAATGTATAGTATTCACAGTTGCATTTTCTTTCAAGTCAATAAAAAGGAAACAATTTATTATAAGGGCCTGATATCTACCTTGATGCATTAAGACAGTCTTTCCCAAAGACTTATTTAGGGACCAATGTAGTTAGGTATTTAGAAGTGGTTAGAAAACCATAGCTTCTCCCCCTACCTTCACCATTTAGAGTTGAGGGCCTTGTTGGAGACAGAAACTTCTAAGTATCTGTTTCCTCATCTTTAAATGGGATGACACCACCTACCGTCAAGAGTTCTTGTGAAGATCAAACTCGAAAACATCTATAAATTAATTAGGATGTTAGTCACAGAAAAAGTGTTTTATAACTTGAGTAGATTAAAATATTTCTTCTCCACAATGAAGATTTTCATCATCTTAGAATCATCTAGACCTTAGCACTAAAACATCCTCGGACTCCAGTAAGCTGTCAGTCCCTGGGCAACCGCAGGCCAAACAAAGGGATTCTAGGAAACCAGCACAGACGACAAAAGCACATCCACCAAGCGTCAGTCATTAACCTGGGGGAGGAGCATTCAAAAGTTGTAAATTCTCAAAATATGCTTTTAATTCTCAAAACTAATGAGAGACCAACCTCTGTGAGATTTTCAGCCACAGAAGCAGTTGGCGGCCGGGGGAGGTAAGGTCAATGTGAGGGAGTGCTGGAGGAGACAATTCTTAAAACCAATCCCTCTACCACCAAACTTTCTGGGCGCTTTTTATATCTGCCTAGAAGTGGCGAGGTCAGGGAGAGAAATGTGACAAGATGAGGCTCTGGCTTACAGTCTTTTACCAACAAGGTAAGATAGATAGAAGGATAGATTTGGTCTATTCATTGTTCTGTTGGTAATGTGGTCCTGGTCTGTGAAAAAGCAGCTAAAGGGAAAAGCAAGCCAACAGTGCTGCCCCAGGTTGGCATGGAGTCAGTACCAAATGGGGGTAACAAGGAGTGTGCCTGCACTACAGAAAAGTTCACACACGAGACCCAATCTGAATTGGGTTCTACAGCATGGTTGGGATTGACCTTGGCAAGGAGGAAAGAAACTACATTGTAGAGGGAGGAGAATACGAGCAAATATTAAGAAGTGAGGAAGAAGAAGCTGTGTTTGAGGGAAAAGGTGGGCCAGTGAGCCAATCAGCCTTGGTGATCTGGAGGAACTAAATATACTAGATCTCAGAAGGACAAATTGTAGAGTAGGTTGACACCATGTTATCCTTGATCATAAATGACTGTGAATGTGAGATTTTACCATGAGTGTGGAACGGACTTGTGTTTCTACCAGTTCTGAGAAGTGCCAGAAGTGCCAGAAGCTGACCATGCTGGTATGTCTATTATTCCTCCTCCCCGCCCCCCCCCCCCCGCCCCGTACTCCCAGCTGGAGTTTCTCCTGAAGGAATCATAAATATCTGACCAGACCTCAGCACGTTGCATGGTTGGCAACCTGGCTTTACCATTTAACTTTTAGTGGAGTGACCTCTCTTGTGAACACTTGGTACTGAGGATGGCTCGTCAGGCCAAAATCGAGTAGGGTCAACATCAGCCTTGCAAATCCTTATGAAGGTTTCCCAGTGGGGCCACCATTTTCTCTTTCCATGGACCCACAGTGGCCAGTTTTTCTCACAATATTGGAACAGATTGCTGCTTTTTTGGCCCGAGAGCATGATGAAGTAATTGAATGTTTTAGGAACTTGATGTACGGAGAATGTGAACCTTTTAACATTAGAATCACACTTACTTTGGCAGCAGGCTCAAGCCTGAGAGACGCCTAGGAACAGAATGTGATGGAGGCAGTAGCACTTTTTCCTCTGCTTTGTGTTCATTCTGGGGCAGGCCCTCCTTGCTTGGGGGAGAGAGCGGGACAGGCCATACTACCGAATATTCTCATTCATTCTCTCCCTCCCCCACTCTCCCTCCCTCCCCCTCTATTCCCCTCCCTTTCCTCCTTCTCTTTATCCCTTTCTCCCTCCCCCTCCCCCCCTCAACCCCCACCAAGCACCCATACTGCTCAATTACAGTAACTTCTACAAGCTTGTGTTTTCTCTCCATTTAGCATGTGTTCTCTTTAAAGTCTCAAAATAACCCCATGAAATGTAGGCATCATTACTACCCTCATTATAAAGATGAAGAAACTGAGGCCTAGAGAGTCCAAGGAACCAACAGCCTGTAAGTGGCAAAGCTAGAGTCTGAATCCAGGGTTATTTGACTCCAGGGTTCAGAACACAATCATGAAACCTTGGGCTAAGTGCATAATCCCTTATGGTTTGATGGTTATATATGCCATATAGATGTTAAACATAAATTATTAGTATATTAATACATGTATAACTTATTATATATTCACATATGTAACAATGTGTATTAGTACAGCTGCTATATTATCTGTAAAATGAGGATCATAGTGCCATCTCATAGAGAGAACCCGTGGAATAATGTAAATATCTACTTTGACTTCTCATGCTGTCTACAACACAACAGCTGTAATTGTTGTCATCATTACATGCATGGAAAGGGGATGTAAATCTAATACCTTTGGAGGCACTGTTTCCATCATCCATAAGATCTGGTCCAACTGGGGCAAGAGATTCATGAAAGGTATAAACCAAAGGCATCTATGACTATGTACCCGGAGAAGCCATTCAGCAAACAGGTGTCAGGTGTTGCAAGCAGGAGTGCCCTGGGGGCTGGGAATGGTGGGCATAGTGTCACTGAGTTTGATTCGGTGTGTGCACATGGATGAATGAAAGAAGGGATGAATCCATACTACATAACGCAAGTTTTAAAAACATTGATTATAAATGTATAGTTAAAATTACCACTCCAACCCACTGGTAGTATCTGTAAGGATTCTCAGCCTTTGTTCAGGTTTAGTGAATAAAGACGGCCTTGGAGGAGAACTGTCTGCCCTGGGTGGCCCATCCCACGTGGCTTCTCATTCCCATATTGGATATAAACCAGGAACATGCATATGTGTGCAAGAGTGTAAATGAATATATAATGAACAGTGTATCTGAAACATTATTCACTAAATAGTTATAGCAGTTACTCCTGAATGGTTTTGACTTTCTTTAGATTTTTTTTTTTTTTTGACAGCTTTAATTTTTTGCTGACAGTCTAGGAGCTTTATGACCAAGGAAAAATAGGCTCTTCTCATTTTAGTTTTCTGTTGTTATTTTTTTCCATGTCGATGGCAAAAACCACAAGGTAGGCTATTCTCATTTTACAGGAAATAGTTGCCTCTCATCTCATTTGACCCTGTTCATGCTTCATCTACATTCTCTTTCTTCTCCTCCTCCTCCTTGAGCACTACCCCATCTGGGAGGATTTTGTCCCCATAGAGGTGTAAAGACCCCTCAGGACTGGCCTCTAATCTTCAAGGGCCTTAGCAAGGAGCATAGTTATCACTCCTCCCAGGAAACTGAGAGCAGCTTCTTATCAGGGTGGGGAGTGGGAAGCAGCACCCTGTTGAACACACAGTGGATCCCCTGTGGCCCATCAGCCCTGGAGCAGCAGGATGGGAGAGCTCCTTTTCAGCCTGATAGGACAGAGGGAAAAAGCAGGAAGCTCAAATATAGTAGTTTGTGGAACCAGAGAATACTCAAAGCCAACAGGCTAGAAGAAATTGAAGGTTCACTGACATTCCACTCAACCCAAGACATTCTTTATTCTAAGGAGATAATAGCGATCTACAAAAGAGCTGTCTTGTAATCGTATTGAATTCTGCTGCTACCACCCGCACAGGAGAGGCCTAATATGGTACACAGTGTCACCTAGAAATGTCACCAGTTGTTCCCTGAGGGAACGCAGAACAAACTCAGTTCCCAGAACTGCGTGCCAGGAAGAAATGGGTGTTGGAGGCTGGGAATGGTCTGGATCTGGGGATCCCTCTTAAATTTCATGTCTGTTTCCAAAAGTACGGTCCCAGAATACCCACGTGATAGGATTTTAACGGTCATCCTCCCTAAAAAGGTTGTGTAGTCAACAAGTTTTGGACATAGCTTAACTGGCTCAATTCTTTTGTTTCTGGTGGGACTTTGCTGCAGAGACTTCATAATGCTGAGAGACACTGTGTGTCTCAGACAGGGAGACCCCTTACAGCAGGTCCTAATCTTATTTGACCCCAGAATCCTTGTTTTCATAGAGTGGATGGATGGATAAGTATTTCAAAGAACAGATTTTCGGAAACGCTGCCATAGATATTTGAGGCAGCAGCCAGAAGGACTCCCCAGAAAAATTTCAGAACAGTTTAAGGGGCCCTTGGTATCAGATTCTGTTGCAAAGTCTAATACCATTTTGGCAAATAAATGGCCAAAGAAAAGAAAAAGCCTACAACTCTTGCGAACACAGTACAAGCTTTTTGTAAAAAAAAAAAAAAAAAAAAAAAAAAAATGTCATGTGCAACAGGGCTAACTAGAAAAGCATGATCTTGTAAAATCAATCTCTTGGTCCCATCATTTCCTGCTGCAAATTTTCAGATAGGTTTTCCAATATAAGATCTTCTTAATGCAGCCAGGTTAGATGCCTTGCTCAAAACAGAGGTGCAGACAGCCATTCTAAAGCAAGAATTCTTTCCTCATAGAAATAGAGCTACTTGATTCTCCACAGTGCCCAGCATCACCCTTTATACCCCCGGCTCTTCCTTTTGGCTTTGCAATTATCTTAGTACTTTCCCGAAATCTGGAAACCTTCTTTTCTTGTCAGCGAAATCATGTCCATTTCTCTCTTATCGAGGACCCTCATTTTCTAGGTGAAGCTTCCAGAATGACATCATTATGCCCAAAGGCGGGCATATTTCAGTTATTTCCTCGTCATTTCAGTATAATATATAGTATAAATAAGACAAAATGTTATAGTAAGAGGTAGGGAAAGGAAAAAGTTACTTTGGGGCTTAACCTTGAAACACTTATTAATATAAGCTTACGTTCTTGTATTTAACTTGAGGTTATAATTACAACAGGATATACTTCGAGGCACACTGTTACATGATAACATCAAACAATATTCTAAGCTCCACAGTTGATTTTCATTACATGGACATAAATATTTTACAAAAACATTCCAGAATTTCATCAAACTACCTTCAAGTTCTCTCATGATTCTCTGATAGTCACATTTTTCTGTTCTGAAATGTCCATCCATGTTGAATTTTTCCTCTTTCTGTGTTACCTGGGCTATTTCGGCCAGATTCTCTTTTATCAATGGCTTTTTTGTGTGATTCAAAAGCAGTGCTCATAGTGAATTCCTTCAGATTCCCCAAAATACACTTTTCCAACATTACATTTATCAATTTCATGGAATTCTGGTCTTTTTCCAAGATGAACAATTTCACTTTTGAACGAACATAAATGGTGCTGTCGGATCTTTAAAAATTCCCCATGAAAGTGCCTCCAAAGACTAAGAAATGGCAGTTCGTGGTAAATAGAGAGGGATGATTGAGTGGAGACAAATCTGACAGGTAGTTACTACCAATATTTTCCTATTATAATGACCTCTGCTTTTTGTGCAAACCTCGTCACTTAGGGGACTTGATTTATATGGAGACTTTGTCCGTGTATTATGAATATTAAGTCTGAAATAATGCATTTTCCACTTTGCAATTTTACAAATCTGATAGGTCAAAAATACTAGATTTATGTGTAAGAGCAAAGTCTAAAATGTTCTGTTGGATATGAGTTAAATTCACAAGTCGGAAGTTTGTAGGAATTTTCAGAAGAAAAGAAAGCAAAGTCTACCAGAGATGATGAAAACTCAAAGCCCCTCTACTCCATTTCTCATGTTTCACTTGAGTGCCGTTTGCACCCAAACGGTAATTGCCCTGCTTAAAAAACTGCAAAGATGATACGCTGGCTTCTGTTTATATAAAGTACAAAAACAGCCAAAACCAGTCTATGCTGTTAGAAATCAGGATAGTGATTGCTCTTGGAATTCCTCTGTAAGAAATACTTGTCTCTTCTCTCCCATTTGTTTGTTTATTCAATAATTTATGTATGTCCATGTGGGCCCATGCATATTAATTTTACAATTTGGGTTACAATCTCATACTACATTATTTATTTTTTGCTCATATTGTTCTTTTTGTCCCAGCTTTATTAAAGTATAATTGACAATTTAAATTGTAAGGTATTTAAAGTGTACAATGTGATGATTTGGTCTATGTATATTGTGAAAGAATTCCCCCAATCAAGTTAATTAACACATCCATCACCTCACATATTTACCTTTCGTGTGTATGTGTGTGAATATTTAAATCCTACTCTCTTAACAAATTGCAATTACCCAATGCAATGTTACCAAGTATAGGCACCGTGTTAGACATAGATCCTCAGATCTTATAAATCTTTTAAGTTCGTGTTTGTTTTCAATATCTTGGCTGCTATAAAGGATGCTGTAATGAACATGAACATGGAACTTCATATACCTTTTTGAGTTAGTATTTTCGTTTTCTTAAAGATAAATACTCAGGCAGAATTGCTGGATCGTATTTAAATGCATATTTTTTAGAAACCTCCATATTGTTTTCCATAGCAGCTGCACAAATTTACATTCCCACTAATAGTGCAAGAAGGTTCCCTTTTCTCTCTGTGCTCACCAGAGGCATTGTTATTTCTTGTCATGTTGATACTATCCATTCTAATGGGTGTGAGGTAATGTTTCCTTGTGGTTATGATTTGTGTTTATCTGATAGTGAGTGTTGTTCAGCACCTTTTCAGGAGTTTCTTGGCCTTCTGTATGTCTTCTTTGGAAAATGTCCATTCATTTCCTTTGCCATTGTTTAAACAGGTTTTGGGGTTTTTACTTTTTAGTTTGACATAGTCCTACTTATTTATTTTTGCATCTTTATTTTTGCTTTTATTGCCTCTGCTACCGGCACAACATCCTAAAAAACATCATCAAGATCGACGTCAGAAAACTTACCACCAGTGTTTCCTAATATGAATTTTATGGTTTCAGGTGTCATGTCCAAGTTTTTATCCATTTTGAGTTTATTTTTGTATATGCTCTATACCACTCTATACCAGTTCCACTTATGTACATGGCTTCCCTTGCTTTCAAACACCATTTATTGAAGAAACTGTCTTTTCCTTATTGCATATTCTTGGTTCCTATGTTAAAAATTAATTTAACATATATGCGCATTTTTTTTCTGGGTATTCTATTTCAGTGATCTGTATGTCTCTTTTCCTGCCAATACCATACTGTTTTGATTCCCGTAGCTTTGTAATATATATTTTTAAATCGGGGAGCATAATACCTCTAGCTTTTTTACCTCTTTCTCAAGATAGCATTGGTGATTCAGGGTCTTCTGCGGTTCAATACAAATTTTAGGATTATGTGTTTTGTTCTGTGAAAAATGCCATTGGAATTTTGTTAGGAATTGGATTAATTCTGTAGATTAAGTAGTATGAACATTTTAACAATGTTTTTCCCATCCATGAGCACAGAATATCTTTTCATTTATTTGTCTCTTCCTCAATTTTTTTGACCAGCATCTTAATAGTTTTCAGAACACAGGTTTTTTACCTCCTTAAATTTATTTCTAGGTATTTTGCTCTTTTCGATGCAATTGTAAATGACATTGCTTGAAAGCAGTAGGTTTTTGTGTATTGATTTTGTATCCTGCAGTTTTACTAAATTTGTTTATTCTAAAATTTTTTGATGGTGTCTTTAGGGTTTTTTATATGTATAATATGTCATCTGCAAATAGTGACAGTTTTACTTTGTTCTTTCCAATTTGGATGCCTTTTAATTCTGTTTTGTTTTGTTTTTTTTAAGATTTTTAAAAATTTATTTGACAGAGAGGAGAGAGATCACAAGTAGACAGAGAGTCAGGCGGGGGCGGGGTGACGGGAGCAGGCTCCCTGCTGAGCAGAGAGCCCAATTTGGGGCTCAATCCCAGGACCCTAAGAACATGACCTGAGATGAAGGCAGAGGCTTTAACCCACTGAGCCATGCAGGCGCCCCGATGTCTTTTAATTCTTTCTCTTGCTTAATTACTCTAGGTTGGAACTCTAATACTGTGTTGAATAATAGTGGTGAGAGTGGACATCCTTGTCTTGTTGCTGATCTTAAAGGAAAAGCTTTAGCTTTTCACCATTGAATATGATGTTAGCTGTGAGCTTGTCATATATGGCCTTTATGATACTGAGTTATATTCCCTCTATGCTCACTCCATTCAGAGTTTTTATCATAAATGGAGGTTGAATTTTGTCAAATACTTTTTTTGCATCTATTGAGTTGACCAAATGCTTTGTATCTTTCATTTTGCTAATGTGATAGGTCATTCGGATTGATTTGCAGTTGTTGGGCCATCTTTGCATCCTTGGAATAAATCCCAGTTGATCATGCTGCGTAATGCTTTTACTGAATTGTTAAGATCAGTTTGCTAATACTTTGCTGAGGATTTTTGCATCTATGTTCATCAAAGATGTTGGCCTATAATTTTATCGTGGTATATGGTTTTGGTATCAGGGTAATGCTGGCTTTGTAATGAGTTTGGAAATGTTCCCTCTTCTTCTGTCTTCTTCTAAGAGTTTGAGTAGAATTCATATGTGTTTGTTAGATGTTTAGTAACATTAATTGGTGAAGCCATCTGCCCTTGAACTTTTGTTTGTTGGAGGGTTTCTAAATTGCTGATTCAGTCTCCTTACTAGTAATAGCCCTTTTCACATTTTCTGTTTCTTCATCATTCATTTTTGGTGGGTACTGTGTTTCTAGGAATTTATGCATTTCTTCTAGGTTGTCCAGTTTGTTGGCATACATTTGTTCATATTAGTGTCTTACAGTGCTTTCTATGGTCTGTGGTATCAGTTGTAATATCTCTTTCATTTCTAATTGTATTTATTTGAGTTCTCTTTTTTTCTTGATTGAGTCTAGCTAAAAGTTTCTCAATTTTATCTTTTCAAAGACCCAGCTCGTAGTTTCACTGATCTTTTCTACTTTTTTTTTATTCTCTATTTCATTTATGTCCGCTCTGATTTTTATTATTTGCTTCCTTCTACTAACTTTGGGTTGTGTTTCTTCTTCTAGTTCCTTGAGTTATAAGGTTAGGTTATTTGAGATTTTTCCTATTTCTTGGCGTAGGCATTTATCACTATGAGCTTCCCTCTTATAGATGATTTTGCTGCATCTTGTAAGTTTTATTATGTTCTATTTTCATTTGTCTCAAGGTATTTTTTGTTTTGTTTTCCTCTATCACCCATTGGTTTCATGTAACTAGTTGGAAAAATGCATGATATGATTTCAGTTTTCTGAAATGTATTTTGTGCCTAACAATCTCTATTCTGGAGAATGTTTCTTATACACTTGAGAAGAATGTATATTCTATTGCTTTTGGATAGAATATTCTGTATATATTTTTTTAAGTCCATCTCTTCTGATGTTTTTTATGGTTGATGTTTCCTCGCTGATTTTTCTTTCTCAATGATCTATCCGTTGATGAAAATGAAGTATTAAAGTCACTACTATTATTGTATAGCTGTCTATTTTTCCCTTTAGATCTGTTAATATTTGGTGTATATATTTAGATGCTTCCTATGTTAGGTGCATAACTTTTTACAAATGTTAGATTCTTTTGTTGGATTAAACCCTTTATCATTATATAATGCCCTTCTTTGTCTCTTATTGCAGTCTTTGATTTAAAGTCTGTTTCATCTGATGTAAGGCTAACTACACTATCTTTCTTTTGGCTTCCATATCTTTTTGTATCCCTTCTTCATTCTCTGTGTGTTTTATCTGAATTGAACCCCTTGTAGGCACATATAAGTGAGTCTTGTTACTTTATCCATTCAGCCATTCTTTCTTTTTAAACATTTTATTTATTTATTTTGAAATGAAATATAGTTGACATATATTAATTTCTGCTTTATAACATAGTGATTCAGCATTTATATATTTTATAAAATGATCACCGTAATGAGTTTAGTTACCATCTGTCACCATACAAAGTTATTAAAATATTGACTACATTCCCTATGCTATACTTTACATCCCCATGACTTACTTATTTTATAACTCTAAGTTTTTAGCTATGAATCTCTTTCAACTATTTTGCCCATACCCCCAATCACCTTTCTTTTGGTAACCACTAGCTTATTTCCTGCATTTATGAGTCTTTTTCTCTTTTGTTCCTTTTGTTTTCTAGATTCCTTATATAAGTGCAATCATGTGTATTTGTCTGTCTCTGACTTATTTCACTTCACATTGCAGCCTCTAGGGCTGTCCATGTTGTCACAAATGGCAAGATTTCATTCTTTTTTGTGGATGAGTAATATTTCATTGTATATATGCCACATCTTTATCCATTTGTCTAACAATGGACGTATAGGTTGGTTGACTCTGTATCTCAGTCATTATAAGTTAATGCAATAAACATGGGGTGCAATATATCTTTTCCCAAAATAGTTTTTGTTAGTTTTCTTCAGGGAAATATTCAGAGGTGGAATTACTGGATCATATTATACTTAAATTTTTAATTTACTGAGGAAGCTCTACATTGTTTTCCACAGTGGGCGTGGGTACCACTTTACCTCCCAGTGACGTTCACATGGGGTCCCTTTTCTCCACATCCAAGCCAATACTTCTTATTTCTTGTCATCGTGATGCTGCCATCCTGACAGGTAAGAGGTGATATCTCATTGTGGTTTTGATTCACGTTTCCCTGATAGTGATGTTCATTATCTTTCCTTATGCCTGTTGGACCCATGTATGTCTTCTTTGGAGAAATGTCTTTTCAGGTCCTCAGCTGTTTTTTAATTGGATTATTTGGGTTTGAAGTGTTTTTTGCTTTTTTGTCTTGACTTGTATGAGTTCTCTATATATTTTGCATATTAACCTGTTATCAGATATGTCATTTTCAAATGTATTCTCCCATTTAGTAAGTTTCCTTTTCTGTTGAGAGTTTCCTTCACTGTGTAAAAGATTTTTAGTTGGATGCAGTCTCAATTATTTATTTTTGCTTTTGTTCCTCTTCCCTAAGGAGACAGATCCAAAAAAATATTGCTAGGACTGATGTACACAAGTTTACAGCCTACATTTTTTTTTAGTTTTGTGGTTTCAGGTCTTATATTTAGGTTGTTAATCCATTTGAGTTTTTGTGGTTTTGTTTGTTTGTCTGTTTTGTTTTTGATGGTGTAAGAAAGTGGCTGATTTTCATTCTTTGGCATGTAGCTGTCCAATTTCCCCAGTACCATTTATTGAGGAGACTATCTTTTTCCCATTTCATGTCTTTGCATTCCTTTGTCATAGGTCAACTGATCATTTAAGTGTGGGTTATTTCTGGGCTCTCTATTATCTTTCATTGATCTAGGTATCTGCTTTGGCATTCATACCACATTGTTTGGATTACTATAGATTTGTAGTATAGTTTGAAATCAGGGATTGTGATACCACTACTTTTGTTCTTTCTCCTCAGGACTTCTTTAACCATTTGGAGTTGTTTGTGGGTCCAAAAGAATGCTGAGGTTATTTATTTTGGTTTTATGAAAAAAAACTGTATTGGTATTTTCATAGGGATTGAATTGAATTTATTTGGATAGATAGCTTTGGGTATTGTGGGTATTTTAACAATATTAATTTTTCCAGTTCTTGAGTGTGGTATATCTTTCCATTTATTTGTGTCTTCTTTAATTTCTTTTATCATTGTCTTTTGGTTTTCAGAGTATAGATTTTTCACTTTCTTGGTTAAATTTTTTTTTTTAAAGATTTTATTTATTTGACAGAGAGAAACAAGCGAGAGAAGGAACACAAGCAGAGGGAATGGTAGCGGGAGAAGCAGGCTTCCTGCAGAGCAGGGAGCCCGATGCGGGGCTCGATTCCAGGACTCTGGAATCATGACCTGGGCCGAAGGCAGACATTCAAGACTGAGCCACCCAGGCGCCCCTTCTTGGTTAAATTTATTTCTAGGCATTTTATTCTTTGTGATGTAATTGTATGTGGAATTATTTTCTTAATTTCTCTTCTACTTCATTATTAATGTATAAAAATGGAACAGATTTTTGTATATTTATTTTGTATCTTACAACTTCATTGAATTCATTTATCAGTCACAATAGTAAGTTCTCAGGGTTTCTTTAATATATAGTATCATATCATCTGCAAATAGTGACAATTGTAGTACATTATCATTTTGTATGTCTTTTTTTTTTCTTGTCTGATAGCTGTGATTGGGATTTCCATTACTATGCTGAATAAAAGTGGTGATAGTAGACATCCTTGTCTTGTTCCTTATCTTAGAAGAAAATCACCTCTTCACTTTGAGTATGTTAGCTGAGAGTCTGTCATATATGGCCTCTATTATGGGAGATGCATCCCCTCTATACCTACTTTGCTCAGAGTTTTTATCATGAATGAATACTGAATTTTGACATATGCTCTTTCTGCATCTATTGAGGTAATTGCGTGATTTTTATCCTTCATTTTGCTACATGGTGTATCATATTGATTGATTTGCAGATGGTGAACCATCCTTGCATTACTGTCCGCTCTGATTTATACCACCATCAAATAAATCCCATTTGATGGCGGTAAATGATTTTTTTAATGTATTACTGAATTCAGTTTGCTAATAATTTGTTGAGGATTTTTGCATCCATATTGATTAGGGTCATTTTCTTGTAATTTTCTTTTTTCATGGGTCTTTGGTTTTGGTATCAGGGTAATGCTAGCCTCAAAGAATAAATTTGGAAGTATTCTGCCCACTTCAGTTTTTTGAAATGGTTTGAGAAGGAAAAGTATAAACTTTTCCTTCAATGTTTGGTAGAATATACCTGTGATGCCATCTGGTTCTAGACTTTGTTGGGATTTTTTTAAATTATTGATGTGATTTCATTACTAGTAATTAGTCTGTTCAGACTTGCTATTTCTTCCTGATGTAATCTTGGAAGCTTGTATATTTCTAGGAATTTATTTCTCCTGGGTTTTCCAATTTATTAGTGTATAATTGAAATAGTCTCGTATGATCCTTTGTGCTTCTATGATGTCAATTGTAAGTGCTTCTCTTTCATTTCTGATTTATATTTATTTTCGTTCTCTGTTTTTTTCTTGGTGTATCTGGCTAAAAGTTTATCAATTTTGCATATATTTGTAAAGAACTATCTTTAAGTTTTATTGATTTTTTTCCATTTTTTTTTCTTTTTTGATGTCTATTTCCACAGTGATCTTTATTGTTTGTTTTCTTCTTCTAAATTTAGGCTTTGTTCTTGTTTTACTACTTCTTTCTGATGTAATGTTAGATTGTTTATTTGAGATTTTGATTTCTTGAGGTGGGCTGGTATCACTATAACCCTTCTATTAGAATTGCTTTTGCAGAATCTCAAGCATTTTGAACATAGTGTTTTCATTCTCATATATTTTAAGGTATTTTTAAAATTTCCTCTTTGATTTCCTCCGTGACCTATTGGTTGCTTAGTAGCAAATTCTGTAGCCTCCACTTGTTTCGTGGGTTTGGGGAGGGGGTCTTGTAATTGATTTCTAACTCCATATTTTTGGTGTCGGAAGAGTTGCTTGATTTGATTCCATTCTTCTTTAATCTGTTGAGGCTTGTTTTGTGTCTTAACATGTGATCTATCCTGGAACATGTTCCATGTGCACTTGAAAAGAGTGTATATTCTGCTTCTTTTGGATGGAATGTTGTGTACATATCTGTTAACTCCATTTAGTCTAATGGGTCATTTAAGGCCAATGTTTCCTTATTGATTTTCTGTCTGAGTGATGAATTCATTGATGTAAGCTGGGTGTTAAAGTCCCTTACTGTTCTCCTATTGCCAGCAATGTTTTCTTTAGGTCTGTTAATATTTGCTGTAAGTGTTCAAGTACCTCTATGCTAGGTGCATTGATATTTAAGTGTTTCACTTCTTTCTTGGAATTATTCCTTTATCATTTTGTAATGCCCTTCTTTATCTCTTTTTAGGGTCTTTTTTTTTTTTATCTCATAAGTATTGTTTTCTCAGGTTTGTTTTTGTTTCTATTTGCATGGAATATCTTTTTCCATCTCTTCGCTTTTGGTCCATGTGTTTTGAGATCTGAAGTTTGGTCCTGATTTTTAATCCATCAGGATTTAATTTTAAGTCCTGAATTTATCCAGGATTTAATTAAAAATCCTGATTTTTAATCCAGCCACCATATGTCTTTTGATTGGAACACTTAGTCCATTTACATTTTTTATTATTTTTTTTTATCTTGATGAGTGTACTTTTTAATCTCTATCACCTACTCCACCCATTCCCTCACCTACCTCCTCCCTGGTAACTGTCAGTTTGTTCTCAATAACTAAGAACCTGTTTCTTAGTTTGTTTTGCGCTCTCTCTCTCTCTCTCTCTTGCTCTCTTCCTCTCTTTTTGTTTTGCTTGCTTGTTTTGTTTCTTAAATACACATATGAATGAAATCATATGGTATTTTTCTTTCTCTGATGGACTTAATTCACTTAGCATTATACACTCTAGCTCTATACATGTTAATGCAAATGGCAAAGTTTCATTGTTTTTTATGGCTGAATAATATTCCATTATTCATTTTTATCCTTTTATCTTTCGATTGACACATGGGCTGTTTCCATATTTTGGCTATTCTAAATAATGCTGCAATAGACATCGAGTGCATGTATCCTTTTGAATTAGTGCTTTGGTATTTTTTGGGTAAATACCCAGTAGTGCAATTACTGGATCAAAGAACAGTTCTATTTTCAATTTTTCTGAGGAACTTCCATACTGTTTTCCATGGTGACTGTACTAGTTTGTATTCCCGCCAAGAGTTTGATTTGCATGTCCCTGATGATGAGTGATGATGAGTTTCTTTTCGTGTGTCTCTTGGCCATCTGTATATCATTTTTGGAAAAATGTCTGTTCATATCTTCTGCCCATTTTTAATTAGATTATTTGTTCTTTTGGGTGTTGAGTTGTATCAGTTATTTATATAGTTTGGATAATAACCCTTTCTTGTATATGTCATTTGCAAATATCTTCTCCCACTCAGTAGGTTGTCTTTTAGGTTTGTTGATTGTTTCTTTCACCATGCAGAGACTTTCCATGTTGATGTAGTCCAAATAGTTTAATTTTGCCTCTAATTCCCTTGCCTCAGGTGACATATCTAGAAAAATGCTGCTACAGCCAATGTCAGAGGAATAACTACCTGTCCTCTCATGAATAATTGTAATGGTTTCAGGTCTCACAGTTAGGCCTTTAACCCATTTTGAGTTTAATTTTGTGTATGGTGAAAGAAAGTGGTTCAGTTTCATTCTTTTGCATGTAGCTGTCCAGTTTCCTCAACATGACTTGTTGGAGAGATGCTTTTTCCCCATTGCATTTTCATTCCTCCTGTGTTGAAGGTTAATTGACCGTATAATCGTGGGTTTATTTCTGGGTTTTCTGTTCTATTCTACTAATCTGTGCATCTCTTTTTATGCCAGTACCATACTGTAATAATTATTACCGCTTTGTAATATAACTTGAAATTGGGAAATGTGATACCTCCAGTTTTGTTTTTCTTTTTCAAGGTTGCTTTGCCTATTGGAGATCTTCTATGGTTCCATACAAATTTTAGGATTGTTCGATCTAGTTCAGTCAAAAATGCTGTCTGTATTTTGATAGGGATTGCATTAAAGCTGTAGATTTCTTTGTGTAGTATGGACATTTTAATATTTGTTCTTCCAAACTATAGCATAGAATGCCTTTCCATTCCTTTGTGTTGTCTTGAATTTCTTTCATTAGTGTTTTATAATTTTCAGAGTCCAGGTCTTTCACCTCTTTGGTTACATTTATTCATTGATATTTTGTTTTTGGTATAATTGTAAATGGGATTGTTTTCTTAATTTCACTTTCTGCTGATTCATTATTAGTGTATAGGAATGCAACAGATTTCTGTACATGGATTTTGTGTCCTGCAACTTTACTGAATTTATTTATCAGTTCTAGTACTTTTTTGGTGGAGTCTTCAGGATTTTCTATATATAGTATCCATGTCTTCTGTAAATGATGAGAATTTTACTTCTCTATGACCAATTTGGATGCCCTTTATTTCGTTATGTTGTTGAATTGCTGTGACTAGGATTTACAGTACTCTGTTGAAAAAAAGTGGTGAGAGTGGACATCCTTGTCTTATTCCCGATCTTAGGGGCAAAGCTCTCCATTTTTCACCATGGAGTATGCTATTGGCTTTGGAAATTCATAGAAGGTCTTTATTATGTTGAGGTATGTTTTCTCTAGACTTACTTTGCAAGAGAGTCTTTATCATGAATGAATGTTGTACTTTGTCAAATACTTTTTCTGCATTTATTGAAATGATCATATGGTTTTTATCCTCTTATTGATATGACATATCATGTTGATTGTTTAGTGATTATTGAACCACATTTGTGTCTGAGAAATAAATTCCACTTGAGGAAAGTGTATGATTTTTTTTAAGATTTTATTTATTTTAGATAGAGAAAGAGAGTGTATTCAGGGGGATGAGCAGAGGGAGAGGGAGAGAGAGAATCTCAGGCAGACTCTGCACTGGGCATAGAACCCAACACAGGGCTCAATCTCATGACCCTGAAATCATGACCTGAGCAGAAATCAAGAGTCAGACGCTTAACCGATTGAGCCACTCAGATGCCCTGAGGTATATGATTTTTTAATGTATTGTTGGATTCAGTTTGATAATGTTTTGCTGAGGAATTTTGTATCTATATTCATGGCAGATATCGGCCTGTATTTCTCCTTTTTTGTGGTGTCCTTACCTGGTTTTGGAATCAGGGTGATATTGGCCTTATGGAATGAATTTAGAAGTTTATTCTCCACTGCCCTTTTTTGGACTAGTTTAAGAAAAATAAGTATTAATTCTTTAAATGTTTGGTAGAATTCACTTGTGAAGCTGTCTGGTCCTGTACTTTTTGGGATGGAGAGGGGTACTTTTTGTATCATTGTTTAAATTTCATGCTGGTAATTGGTCTGTTCAAAGTTTCCATTTATTCCTGCTTTAGTTTTGGTAGGATATATGTTTCTAGAAATTTATCCTCTTCCAAGTTGTCCAATTTGTTGACATATAGATTTTCATAATATTCTGTTAAAATTGTTTGTACTTCTGTGGTGTTAACTGTTATTTCTCCTCTTTCATTAGTGATTTTATTTATTTGAGTCCTCTCTCTCTGATGAGTCTGACTAGAGGTTTATCAACTTTGTTGAATCTTTCAAAGAACCATCTCCTGGTTTCATCTGTATGTTCCATTATTTTTGGTTTCTATATCATTTATTTCTGCTCTTTATTATTTCCTCCCTTTTACTGGGTGGAGGTTTTGTTTGTTCTTCTTTTTCTATCTCCTTTATGTATAAGGTTAGGTTGTTAATTTGAGTTTTTTCTTCTTGATGGAGACCTGTATTGCTGTAAACTTCCTTCCTTGTACCACTTTTGTTGCATCCCAAATATTTTGAACCATTTTGTTTTCATTTAAATTTGTTGCCATGTAATTTTTTATTCTTTGATTTCTTAGTTGACTATTTCATTGTTTAGTAACATGTTGCTTAACTTCCATGTATTTGTACTCTTTCCAGATTATTTTTATGATTGATTTCTAGTTTCATAGTGTCGTGGTCAGAAAAGATGCGTGGTATGGCTGATTTTATTTTTTCTAATTTGTTGAATCTTGTTTTGCGGCCTAATAAAAATATCTGATCTTTTCTGGAGAATGTGCCATATTTTAGAATGGAACGTTCTAACTATGTCTGTTAAATCCATTTGGTCCAATGTGTCATTCAAAGTCATTGTTTCCTTGTTGATTTTCTGTTGGGGTGATTAGGTTAGTCCATTTACATTTAAACTAATTACATATATGTAACTAATAACATATATGTATATATTGCCATTTTATTGATTTGAACTCTGTTATCTTGTTTTTATTTTATCTTGTTTTTATTTTATTTTGCTTTGTGTTATGTTTGGACTCCTTTCTGTTTATTTTTTGTGTATTTATTACTGATACTTAGTTCCTGGTTACCCTGAAGGTCATGTATAACATTCTATGTATATAGCAGACTATCTTAAGTTGATGGTAGCTTAAGTTCAAGTGTGTTCTAAAAGCACTACAGTTTGACTTCCCCCTCTATGTTTTATTTTATATCTTTTTTATTTTGCATATCACTTAACTAATTTTTCTAAATATAATCAATAGTACTACTATTTTTTTTTTAAGATTTTATTTGTTTATTTGACAGAGAGAGACACAAGGGAGAGAACATAGGCAGGGGGAGTGGGAGAGGGAGAAGCAGGCTTCCTGCTGAGCAGCGAGCCTGATATGGGGCTTGATCCCAGGACCCTGGTATCATGACCTGAGCCAAAGGTAGATGCTTAATGACTGAGCCACCCAGACACCCCAATAGTACTACTTCTAACTTTCATACTTGCTTTATATTGACTGATTTTACTATATGTTTGCTTTTACCTTTGAAAGTTTTTCTTTCATAATTTTCTCCTAGTGATGGCCTTTTGGTTTAATGAAAACCCTTTAACATTTCTTAGAAGGCCAGTTGAGTGGTGATTAACTTTTTAAACTTATGGTTGTCTAGGAAACTGTCTCTTTCAATTCTGTAATGATAACCTTGACAGGTAGAATATTCTCGGTTGAAGGTTTTTCCTTTCAGCACTTTAACTATATCATGGCATTTCCTTGTAGCTACAGTTTCTGCCAAAAATCAGCTCATAGCCTTCTGGGTGTTCCTTTCTAGGTAAATGGTTTCTTTGGTTACCTTTAAGATTCTCTTTATTTTTGGACATTTTAATTATTATGTGCCCTGGTATGGACTTCATCAGGCTTATCTTACTCGGGGCTCCCTCTGCTTCCTGGATCTGAATATCTGTTTCTTTCCCAAATTTATCAAAGTTGTCAACTATTATATCTTCAAATACAAATTTTTTACTGCTTTGTCAATCTCTTCTCCTTTTGAGACCCTTATAATGCAAATTTTAGTATGTTTAATGTCCCAAATGTTCCTTAACCTATCATTTTTTTTTTGATCTTTTTTCTTTTTGCTATTCAGCTTGGATGATGTTCACTACCCTGTCTTGTTGATCACCAATACTTCAACCTCTTATCTGCTGTTGATACCCTTAGTGTACTTTTCATTTCCGTTATTGTATTCTTCAATTGGTTTTTTTTAATATATATTTTTTCTATCACTTTGTCAAAGTTCTCACTGGGTTCCTTCACTCTTCTCCAAAGTCTAGTGAGTATTTTTATGACCCTTACTTTGAATTATTTATCCCATAGATTGGTGTCTTCACTTTATTACCTTTAGGGTTTTTTGTTTGTTTGTTTTTGGAGTGTTTTTGGCTTTTTGTTGTTGTTGTTGTTCTTAGATTTTTGGTTTTTTCCTTTCATTGAGAGCATGTTCCCCCCTGACTGACTTTATCTGACTTCTTGTGTTTGTATCTGTTTCAAGTAGGTCATCTATTTCTCCTGGTCTTAAAGGTAGTGGCCTTATGCAGAAGGCGTCCCCTGAGGCCTACTGGCACTCCAGGGATATCCCCTATTTGAACTGTGTATGCTCTTCTCTATAACAGGACCACTACTGCTGCAGGCAGGCTAGTGGACAGGGCTTGATCCTGGCCCAGCCAGCTGCAGTGTCTGGCCCCCGTTTCTGGGATTGAACTTATGGGAAGGGTTGATCCCAGCATGAGTGCCTGAGATGTTTGGCTGTGGCTGCTGCAAGTATGCTTGTGGGTGAAGTTAGTCCCCAGTGTGTTTGGCTCTGAGGCTCAGCCACAGCTTTTGTGGCCATGCTAGCGAGAGACGATGCTCAACCCAAGATCAAAGTGTCTTTGGAGGGGCATCAGTCCCAACTGAGGCTACTTCCTGGGTGTAACAGGGAAGGAGCCACTTAGGTGGGAATACCTGCCATGTTAGGGTGGGATCCACTTTGCGGGGATACCTACCAGATGAGGCTCACAGGGGTACACCAGGGTGAGGATGTGGTACCAGCAAGGTATATAGACGACTGGAACTGACTTACAACAGACTCAGGCCAGCTAGCCTAAAGGAGAGCAAGAAAAAAGGCGCCTGCTGGTGCTTTCAGTCCTGGAGAGAGATGCCAGAGTTCCAAGAGATCCCCATGCCTGTGATTCACACCCTCACATAAGTCAGCAAAAATCCTTCTTGTATAGGTCAGGTAGTTTTCAAACTCCTGCTTGTTTGCTGAGTCTCAGACCAAGTATTATTGCACGTATGCTCCTTAACACTGGAGATTTCATTTCCTATAGCCCTTTGGCTCTTCCAGAGTTACACCCCACTGATTTTTAAATGTTCTAGAGTGAAGCTCTGCTGATTTGCCAATCCAGACTTTATGGTGGTTTGTCACCTTCAGTGCAGATCCCCAGGGCGGGGGGGGGTGGGGGGGGTGCCTCATGTGTGTCTTGAACTCCTTGCTCCTCGAGAAGAACCTCTGTGCTTGTACTGTCATGCCCAATTATAAGTCACTGAGCCAAGGGTTTGGTTCCTGACTGCATCTCTTCTCAATGTGGTGTGTGGGTGTGTGTATAACTGTGTGTGCACGTGCATGTTTATATCTTTAGCTGTGGAAGAGCTATTCTTCTACTCTTCAGCTTATTCTCAGACTGATTTGTAATGTAAGTACTCGAAGCCTTGGTGTATCTGTGGAAGGAGGTGAACTCAGGATCTTCCTACTCCGCCGTGTTCCCAGAACTCCCACTCTGCCTTTTCATTGGAGATTTTAGCTTATTTGCATTTAAAGTTATTATTGAAAGGTATATACTTATTGCAATTTTGTTCATTCTTTTTTAGCTGTTTGTTCTTCTGTATCTTTTTCTTCTTTTGTTCCATTCCTTTGTGGTTTGATGGTCTTTCTTTAAAGTATGCTTAGATTCCTTTCTCTCTACCTTTTCTGTATCTATTATAGGTTTTGCTTTGGATTACCATGAGGCTTCAAATAACAACCTAAATCTGTAACAGGGTATTTTAATTTGATAACAACCCAAGTTTGAACACATTCTAAAACTCTACATTTTTTAACTCTCTACTCACCTTTTAGGTTTTTGATGTCACATTTTGCATCTTTTCATCTTGTGTGTCCCTTAATTAATTGTTGTACTTAACACTTATTTTTACTGCCTGTATCTTGTCTGGCCATGTTGAAGTATCCTTGGTTGGAAGGTTTTTCTTTCTTTCAACACTTTGCTGACCATAACTAAGTGACACAATATAAGTCTCTGCTGATAGTCTTATGGGAGTTTTTTTCTTACTGTTTTTAAGATTCTATTTGTCTTTAACTTTTGGCATTTTATTTATAATGTGTCTTGCTGGGGGTGTTTTTGATTTCATCTTTGGATTTCTCTGGGCTTACTCTAGCTGGATGTCTGTTTTCTTCCCGAGGCTAGGGAAATGTCAATCATTATTTATTCAAATAAGTTTTCTGCACCATTTTCCCTTCTCCTTCTGCAGCCCCTAGGATATGAACATTATTCTGCTTGATATCATCCCATAAGTTGTTTAAGTTACCTTGGCTTTTGTTTTTTGTTTTTTGTTTTTCTGCTGTGATTCGATGAATTCTACTGTTCTGTCTTTGAGTTCACTGATCCTGTCTTTTGTTTCATGTATTCTGCTGTTGAGGCTCTCTAGAGCATTTTTCAGTTTAATTATTATATTCTTCAGCTTTTTTGACTTCTTTTTGGCACTTTCTTACATTTTTTGTCTGTTAATTGAAATTCTCACTGTGCTAGTTCTCCCCCCACCCCCTTTGGTTTGGTGAGAATCTACATGGACATTATTTTGAACTCTTTTTTTTTTTTTAAAGATTTATTTTTATTTTATTTTATTTATTTGAGACAGAGAGAGAGAACAAGCATGAGAGAGGAGAGGTCAGAGGGAGAAGCAGGCTCCCCGCGGAGCAAGGAGCCCGATGTGGGACTCGATCCTGGGAATCCAGGATCATGACCAGAGCCGAAGGCAGTCGCTCAACCAAGTGAGCCAGCCAGGTGCCCTTGAACTCTTTTTCAGGTAAATAAATTATCTCCACTTCATTAAGGATTTTTTTCCCCCTGAGGTTTTATCTTGTCTGTTTATTTGTTTGAAACATATTCCTCTTTTTTATTTTTTGTTTTGTTTTTTGTTTTTCTGGTTTGTTTTTGTTATTTCCCTTAGCTCTCTGTGTTGGTTTCTGTGCTTTAGCCATCTCTCTCCATTGCGAAGGAGTCATCTCATGTAGGAAATGAAACTTACTGTTCAACCTTGCTGTAGCTCTTGATTGTCTCTCAAATCTTTATGATTATCTAAGAAGCTCATTTTGTTTTTAGTGGCTCCCATTTGAGGGCCTGCCTATGCATGTGAATTCCCAAAGAGGAAGAAATCAGTTAGCCCCTAGATTCAGGCTGATTGGAAGCCAGACCCTTAGGCAGCTTTTAAAGTATGCAAGGGACATTCTCTGGGCAGCAGCCACAAAAACCAGGACACCAGATATATGTAAAAGCTCCTTTCCCAGAGTTATTAGTGCTTTGGAGTGTGGTAGAGGGAAAATGCAAAGATAACTCTTGCCCTGTGATATCTCCAGAGTATTACGGTGGGCCCTTACATGTGTGTTTAGTTAAAAGCCTGCCCCTTGGGCTTCAGCTACCCAGGTACACTAATAGGCCTCTTTCACAGAAAGACTGTATGCTTAGTCTGTTGCCTTTTGTATCCTGGGAATGTGAGCCAGTTGAGAGTTCTTTCTCCCTTGGTTATAGTCTCATGGGGCATGAAAGCAGAAGCCCCACCAGCCACCAGAGTGAGAAAACTTAGAGGTGGTCTCCTGGTCAGCAACTATAAGAATTAGGACAATACAGGGGGGGTAGAGGCTCCTTTCTGGGAGACAATGGCAAGATGAATCAAGGTAGAGGCAGAGTGCAGAGATGATGACCATCATCCTCCATCCCTTAGAGAACCTCTGTAAGCCCCTAGATAGATGCCAAACCAGAAGCCTGCCCTTCTGGCTGACTCTCCAGGACAACAAAGAGATCTCTTTCATAGAGGACTGGGGAATGTATTTCACCCTGCTGTCTCTACAGTACTGTGGGGTGGTAGCCAGCTAAAAACTGTGTTGCCAATTGTTAAGGTCTTAGAGGACCAAAGAATGCAAATCCCTTTAGCCACTAGAGCCAAGTAATCAAGGGGCATCCCTTGGACAGCAGCCACAAAAACTAATGCCCAGATTCATGTAAAAGCTCTTCTTTTGGGAGTTACAGGTGCTCAGGAGCATAGCAGAGGAAAAGCACAAGGCTAGCCCCTGTTCTCTGAGATCTCTGGAAAGGATTTAAATATATGTGTGATTAGAAAGGATTTAAATGTATGTGTGATTAGAAAAAGCACGAGGCTAGCCCCTGTTCTCTGAGATCTCTAGAAAGGATTTAAATATATGTGTGATTAGAAGCTTGCTTCTTCAGCTTACTCTACAAAGATCAGCTAGCTAATAGGCCTCCTTCACAGAAAGACTGGGCTCCTTCGAGTGTGGCCTCTTTCTGTGTCCTCAGGGTGGTAGCCTTTGAAGAACTCTGTCTCCATTTGTTACAGTCCTGTGGGACCCTGGAGCATAAGCGCCACTGGTTGCCAGAGTCAGGTGATCTAGAGGTGTCCCTGGTGGCAGCCACTAATACTGGGACACCAAAGAAGGGTAAAGGTCCCTTTCTAGGGAATACTGGCTAACTAGACCAAGGTAGACCAAGGTAGAGATCAAAGATAGCAGCCATAAACCTTCGTGCCCAGAGAGTACCCTAGCAGACTCCTAGATGTGCACTATCAGATGCCTGCCTCTCAGACTGATGCTTTAAGATGAACAAATCAGCCTCTTTAACATGAAATCTTTAACATGAAATCTGAGCCCCCTTCAACCACACAAGAGCCATTTCTCAATTTGGTGATAACCTTGTGGTTCTTATAGACATGAGCCCCTTTGGTTTTCAAAGCTAGATGTTTCAGGGGCTCCTCTATCAAGTGTACATCTTAAAAGGTGGGGTGACTGATGTGGGGTTCAAGCTTTTCACTTCTCAGGGAGAAGCTCTGGATTTTAAGATCCCTCTGTATTGTGAGTCACTGCACCAGGAGTCAGATTTATGACAAGATTGTGTCTCAGCTTCTCTTACCTCATCAGTGTAGCTTTTTGCTCTTTTCCTCAATGTGTAGAAATGACTCAGCTAATTTTTAGCTTCTTTTCCTATTTTTCAGAGGACATCGTTCCATATGCATTCACATGGTGACTTAAGAACCTTTCTATGTTGCCATCTTGGACTGCAACCCTTCTTTGGTTTTAAGTCTGGATGATATTCCAGCATATATATATACATATATATACATATATATATATACATATATACATACATATATACATATATGTATATATATATATATATATATATACACACACATATATATGTGTGTGTGTGTGTATCACATAATCTTTATCCATTCATGCATCAGCAGACACTTAGACTGTTTTCATCATTTGCATATTTTAAATAATACTGCTATGAAGATGGGAGTGCAGAAAGCTGTTCAAGATAAGGATTTTGTTTCTTTCGGATAGATGCCTGAAAGTGGAATTGCTGGATTCGATAGTTCTCTTGTTAATTTCTTGAGGAACCTCCATACTGTTTTCCATGATGGCTGTATCCTTTCACATTTCCACTAACAGGGCATGGGGTGCCCTTTTCTCTACACCTCACCAACACTTATTATTCCTTGTCTTTTTGATAATAGCCATCCTAACAGGTGTGAGATAGTATCTTGTTATGGTTTTGATTTGCATCAAATCAGTGATTTGCAGCAAATAATGATTTATTTGCATCATTATTCCTTGATAATGAATAACGTTGAGCACGTTTTCATGAACCTTTTTGACTGACAATTTGTATGTCTTCTTTGGAGAAATGTCTATGTAGGTTCCTTGCCCATTTTTTAATTGGCTAGTTGGGTTCTTTTGTGATTAAGTCATATGAGTTCGTTGTATCTTTTGGAGATAAAACTCCTTATCAGATATGGGCTTGCAAATATTTTCTCCCATTTGTTAGGTTGTCTTTTCATTTTGTCAATGGTTTCCTAAGCCATACAGAAACTTTTTAACTTGATGTTGTCTTGCTTCTTTATTTTTGCATTTGTTGCCTTTGCTTTTATTATAAATTTTTTTTCTAATAAAAAAGCATTACCATCACCAGTAACAAGGACTTTACCCTCTCTCTTCTAGGAATTTTATAATTTTAAGTCTTACCAAAAAAATTCTATTTTTGAGCTTTGGGAACACTTTCAGTTTGGCTTCTATGTCCTTTTGACATGCCACCTCTTCTTGTTTTCTGAGCATTTCCTTAATTTCTGGTAATACAAGATGGTACAGATTCATCTTGTACTTTCCCAGCCCTTGAATCAGTTATTTATCTAAGAGGTCCTCATTCTCATTCTTGTATAAAACACAAGCTTCTTGAAGATAAAAATGTTGTTATTTTTACCACATTTCAATATCTGTAAGCATCCCTGGCACCGAGCAAGCGCTGGATTAGTTCTTGTAGAATGAATATTTGAATGACTGAATGTATCTTAAAACTTTCCGAAAGGTGCCAGTACTCTACTATCTCTTAGTTAATAATCTGTAAGAAAAGGAAATGATGAGCTTGGGCTCTGGTTGCAGCCTGCCTGCCTAACTTCTTTGCGCTTATTCCATCTGTAAAGTGGAGATAGAAACCCATCCCTGGTGGCACTGAGCTCATTAAATGAGCCAATCCTTGTATGGCACTTGTAACAGCATCTGGCACATAGTAACTGTTCACTAAATATTAGATACTACTATTCTTATTGTGTTGTACTGAAATATGATCTTCATGTTGATTTGATTCACCTATTTCCTCTAACAGCACTTACTGACTTACACTACCTTTCCATTTTAATCTATTCATCAGAGCCAAATTAGCCTTTATCTCCCCTTACACCCTGGCCTGAGGAATGTTAAGTGACCAAATCCTTCTCTTCTGTGTTCACACTCAAATTAAGTTGGGGAGATAATGAGTACGAACAAAAGTTTTATTACTGCTAATGCTGACTTTTATTATTTGGTGCACACCTACGGCCCAAATGACCTTTGGGGTCCTTTCCCTCTGGCCAGACTTGGGATCTGCCTGAGGATGGTTGGCTCCATGGAGGGTCAAGGTAAATAATGCTACCTTATTCTACTTGAGATTAGGATACCCAAAAGATAGGCCACTGTGTACATAGCTAAGTTTCCTACATTAACCAGGTGCAGGAGAGAGTTACAGAACAAGGACTATCAGACTCAAAAGGACTACCCTTCCTCTATGGGGAACAACACAAGAAAAAAAAGAGTAAAGACATCAGTTTATTCTCAATACTTCAGAGAGAGCTTATGTTCCCACTTCATGGACTTGTACTAAGGACAAGAGAGGAAGAAAGTAGTCTTTCAGAGCTCCCACCATCTTCCCGTAAAGTGTGAATCACAGAAAATACAAACCTACCTTCCTACCAGCTAAGAGGATTATGTCACATGTAAAGAACTTCAGCAGCTGAAAAAGGCCTCTCTGATTCACCTGAACCAGAAAAAAAAATGCAGGAATCTGATTTATTTGATTTTTTTCTCTTTTAAATTCTAACTGCATCCTCATGCCCAAAACAAATATTATACATGGAAGTCAGTTGCTTAGTTAGCACAAGAGCAGTTTTGTTTCCATGACATAAATTCAAGTTAGGATAGGTCAGGCGACTTAGGTAAAAACCACAGGCTTCCCTCTTGGTGTTGGTCACCTGATCTGAAAAGTGCCTTTTCCAGGCTTTTATGAATGGACTGACTGGCAGTCCTGAACCTATTGGCATGGATGCGGCTAACGACTTAAACTCAACAACTGGCTTGCAAATAGGTTGTACCTTATTTGTCAGCGCTGATGGATTGTGAGTGGGTGTGTGGGGTGTGATGCTGAGCCTTTTTAGGCCACTTCAGGCTTAGGAGGGAATAGAAGATGCCTATGATCTCTACCATGAGTTGGGCAAGACAGAGAAGTGGTAAGGGCTTGGGTTTTTTAAGTCTTATATGTTTAAGTCAGTGTTACATGTCAGCTTTCCGGCTAATTTCTCCACTCTCAGAAATTGCAAAATGCTCAAATATTTGTCGCCTATTTGGATGGATTCATCTTGAGAAGATGAGCTCTAAGACAGGATTTATGGCAAGGGTGAGACACTCAAGGAACTGCTAGGCAGATAACATGACCAGACCAGGAACAGAATACAGTGGGGTAGTAGTGACAACTTGCCCCAAAGCGAAAGAAAAGAGTGTTACCAGAATCTTTGAACTTCCTTCTATGTCCATCCCTACTCCTATTTTTCATATTCTTTCCCCCCGGAGGAAACCATGTATGTGTCCGTTTCTTTTGGTTTGTTTTTGGTTTGTCCTTTTCATATGGATTGGTTTGCCATATTGCCAGAACAAAATATTGTTAATATTGGCTGTTTAGAGACTTAATAAAATGAAATCATACTGCACTCATTCTGTAGTGACTTGATTTCCTTGTTGAACATTTTGTCCCTGAGAATTCCACTTGACATGGCTCATTCACTGTCATTTCATTTACAGATTTCCAATTCTTGTAGAACAATTAAGTTATCTATTCTCTTATTGATGGGCATGTGGGTTTTTTCCATTACAGACAATGCTACTACTATACACATACTTGTATGTGACTCTAGGTGCACAGTTGCAAGATTTTCTCTAGAGTGTGTTCCAGAAGCAGGATTTCTAGATTGCAGGGAATGTGCTTGTTCAGTGTTGCTACTTAGTACCCCAGTACCCCTTCCTCAAGCCGGTGTGTTGTTTCCAGCCCCCATCTGCCTGTAGAACTCCTCTTGTTCTGCATCTTCACCAACACTTGGTTTTATTGGCTTTCTAACTTATGCCAAACGAGTGAGTATGAAGTAGTATCTCTTTGAAACTTTAGTTAGCATTTTTCTGACAACAGATGAAAATCTTTTAATATTTTTATGGGCCTTTATATTTCCTTTTCCTGTGAAATGACTGCTGGTGTCTTTTGTAGATTTTTCTTCTATTGCATGTTTTGTCTAAATTTCTGTTAGGTTGTTTTAAGGACGTTTAAGTTCTTAAAACCATCTGGAATTGATATTTATGTATAGTGTTGAGATAGGGACCTGACTATCTGACATGTTCTATACTAAAAACAAGTATCCCAGCACCAATTGTTTTGGATAGTACATCTTTTCTTAACTCATTTATAGCACCAATTGTATTCATATATGTAGAGTTTGCTTACATGTGGGTTTTTTACTTCTAGAATCACTATTCTCATACAGTAGCTTATTTATGTATCCTTATGACATAGAACATTATCTTGATGATTATAGCTTCATAATAAGTACCGATATTTGGCAGAGTAAGGTCCCCATCTGGTTCTTCTTTTAAGCTGTTGTTATGACTCTGTTCTATTTTATATAAATTTTAGAATCACATTGTGAAATCATTCCCCACACCACCACACACATACAAAAAAACTTGTTGGAGTTAAATTGAAATTGCATTGAATCTAAAGATCTATTTGGGAAGAATTAGTTTCTGCATAAGAAGTCTTCCCATTAATTTAGCATTTTCAGTAGAGTTTTATACATGCTATACAGACTATACATTTTAAAATAGAGTATTCTTAAGGGACTGATGTTTCTCTTTCATTTCTTACAGCTATTATTTGCTTCTTTATTTAAATGAATAGCATCTCCAGCACTTTTTAAAAGTGTAGTGATGATAGAAAACATCGATGTCTTATTTTTGATCTTAAACACATCTAAGATTTTCACAGTACATATGATCTTACACTTTTTGTTACTCTGCTATTTTCTACTTGAACATATTTCTGTGCCAATCCAGAGATAGATCAATCATTTGCTTGATCAGTCAATGATCAATAGATATTGATGATAAGTAGATAGATTTTGATCAATACATATATTCACTAATAGATACTAAAATTTATCAGATTTTTGTTTGTTGCTAATACTGTCATTTTCCCCTTGAATTAATCTTCAGATGTCAGACTATCCCTGTTATTTCAGAACGAAGATCTATTTGACTATATTTGCAGTATATTTTTTTATATTGTACAAATATATAGCATATATACTATATATTATACACAGTATAATATATACTTTATATACTATATATATTATATAGTACAAATATATACTAATATATTTGTAATACATGTTTTCATTCAACTCTATTTTGTTTAGTATTCTCACATAAATATTTTTAAGAGAAATAGACTCATAAATTCCTTGTTTTATCTATTTCATATTTTGGAAACAGGGATATGTTTCACTTATAAAATAAGTTGAATGTTTTTTTTTCTTTTCTTCTCCTGGAAAAATGAGTAGGGTAAGAAAGTTTAGAACTCACCTGTAAAATCATTTGGACCTGGGCCATATTATGGAAGTGGGTATGTCGTTAATGACCACTACAAATTTCTGTTCTACTTTCCTTTGTTAAAAAATCTTATGCCAAAGTATATATTTTGCCCTCCTTTCAGTTTTATGGACTGTGTCCATAATGTCCTTTCTCATTCTATATTTTGTGCTTTTTAAGAAATCTTTTCTCTTTTGTATACATGATGAGTCTTGTACTTTTCAAAGTACTAGCTTTTACTTCCATTAATCTTCTCTGTTTTTCCTGTTATATAGATGTCTGTTCTAATCTTTATCTTTTATCTTTAATTCTTTATTCTTATCCATTTGCTCTATTTCTTTCTCAGCTTCATTTTTAAAGAGTTTTATTTTAGTAAATTGACGTAGAATAAAGTGCACCTATTTAAAAGCATACATTTTGATAGAACTTGACATGTGTGTACAACCTTGACATGACTGCTTTGGCAAAAACATTGAACTCATCTAGCACATCTTTGTTACGAACCCCTCTCCCACTTATCCCAGCACCTTGTTTTATACGTAACCACTGATCTGCTTTCTGTCCCTGTGAATCTGTTCACATTTGCTATCATGTATCTGAATTGAATAACAATGTATATAATCTTTTCTATTGTCTGGCTTTTCTCTGTGTAATTATTTTAAGGGTTATCTGTGTTGTTATATCAATATTGATGTTGTATCTATGTTTTGTTCTTTTTTATCGATGGGTAGTATTCCATTACATAGATATACCAACTGCCTACCCATTGACCTACTGATGGACATTTCAGTTGTTTCTGGGTTTCTACTACCACAAGTAAGACTGCTATGGTGTTTCATGCCTAATTCTTTGTATTGGCATATGCTCTTTTCTCTTGGGTTAAATACCTAGGTGTGAAATGACTGGATCATTTAGTAGGTGTATGATTAATTTTTAAGTAACTTCCAAAATGTTTTTTTCCAAGTGATTGTGTCGTCTTACACACCCAACAGTATTACATGAGTGTTTCAGTTCTCTTACACTCTTGTAAACACTTGATAGGATCAGTCTTTCTAATTTTAGTCATTCTAATAGATATGTACTGATATCCCATGATGGGAATATAAAAAATCTTGATTTGCATTTCCCTGATGGCTAATAATGTTGAACCTGCTTTCCTGCGCTTATTGCCTATTTCTATATCTTTTTGATGACACGTCCAAATGTTTTGCTCATTCTAGTGGGGTTGCAAGTTTTGAGAGTTCTTTATATATTTGGACACAAGTTGGTTTTTTTTGTCAGATGTGTGATTTGCAAATATTTTTTCCCAGCTCGTGGCTTATCTTTTTGTTACCTCAGCAGTATCTTTGAAAGAGCAAAAGCTTTTTTTTTTTTTAATTTTTATGAAATTCAGTCTATCAAACATCTTTATGATCATTTTTCATGTAGTATCTAAAAAAAATCATTGCCTAACCCAGCATCACAAAGATTTTTTCCTATGTTTTCCTTTAGAAGTTTTTTAGTTTAGGGTTTACATTTAGATTTATAGTCCATTTTGAAATAATTTTGATAGAAAGTATGAGGTATAAGTAAAAAATATTCCCATATTGATACCTGACTATTCCAGCATAATTTATTGAAAGACTATTTTTTTCCATGCAATTGCCTTTGCCTATTTATCAAAAAACCAGTTGTGTGTGTGTGTATGTCCGTCTTAGGAATCTATTCTTTTTATAGATCTGTTTCCCTGTATTGAAGTCGGTACCACACACTGTCTTGACAACTGTAACTTTATAATAAGTCTTGAAAATACAAGTATTGCACCTCCTTTTTCAAAGTTGTTTTGGCTATTTTTGGTCCTATGCATTTTTGGAGTCATTTTAGAAACAGCTCAGCAGTTTCTATAACACATCTACTGGGATTTTGAATGTATAGGTTGCATTGAATGCATAAGTTGAATTTGAGAGAATTTACATTTTTAACAATATTGAGATTTCCAACCAACGAACATTTGTTTAGGTTGTCTTCAGTTTCTCCTCGCAGTGTTTTATAGTTTTCAGTGCACAGGAATTTCAAATATTTTGTCAGATTTATCCCTAGGTATATCATATTTTTAATGCTATTGGCAATGGCCCTGCATTTTCATTTCAATTTCACATTTTTCATTGGTAATATACATAAAGAAAAAGAGTTTTTGTACATTAATCTTCTATCTTGCAACTTTCCTAAATTATTTATTAATTCTAGTTTCTTTTTGCAGAGTTCATCAGTCTTCCACATAAAATTTTTACTTCTTCCTTTGTAGTTTAAATGTCTTATTGTACTGGACAGAACCTCCAGTCCAGGGTTGAATAGGTGTGGTGAGAACAGACAGAACCTGACCTTATGGGGAAAAATTCTATCTTTTGCCATTAAGAATGATATTGGCTATAGATCTTCTGTAGATGCCCTTTAGCAGGTTAAGGAAGTGCCATTCTATGCCTCGTTTGCTCAGAGTTTTTATTGAAAATAAATACTGGATCTTTGTCAGAGGCTTTTTCTGAGTCTATTGAAATGATCGTAATAGTTTTTGGAGTGTTAATATGGTGAATTAAAATGAGTTTTAAGTTTTATGTGTTAAAATGTACATAAAAAATGTATCATTTTAACCATTTTTAAACACACAATTCAGTGGCTTTAAGTACTTTCACAATATTGTAAACTCTTCCCAAGATCCATGTCCAGAATCCATTAACCCAAATAGAAGCTATACTCTTTAAAAAAGTCACCAGTCCCCTCAGCCCCTAGTAACTTCTCTTCTAGTTTCTGTCTCTACAAACTTGCCTACTCTATTCATATAAATAGAATCATATAATACTTATTCTCCTTTTTTTTATTACGTTCAGCTAGCCACTGTATAGTACATCATTAGTTTTTGATGTAGTGTTCAATGATTCATTAGTTGCGTGTAACACCCAGTGCTCATCACAACCCATGCCCTCCTCAATACACATCACCTAGTTACCCCAGCCCCCCAACCCCACCCCCTCTGAAACCCTTAGTTTGTTTCCTAGAACCCCTGGTCCCTCATGGTTCCTCTCCCTCTCTGAATGGGGACAAATACTTGTCCTTCTGTATCTGGCTTATTTCACCTAGCATAAAGTTTTCAAGGTTTATTCGTGTCGTAGCATGTGTCACAATTTCTACATTTTTGAATGTTAAACTAACCTTATATTACTGGGATACATCCCACTTTGCCATGATACGTTATCTTTATATGTATTCCCGAGTTCCATATGCTCAAGTTTTATTTAGAATTTTTGCATCTTTGTTCATGAGGAATTTTGGTCTAGTTCCTTTCTTGTCATGGCCTTGTCTGGTTGTGGTATCAGGGTAAAGCTGGCTGTATAGAGTGAGTTGTGCAATATTCTCTCTACTTTACTTCTCTGAAAGAGCTGTGAAGGATTACTATTACTACTTTCTATGTTTGAGAGAATTCGCCATTGTAACCATTTAGGCTTGGAGTTCTCTTTCTGAAGATTGTTAACTACAAATTTAATTTTTTAGTAGGTACTTGGATATTCAAGTTACCTATTTTTTCCTCAGTGGTTTGCATCACTCCAGGCAAGAGTGGAGTTGCCTCCTAGAGTAGGCAAGTTTCATCTAAGATTTTTAACTTGTTGACATATAGTCATTCATCATATTTCCTTGTTATCCTTGTGATATCTGAAGAATCTGTAATGACGTCACCTTCTCAATCCTCACACTGGTCATTTGTGTCTTTTCTGTTGCATGTTAAGTCTGGATAGAAATTTACCCCTTTCTTTCCTCTTTCAGAGAATCAGCTTTGTGTTTCATTGATTTTTCTCTAATGTTTTCCATTTTTTGTTTCATTGCTACCCACTCTAATCTGTATATTTTCTTCTGCTTACTTTGGATTATATTTTCTCTTCTTCATCTAGTTTTTCAAGGTGGAAACTGACATCATTGATTTGACACTTCTTTTCCAGTATACGTATTTACTATTTTAACAGCATATCACAAATTTTTGATAGATTTTATCATTTTCATTCATATGAAATACTTTCTGATTTCTCTTTTAATTTCTTCTTTAACCCATAGATTGTGATTACTTTTCAAATACATGGATATTTTCCTGAAATTTTTCTCTTCTTTATTTCTATTTTAATTACATTGGTCAGAGAACATAATTTGTATGACATGAATCCTTAAAATAAATGAGACTTGTTTGTGATCCAAAATAAGATAATTTTGGGCACACTTGAAAAGTGTGTATGTATTCTCATTTTGGGTAGAGTGTTCCAAAAATGATACTTACATCAAGGTAGTCAATTGTGGTGCAAAAATCTTCTATGTCCTTATTTTCTTTTTTATTCAAGTGTGGTTGACTTACAATATATTTAGTCTCAGATATACAACATATTAATTCAACATTTATATACATTATGAAATAAGTACTATCATAAATCTAGCTCCAATTTGCCATTTTACAAAATTGTTATATATTATTAACTGTGTTCCCTGTGCTGTACACTGTATCCCTGTGTCTTGTTTATTTTTTAAGTGGAAGTTTGTATTTTTTAATCCCCTTCCCGTGTTTGAACCATCCTCCCATTCCCCTCCCATTGGCAACCCCAAATTGTTCTATCTCTGAGGCTGTTTTTGTTTTGTTTTTGTCTGTTTATTTGTTGTGTTTTTTAGATTCCCCATGTAAGTGAAATCATATGATATTTGCTTTTTTTGGATGACTTATTTCTCTTAGCATAATATTCTCTAGATCGATCAATGCTGTCCCAAATGGCAAGATTTCATTCCTTTTTTTTTTTATGGCTGAGAAATATTCCATTATAAATATGTAAATCTAAACATAGAACATATAAACAGATATTTATATATGACCTATAAATGTAAGTATACACACACACAAACACATACATTCATGCCATATCTGCTGTATTCATTTATCTAACGATGGTTGCATTCTTCCATATCTGGTCTATTGTAAATAGTAATGCAATAAACGGGTGCATATATCTTTTCAAATTAGTGTTTTCATTTTCTTTGAATAAGTGCCAAGAAGTAGAATTTCTGGATCAAGGGTAGTTCTTTTTTTATTATTTAAATTCAATTAAAGTAGTTCTAAAATGATTTTTAAGATTTTATTTATTGGGGCGCCTGAGTGGCTCCGTCGGTTAGGTGGCTGCCTTCTGCTCAGGTCATGATTCCAGGGTCCTGGGATCAAGTCCCACATCGGGTTCTCTACTCAGCAGGGAGCCTGCTTCCCCCTCTCTCTGTGCCTGCCTTTCTGCCTGCTTGTGCTCTTTCTCTCTCTCTGTCAGATAAATAAATAGAACCTTTAAAAAAATAATAAAAAAAAGATTTTATTTATTTGAGAGAGAGAGAAAGCAAGTGGTAGAAAGGGACAGAGGGGGAAAGAGGGAGAGAGAGAGAGAAGCAGACTCCCCACTGAGCAGAGAACTGGTGTGGGACTCGATCACAGGACCCAGGGATCATGACCCGAGCTGAAGGCAGACACTTAACCAACTGAGCCAACCTGGTACCTCTAGAAGAGTTCTATTTGTAATTATTTGAACAACTTCCATACTGTTTTCCACAGTGGCTGCACCAATTTATGTTCCCACTGACAGTGCTCAAGGGTTCCCTTTTCTCCATATCCCGTACAAACACAATTTCTTGTTATTCTTGTCTTTCTGATAAGTAGCCTTTCTGACAGGTGTGAGGGTGATACATCATTATGGTTTTGACTTGCCTGTCCCTGATAGTTAGTGATGTTGAACATCTTCTTGCCCCCTGTGAGTCTTCTTTGGAGAAGTGTCTATTCAGGTTCTCTGCCCATTTTTTAATTGGGTCATTTGGGGTTTTTTTTGGTTTTTTTTTTTGATAGTGAGTTATGTGAGTTCTTTATATATTTTGGGTATTAATCCCTTGCAAATTTTATCTTCCATTCAGTAGGTTGCTTTTTCATTTTGTTAATAGTTTCCTGCACTGTTGAAAAACTTTTTAGTTTGATGCAGGTCCCAATTATTTATTTTTGCCTTTGTTGCCCTTCCCTAAGGACACAGATCCAAAATAATATTGCTGAGACCAATGCCCAAAACCTTACTGCCTTTTTTTCTTCTGGTAGTTTGATGGTTTATGGTCTTACATTTAAGTCTTTTCTTTTTTTTTTTTTTAAGTTTTATTTATTTTAGTTGTCTCTACACCCAGCTTAGGGCTCAAACTCATGACCCTGAGACCAAATAAGAGACACATTCTCTTCTGACTGAGCCAGCCAGGTGTCTCATATTTAAGTCTTTAATCCACTTTTGAGATTTTTCTACATATGATTTAAGAAAGTTGTCTAGTTTCATTCTTTTACATACTGGCTTTCCCAGTGCCATTTACGGAAGAGACTGCCTTTTCTCTGTTGTGTGTTCCTGATGGCTTTGTTGGAGATTAATTGATGGTGTAAGTTTACTTCTGGGCTGTTTTGTTCCACATGTCTGTTTCTGTACCAGTACTCTATTGTCTTGATTACACTAGTTTGGTAATATAGTTTGAAGTCAGGGATCATGGTAACTTGTTTTTCTTTGTCAAGATCACCTTGCTAATTGAGGCCTTTTGTAATGACCTACACGTTTTAGGATTATTGGTTATGGTTCTCTGAAAAATGCCATTGGTGTTTTGGGGTGCTTGGGTGGCTCAGTTAAGCATCTGACTCTTGATTTCAGCTCAGGTCATGATCTCGGGGTTGTGAGATCAAGCCCTGCCTTGGGCTCTGTGCTCAGCAGGGAGTCTGCTTTACTCCCTTTTCCTCTCCTTCTGCCCCTCCCCTGCTTGTCAAATAATTTTTTTTAAATGCCATTGCTATTTTGATAGGGATTGCATTGAAGCTATAGATTGATTCTGGTAATGTGGACATCTACGGGATCTTTTTTCCAATCCATAAGCACAGCATATTTGTGTCATCATTTTCTTTCACCAGTTTCTTAAAGTTTTCAGTGTATGGGTCTTTCACCTCCTTGGTTAAATCTATTCCCAAGTATTTTATTCTTTTTTAAAAAAGATTTTATTTAAAAAAAAAAGATTTTTTAAAAAATCTTTTAAAAGAGAGAGAAAGAACATAAGCAGGAAGGAGGGGCAGAAGGAGAGGGAGAAGGAGATCCCTCGCTAACCAGGGAGCCCAATGCACGATTCCATCCAAGGACCCTAGAATCATGACCCGAGCCAAAGGCAGACACTTAATTGACTGAACCACTCTAGCGCCCCACCCAAGTATTTTACTCTTTTTGGTGCAATTGTGAATGGTATTACTTTCTTAATTTTTCTTTCTAATAGTTCATTACTAGCATATAGAAGTGCCACTCACATTTATGTCAAATTTGTACCCCTGTAGGGAAGCCTGGGTGGCTCAGTTGGTTAAGCAGCTGCTTTTGGCTCAGGTCATGATCATCAAGGTCCTGGGATTGAGTCCCACATCAGGCTCCTTCCTCAGTGGGGAGCCTGCTTCTCCCTCTGCCTCTGCCTGTCTCTCTGCCTGCCTCTCTGCCTGCTTGTGTTCTCTCTCACAAATAAATAAATAAAATCTTTAAAAAAAAAATTTGTACCCCTATACCTTTACTGAATTCATTTATTCTAATAGGTTTTTGGTAGAGTCTTGAGGGTTTTTTATTTATGGTATCATGTCTTCTGTGGATAGTGATAGTTTTACTTGTTTTCTAATTTGGATGCCTTTTATATCTTTTTCTTGTCTGATTGTGGTTGTTAGGGCTAAGTACCGTGCTGAATAAAAGTGGTGAGAGTGACATCCCTGTCTTGCTCCTGATCTTAGAGGAGAGGCTTTAGGTTTTCACTGTTGAGTAAGATGTGGTTGTGGGTTTGTCATATGTAGCCCTTATTATATTGAGATATAGTCCCTGCTTTATTGAAAGAGGGTTTTTTTTTTATTACAAATAAATGTTAAATTTTAGCAAATGCTTTTTTTTGCATCTATAGAGATGATCATGTGATTTTTATCCTCTGTTTAGGTGGTGTGTCACATTAATTGGTTTATGGCTATTGAACCATACTTACATCCTTAAAATAAATCCCACTTGATCATGGTGCATGACCCTTTAACTGAATTGTTGAATTCAATGTGCTAATGTTTTCTTGAGGATTTTTGTATCACTGTTCATCAAGCATATTGGCCTGTAAGTTTCTTTTTTCTTTTTCCTTTTCTTTCTTTCTTTTTTTTTTCTTTTTCTTTTTTGGAATGTCTTACTCTGGTTTTGGTATGAGGGTAAAGTTGGCTTTACAGAATGAGTTTGGAAGTGTTTTTCTTCAATTTTTTTAGGAATATAGGTATTGGATCTTCTTTAAATGTTGGCAGAACTTACTTTTGAAATTGTCTGGTCCAGACTTCTGTTTGTTGGGAGTTTTCTGATTATTGATTCGAGTTCATTACAAGTAATGGGTCTGCTCAGAGTTTTTATTTCTTCCTGATTCAGTCTTAGAAGATTGTATATTTCTATAATGTGTGAGTTTCTTTTAGGTGCTTTAATTTTTTGGAAAGTAATTATTTGTAGTAGTCTCTTATCCTTTGTATTTTTATGGTACTACTTTTAACTTTTGTTTTTGATTTTACTCTTTTGGGTCCTCTCTCTTTTCTTCTTAAAAAGGCTAGCTAAAAGTTGATCAATTTTGCTTATATTTTCAAAGAACTAGCTTTTTGTTGAACTGATTTTTTTCAATTTTTTCTATTTTCTATTTTTAGACTAGTTTTTATTACTTCCTACTTTCTACTTACTTTGGGCTTTGTTCTCCTTTTTCTAGTTTCTTGACGTATAACGTTAGATTGTTTATTTGAAATTTTTCTTGTTTCTTGAGGTAGGTCTGTCTCACTATGAACTTCCCTCTTGGAAGTGATTTTGCGGCATCCCATTGATTTTGGGATAAATCCGCATAGACTCATGTCTAGGTATTCTTTAAATTTCCTCTTAGATTTCTGTGTTGACAACATTAGTTATTTACTGTTAGGTTGTTCAACCTTCACACTATTTGTGTTTTCCCAGTTTTCGTCTTACAACTGATTTCTAGTTTCATACCATTATATTTGAAAAAGATGCTAGGTATGATTTCACACCTAGCATCTGATGCGTATGATACTGGATAATCTATCCATTGATTTAAGTGAGGTGCTAAGTCCCCCATGATTATTTTGTTGCCATCAGTTTCTTTCTTTAGGTGTCTCAGTATTTGCCTCATAAAACCTGGTGCTCCTGTGTTGGGTGCAGATATATTTATAAATGTTGCATCTTGTAGGATTAATCCTTTTATCATTTTGTAATGCTTTTCTTGGTCGCTTTTTAGTCTTTTTTTTTTTAAAGTCTATTTGGTCTCATAAAAAATATTTCTACCCTACCTTCCTTTTCATTTCCATTTTTATGGAATATTCTTTTTTTTATCTTCTCACTTTCAGTTTGTGTGCACCTTTAGATCTGAAGTGAGTCCCTTGCAGTCAGCATTTAGATGGGTCTTGTTTTTTAATCTGTTCAGCTACCCTGTGTCTTTTGATTAGAGCATTTACTCCGTTTACATGTAAAGTAATCATTGGTAAATGTAAAGTAATCCTTGCCATTTAGTTGCTTGTTTTCTGGTTGTTTCTGTAGGATGTTTTGTTTTGTTTTTGTTTTTGTTCCTTCTTCTCGTTCTGCTCATTTGTGATTTTATACTTTCTTGAAGTGTTAGGCTTGGATTTCTTTTTATTTCTTGTGTATTTGTTAGAGATGCTTGGTGTATGGTTACCATGAGATTCATATATAACATTCTATGTGTATAGCGATCTATTTTAAGTTGATGGTCACTTAAATTCAAGTGCATTTTAAGAGCTCTACGTTTTTATCCTCCCCTCACGTTTTATGATTCTACATATTCTACATGTTACTCCTTTACATAACCCCTGACTAATTATTGTATGTTTAGCCCATTTTACTACTTTTGTCTTTTAACCTACATACTTGCTATGCAGGTGGTTGATTCACTACTTTTAGTATATTTTTAGTTTTACCAGTGAGGTGGGTTTTTTTTTTTTCCTATAAATTTCCTATTTGTGATTATGGTCTTTCCTCTTCCAATTAAAGAAGTCCTTTGAACATTTCTTATGAAATCAGTTTGGTGTTGGTGAACTCCTTTAGCTTTTGCTTATTTGGGAAATTTCTCATCTCTTCTGCTATTCTGAGTAATAATCTGGCCAGGTAGCATATTCTTGGTTGTAAGTTTTTTTTTATTTAGTTTTCTGGTTTTTTTCCTCTCAGCACTTTGCATATATTGTGCCACTCCCTTCTGTCCTGTAAAGTTTCTGCTTAAAAATCAGCTGAGAGTCTTATGGGGCTTCCCTTTTACATATCAAGTTGTTTTCTTTTGCTGGTTTTAAGATTTTTACCATTGACACTTTGATTATACTGTGTCTGGGTGTGGGTCTCTTTGATTCCGTCTAACTTGGGACTCTATATGCTTTCTGGACTTGGATGTCTGTCTCCTTTTTCATGCTGGAGAATTTTGAGTCATTATTTCTTCAGATAGTTTGTTTCTCTTTCTGTCTTATCATCTTCTGGGACTCCTTATTGGTAATGTTCGTAAGCTCGATGTTGTCCCAGAGGTCCCTTAAACTATCCTCAATTTTTGTTTTAATTTGTTTTTTCTTCTTACTCCTGATTGTGTGGTTTCCAGTATCCTGTCTTTCACATCACTGATGTATTTTTCTGCTGTAATTCCCTATAGTGTATTTTTCATTTCAATTATTGTATTCTTCATCTCTGATGGGTTATTTTTGTATTTCTTTTGGTTCTCACTGTTTTCATCCATTCTTCTCTTGAGTTTGGTGAGCATCTTTATGACATTTACTTTGAAATCTTTATCAGGTAGATTGTCGCCATTTTATTTAGTCCTTTTTCTGAAGTTTCTTGTTCTTTTGTATGGAACGTACTCCTCTGTCTTCTCATTTTGTCTCTGTGTTAGTTTCTATATAGAACGGACATCAGTCAGGTCTTCTGGTCTTGAAAGAGTGCCTTTATGTGGAAGGTGTCCTGTGTGGCACAATAGTGCAAACTTTCCAGTCTCCTGCACCAGATGCCCAGAAGTGACCCCTCTGTGGGTTACTTATACCCTCCTGCTGTGTCTAGGTTGTGATTGGTGTGGACTTACTGGTTTGCAGATCTGCCCCTGTGCAGCTGTCTACCTAGTCTGGCTGCAACTGCTGCAGGGTGCTTGAAAGTGTGGCTAGCTCCCAACCATTCAGCTGAGGGGCTCAGCCATGACTATTGCAGGCACACAGTGTGTAGGGTTTGCCCCCAGCATGACTGGTGTTGAGGTTTGGCTGAACTCTTGTGGGCATTCTAGTGTGCAGGACTACCCATCTCCCCACCCCCAGGGCAAGGGTTGGTAGGGAACCTTACTAATTTTCTGTGTACTTGCTCTATCAACTAATAAGAGTTATTGAAATCTCACACTATAATTTTGGTATTTTCTGTTTCACCTTGTGGTTCTATTTGCATTTGCTCTATGTATTTTTAAGTCCTCTTATTGGGTGCATAAATACTGAGGATTTTTATGCCTTTTTAATGAGTATCATTATGATTCTTTATTCCTGCTAATATTTTTTGCTACGAAACCTACTTAACATAGCCCCTCTAGCTTTCTGTTATATATGGTATATCATTCATTTATTTAGCTTCCTTTCAAACATAGTCTATCTTTTCTCACGCATTTTAACCTATTTGCTTTTCATATTTAAATTTTGCTTCTTGTAGATAACATTTGGTTGGCGTTGCTTTTGTTTACTAATGTGACAAACTCCCTTTTAATTGAAGTATTTAGACCATTTACACTTAAAGTCATTGTCAATGGTTAGATTTAAATTTGTTATCTTGCTATTTGAGTTGTATCTTTGCCATCCATTCTTTGTTTTCCTCCCTTAATTTAGACTATTTTTTATGATTCTATTTTATTTCCTTTGTTAGCTCCTTGGCAAAACTCTAATTTTTTTATTTGAGTCATTAGTTTGGAATTAATATAAGTACTACTCAGCAGTCCATTTTAAGTTCGCATTGCACTACTTCATATTACTATAACTATACAAGAGTACACTTCCCATTTCTTGCCTTCCAACCTTTGTACTATTGTTGTTAAACATTTACTTTTATGTATTGTAAACCTCACACTAAACTGTACTGTTTTTGTTTACTTTATCAGTTCTGTTTTAAAGAAATGTAAATCTAAAAATCCTACATGTTTACTGATCTTTAACATTTTTGGCACATTTCATTTCTTTGTATAGGTCCATGCTTCCCCCTGTTAATATTTTCTCTTACTTGAGGGACTTCCTTTACATTTCTTGTAGAACAGGTTTGCTGGTGATGAATTATTTTAGCTTTTGTCTGTCCAGCAAAGAATTTCTTTCATATTCATTTTTAGAAGACTTTTTTCTGGATGTCGAATGCTAGGTTGACAGTTTGTTTCAGTATATTAAAGATGTTACTCCATTGTCTTCTTACTTATGTGAGAATGTAGGGTTTTGTTCTGGCTGCTTTTAGGAGTTTCTTTGCCACTCTTTTTAAGCAATTTGATCATAATTTCGCTTGGTTTAGTTTTCTTCATGGTTCTAATACTTGAACTTCTTGGACTGTGGTTTTCTAGTTTTCAGAAACTCGGAAAAAAAAATCCAGTCATTTCTTCAAAATTTTATGCCCTACTCCCCCCCCTGCAGATTCCAGTTATATGTATATTATGTTATTTATGTTGTCCCCCAGATCCCTGGTGTACTTTTTAATCTGCTCATTCTTTCCTCTTTTAATTTCTCTCTCCCTTTCTTCATTTGCTCATTCTCTTTCTTTTATTTTTACTTTTTATTCTCTCTTCTATTTTTCATTTCTGATAGCGTTTATTGCTATGACCTCAAATTTACTAATCTTTTCTTCTAAAATGTCTAAACTGCCACTAATTTCTCCACATTATTTTTCAATCGGACATTGTAGGTTTCATTTCTAGAAGTTTAATTTGTTTTTTTAAAAATATCTATGTCACAGCTAAGGTTTTTTTAAAGATAAAGAATACAGTTATAATAACTGTTTTAATCTATTAACTGTTTTAATATTGCCTGCAAACTCCCATTTGGTAGTTCTGGGACAGTTGTATTGATTTTGTTTTTTCCTCCTCATATGGGTCCTATATTTCTGGTTTCTTTCATGACTTTTAATGTTTTATTGGACACCAGGTGTTGTGAATTTTTACCTACTTTGGTACTGGATTTTTTTTAATCCTACCAACATTCTTGAGATTTATTCTGGGATGAAGTTAATTAATTAAGTTAATCAAGTCCTACCATGACTTGCTTTATTCATAATACTTAATGGTCATGTAATAGGAGTTTTTATTCAGCAGTTAAAGTTCATAAGTGCGGGTTTTACATGGACATAGGTATTATGCTGATGGTTTAATTACATACCTTTTTGCAGTGAGTAACTACTCACTGATAGTTGTATCTCTTAGAGTTGCTTTCAAGATTTGTTAGAAAGTGCCTGAGTAATATTTACTTGAGGGCTAATTAATCCATACAAATGTGGGGAATTTTTCTATGTGACAAAAGAAATGCATGGTTTTGTTTGGCATATAGTTCTCTTCATATACAATTACCTTGAACCTACAAATTAATTCATTTAGATGTTCCATGTTTGTGCTGACTTTTTTCTTGTGATTGACTCAATGCATTATGAGAAGAGTATGTCATATTTGTTATCTACAGTGTTTTGTCAATTTCTTCCTAAAACTCTAGTTGTTGGACATTATGTTTTGGGGCCATGTTATTCAGTGCATTTTGTGTCATTATCATTATTTTTCACTTATTTCCTTTTTCTTTCTTCCTCCCTTCTTCCCTCCCTCCCTTCCCTTTCTTTCCTTTTTGTTTCTTTCCCTTCTTTCCTCCCTCCCTCCCTCCCTCTCTCCTTCTTTCCCTTTTCCCCTCCTATTCTTCCTTTCCTTTTTTTCTTTCTCTCTTTTTCCTTTGTCAGGTTCATAGCTTACCTCTTTTTTCATTTGATTTTTTTTTCCCTTTCAAATCCTTCTTTTTCTTCTATTAAAATGGCTATGTGTTTTTTGTGTATTGTTTTTTTGGGGGGTCTTTTTTTTACTTTAATTTTTATTTATTTATTTTTTAATTTTTATTAACATATAATGTATTATTTGTCCCAGGGTACATGTCTGTGAATCGTCAGGCTTACACATTTCACAGCACTTAACATAGCACATACCCTCCCCAATGTCCACAACCCAGCCACCCTATCCCTAACCCCCCGCCTCCCAGCTACCCTTAGTTCATTTCGTGAGTCTAGGAGTCTCTTATGGTTTGTCTCCCTCCCCATCCCTTCCTGTTTCATTTCTCTCTTTTTTTGGTCTCTTTAACTCATTGCTTTATCTTCAAACTCTGTATCATTTTGTTTCAATGTGCTTCTTGTGGAAAAAATAACACATTGCTAGAGATTAGCTTGTATTTTTCAGTCCAATATCAGAGTTTCTCTTTTTTGCTTTTTTTACCTTAACATCCTTATATGTACAGTAAAACTATTTTATTAAACATAATGTGCTTTTGTGTTTCTTCTTTCCTACATACTCTGCCCCCCTTTCTAATCCCCACCCCACTAGTTTGAATCTTATACACAAAATTTTCTTTATCTCATTGGTTACACTTAATTTATTATTAATCATATATGTTATGCTTCCCTATGAAATTTTTTTTTTAAAGATTTTATTTATTTGACAGAAACACAGCGAGAGAGGGAACACAAGCAGAGGGAATGGTAGCGGGAGAAGCAGGCTTCCTGCCGAGCCGGGAACCCGATGCGGGGCTCGATCCCAGGACTCTGGGATCATGACCTGAGCCGAAGGCAGACGCTTAACGACTGAGCCACCCAGGCGCCCCTTCCCTGTGAATCTCTTATACTTAATAAAAACAATATACTTACTCTTTGTAAGATGACTCCTGTAGTTTCCTCTCCCTTTTCTCTTGTCACACTCTCGGGTCTGAGTCCGGACCTCAGCACCTGCATGTTGGTATCAACTAGAACTTAGTTTAGGATGATGAATAATGATTTTATCCTTGCTTCATAAACAAAAGCAAGCTTTGTTACGTCATTTACTTACTTTCACTTACCAAAAATAATATTCTTTAGGACGTGTTTTCTTTTTTGCTGTAGTACTTCCTTTGGGAGCATTTTCTGAAAGATCTGTGTTGAAAATCTACTTCTGACCTCATATTTAAATGACAGCTATCTGTCTTGAATAGAAATTGTATTTCTGAGGTGTCTTATTTTTGTCTCTAAGTTCATGCACTCCTGCAGGTATCAACTAACTTCTTTAGTAATGTGGACTCTAGGGAGAAGATACAATCAAAGCCTTGGCAGAGGGGAAGAGTGTTTGATTCTCTAGCATTAGAAACTCTTGGGCTCGACTCTACCATTTTTTCCATCCCTCTACCACCTGAATCTGTCTCTCACAGAATTGTTTTATGCTTCCACTTTGGACACTGATGTTTTCTAAGACTGGGCTCCATTAGTTTGGATTTTGTAAACTTCAGGATACAGAGGGAAAGAGGAGGAGAAAGGCAGGCTCCAGGGAGGCTACGTCTGCCTGTACCTGTGTTACCCATTCTGCGCACTACTTGTGTTCTAGCACTAATTCCCTACTACATTAAATCCCTTGGTTTCTGGCTCCTATCCATTCCTGAGGTCCTCTGGAAAGGAAATACTTTCCATGTTTCTCCTATCACTCCATGTACCAGCACCCTCCCAGTCTTCTCAGGCCATCTGCTAGAGCCCTCATTTTCTCATTTTATCTTTTGGTCATTCCATTTGGATATAGGATCCTTTGCCTCTGGGTTAACACTGGGAAATATAGCTTAGGTCCTTTCCATTTAGGCATCCTTTTATTCTTATTTGGGGTCTCTGACATCTATCCCACCTAGCAGGGACACTATATTGGCACTTCTAGACCCAAGCATCTAAGTTGTAGTCATTCTTGCTCCAAATTTCCCTTTCTCACATTCTTTTTGGTTGGAGACACTGCTTTTACATTTTACTTCTCTCCTCAGAGATTCATAAAATAAAACTTCTTGGGGATTTTGAGATGCCATTCACAAATCTTCATTTTCTCTAACAAAGTCAAAGCCGAGAGTCTCTGAGTCCCAGCCCTTGGTGACAAATTGGTGACCTTTAGAATTCCAGATGGAACATTTAGGTCTCAAACTGTGGCTTTTATATATTAACCTAAAAAGTTAAAGTGTGTATTAATCTAAACAGATGTTAGCTTTGGAAACTAATAGCAAAGGGAATCAATGATTTTTTTCCTGCCCACCCTTTGGCCTCACTTCCTTTTATTCCAAAGCTGACTGCATTGCTTATTTATCAGTGGGGTCTGAGATTTCTCCATGAACATAGTCACCCCAACAGTAGCTGAGGTCCACAGTGAGGTCAGACTCATTTTCCTTGAGCCAATTCAGCACATGCCTTTCCTGAGGTGAAGCCATCAAAGTCTGTGGGGTTGCCTAGGAGGAGACCCACCAAAATCAAATATCTTCTAGACACAATCCATAGTGCATAAAAATTAATCAAGTCCTACCATGACTTGCTTTATTCATAATACTTAATGGTCATGTAATAGGAGTTTTTATTCAGCAGTTAAAGTTCATAAGTGCGGGTTTTACATGGAGATAGGTATTATGCTGATGGTTTAATTACACACCTTTTTGCACACCAAAGGAAATGGGTTATGCAGGTTTTGTAATTAAGGAAGGACTTCAGAGAGAGAATGAACCTGAGGTGAACTGACCTTTTTGAAAATGTTTATTTTTATATTAGTAACTCTTTGAATATGTCCAACCCAGGAAATGAAACTAGAAGTTGTTTTTATATAAACAACAAGCTTCATGCTTGCTTGTGGTCTCTCGACACACTCGCATGCACACACAACACACACACACACACAATTCTCTAGTTCTCATGACAGAAATTAAAATTTTTCTTTTGTGAGCTTAATTTAGCACTAAGTAGTTACTAAATCTCCTTTCCTTCATGGACTTTTCCCTCATCAATTTTAAGTTCATTAGGTAAGTCATCTAATGTTGGTGCAAAAATAATTGAGCTGGATCTCCAAACTCTTGATTTCACTGAGTCCAAACGATGCAATTTCTCCAAATTAGATTTTGTTTTCATGGGACAAGATTTCCTACCTTCTCTGTGTTACTGAAACCAAAATATCATTTACTCTTTCCTTCCCTTAACATACACTTCTGCACGTATCCATGTCCAACCTCTTCCCTAACTCCAAACTCCATTGGTTAGCTGCCTACTCAGCATCTCAAATGGATGATTGGGAAGGTTCTGAGTTTTAAAGTCTAGAAAAATCTTCTGATAATACCATAAATCTGTTCCTCTTATAGTCTTTCTGGTTTGGTCAATGACAACCCTATCCTTTCAAATTTATCCCACCAAAAACACTTGGGTTCTCCACTGACCCTTCTTATTTCTCATGTTGGACACCATATTTAGCAGCTAGCTCCATTTGCTCTATTTTCAAAATATAACCCCTTCTCACAATCTCTGCTTCTGCCCCCTTAGTCTTAGCCACCAGTCTTTCTTATAATGGATCCCTCTGTTTCTATATTGGCTTCATTTGGCTACATTTATAATGCAGCAGTCAAAGGAATCCTTTTAAACCCACGTCACTGAATGCCATGCTTATGCTCATAACCTCCAATGGCTTCCATCTCACTGAGAAGAAAAGTGAATGTCTCCATAATGAGGTCATTGATACGTACCATTATCTGCTGCCCATTACCTTTCTATCCTGGCTTCTTACCACCCTCTTTTCGACTCTCTATATTCCATCCTCAGAGCCCTTGCCCTTTTTGTTTCTTCTAGGGAAAATGCTTTTCTTCCACAGATCTACTTGACTTGCTTCCTTCAGATGTTTGTTCAAATCTCACCTTATCACTGAGGCTTTTCCTATCACCATCACCCCACTGGCCCTCTCTCTGGTGCTCTCTATCCCACTGCCCTGTTCTCTATTTCTGCCAACCACTTACCGCCATCTAACCTACTATGCGTGGTCTGTTTCCTCTTTCTAGAAAGGAAACTTGAGGCAGGGGTTATTGTCTGCTTTGTTTACTACTGAATCCCCAGAGTCTAACAAGATGTCTGACATACAGTAGGCACTCAGCAAAACTGCTTGTCACGTAAATGGTCTGTCTCCAAAGTGTGACTAGATTACAAGCAACTTCAGGGCTGGGAAGTATCTCTTTCACTGCTGTGAGCTCAATACAATGTTTAGCACACTAGTGGGGGGTAGTGGACACTTGTTGTTCTGGCTTTCCCAGCACTGCTGTGTTTTTTAGAGGGAATAGTTTGCATCTCTTCACTGTGATTCTGGACAGTCGAGCAAACCTAGCTCTCACAGGCATGGCCAGGTGGAGGATGTCCCTCTTGTTGTCGGTCATCACGACTGCCTGGGAGATGAGGGGATAACCCAAGCTGCGTCAATCAGAGTCCTCCCCTAGACTTCTCCGATGGTAAGAGCAGGGGATATGTATTCGGGGTTTACAAATAGAGCGCTGCCTATGGTCCACTTCCTTACCACACAGAGGAAAACATGGGCAGTATTTAAAATACTGAGCAGCTGGTATGCCATAGCCACCCATTAGTCAGAAGTGGACACTGACCAGAAAGGGTGACGCTACCATATAGTTGTGCGTCAGCTGTGTTTCAGCTGCAGACACTCACCTGGGTGTATAAATTTCACAGGTTTATACACAGGGAAATGCAGTGTTTGGGGGTGGGGATGGAGGAAAGGAGAGAATTCTTTATGTGTCTCCTCTTGCTCTCCTCTTTAGCATCTTTCATACTCTTAATTGACATGCTTATTTGAGACTAGGAACACGTTTTTGGAAAAATCCCCAGTTTTGGAAAGCTGTGCTCAAGTGTTAGTGACCCCTCTCTCTGTTTAGCTGTGATTCTGCATGTGAGCCTTGTGTTCAGTCAAGGCTGAAGCCGAATTCCCTTTGATCAAAAAATGAGACAAATGATATAAAATTTATGCAAGTCATTTTCCAGTGACCTGAAGGAACTCTTCCTTTTTGGCAACTTTGATTACGTTGGACTTGGTGAGAGCACAAAACACTAATTTGGCCTCCCTTCTAGCCCCAAAGAGATGTCATTTTTCTCTCTAATACTAGTGTGTTTTAAAGCCTTAATTTGATCTGCAAAAGGACAGAAGAAGAATTTAGAACATGGTTTTGACCTGTCACGTGACTCTCACGGAGCTGTGATCATGATTCGTCCAGCCCCTGCCTCTGTCTTGATCGCCATCTTGCCTGTGCTTTCCCACATGTTTGGAGCTCGAGACATACAGATCTTCCTACAGATTCTTGAACACAGAATGCTCTCTTCTGCCCTAGGGCCTTCACGCATGCTGTTCCCTCTGTGAAGTGCCCTAGCCCCTTAGTTCACTCGTAAGGACTATTCAAGTCCAAAAGACAACAGAAGTCTGGGGATGTCCCCTGAGCAGGGAAGGCGATGGGCTGGTTCGGAAGCATCATTGACAGGGTGGCTTCTCCAAAGGAAAATAAAGGGGGTGTTGTACTTGGGAGAACTACACCATCCACCTCACTGATTCTTGCCTTTCTGGTGTTTACTCAATCTCTCCTCTTCGCAGACGTCTTCCCTCAGCTCTCCTCTCAAAAGCACGTCTCTGTGTGTATTGCACATTCTTGTAACATTTGAAATTTTCTCTTTCTGTTTGAAGCTACTAGACTAAGTCCTGGCCCCCAGCTGGAGTGTAGAGGACATGAGGATGGGCATTGAGTCTGGTTTTTCTCAACATTCTTCCCCATTTATTAAGAATCCATTCATTGGTTTACTTGTCACATGGTCCACCATTTTGCTTCGTCATCAGAACGATCCTGTCACGCGAGAATGGGCACTGAAGCTCGGAGAGGTTTAAGTCACTTGCCCATTGTCGTACAGGCACCAAGAAGGCAGGGCTCCTGATATCCTGCCTATCTGGCTCCCGTTCCCGACCCGCATGTTCCAGCGTCCGACCTCATTCCCCAGCAAGCACATGCAGGGTGGTCCTCCAGGAAAGAAGACAGAGTGGGCCTTGTCCTCGTGGAGCTCACCATTGCTCTACCATCTTCTGCAGACACACTGGAGAAAGAGATTCTAGGTAGAGAGGTGGTTATCTACCTATTAGAAAGACTCCTGATGAACCTCATGAGGAGGACCTGAGGAAGGTATAGGGCTGTTCACCGTTGGGTCAGGTGCAAGAGTTCGTCCTGTTTGAGGTGAGGCTAGTCAGAAAGCCCCTGTGATGCACCGTCAATTGAATCTTTTTTCTGCACCCAGGCATTGTTCTCCTGCCTCTGTGTTTAATACTGGGCACTGCTGGCTATAGGGGGTTCACATTTAAATGGCTTTTTACACATAATTTGACAGCTTTGGAATACCCTAAAAATGAACATCAGTGATTGTACCTTACAGCTAGATGATCCTGTGAGATATAAGATCGCTGAGAGGGTCTTTGGAGATAGGTGGCATGACCAGCACTCATCTGTGGGCTCTAGAGGAAACCATGGACATGACCTTGGGTGTGTCCCTGAAGAAGCCCCAGCGTCGTCCTCTGAAACATGCTGTTGAGCATTCCTACCTTGCAGGTTTGGTATAACGATCATGGAGGTGATCCTGGGTTTGGTTGGCCTTGCAACAGAGTGGGAGGCTTGATACGGGCAGGGGGTGGAGGCGGGCATTCAGGCCGCCTCCGTCCTTGCCAGCAGGGTGATGTTGCTTCCTTTACTCTGCACATGTGAGCATCCATTTGTGGTCCTCACGCAGGGGGATGGGAGAGCAGCAGCAAAGCATGCAAGGGAGCGTTTCGGCCTTTTCAATTTGGAGGAAGACACGCCATGTGAAAGACGCAAAGGAAGACATGATGTTGGGAGGTGCTAAGCACAGTGGAAACAATAAAGTGGGCAAGGGGATACGGAACGTGGAGGGTTGAGTGGGCAGAGAGGGTGCCATTTGTAACGTATGGTCGGGAAAGTCCTTTCTGCTATGACCCTTGAAGGGAGGGAGGATGGGAGCCACACAGAGAGCCCGGAAAAGAACATCCACTGCAAAGGGAATAGAAACCCTGAGCCTGGAGGTGCAGTGGGCTGGGTGCCTGGGAAGCGCCCGGTGTGGCCAGTGTGGCTGGAAGGGAGCCCGGAGAGAAGGCTGTGTCCTCACCTGCATGAAACTGATTTAGCACCACCTCCTCAGGACTTACCAAGCTGGACTGTGCATAGTGCTCGGGTCGGGGAGCCATTAGAACGAGGGGTTTGCCATCTGCTCGATACATGGTAACTGCAGAGATGATTTTATTTAGGTTTTTTTTCCTGTAAATTTCTAGGTAACCCTGCTGGGAAGCCCCATGCCTCTGACATTGCAGCTTTCTTGCCTCTGCTTAGATCTTTTCCTTGCTTCCTGCTCGCTGGCGTATTTACTCATCCTTTGGATTCCAGTTACATTGGGCAGCCTCCCTGACTGTCCCTAGTACAATTCGGTGATGTTCTTACGGACTCCGGGACTTCCTTTCTCATTAGCGCTTACGCATTACGGGGCACCTTAGCACCCCAGAACTCTCTTCCCAGTGACCCATTGGGTCCAATGAGGCCACGGCTGGGTTTACCTTAGTTCCAGTTGTGTATCCAGTGTTGAGTCTGAGCAGGTCGTTTAATGCTTATTCGTGGGTGGGTGGATGGATGGAGGCACGCACACCCGGTAGGGAAATTTGTCCCTAACGGGGCATGCTACAAGGCAGAGTTCAATTAGACAATTATTACAATATTGGTGAAATATGGAGTGCCACACCAGCTCTCTCAGTCCGAGACCACGGATTTCATCAAGAATAGTCCCTACAGGGGAACATGTTATTAAATGTTTAGAATTTTAAAATTGGAAGGAACCCATTTGGTCATGTGCTTAAGTAACCTCCATTAACAGAAAGAGGAAAAGGTAGGACCAAAGAGATGAAGTGACTTATCAAGGTCTCCCAGGCTATTAGAGTCAGGGCTGAGATGGTAACCTGGCATTTGGATTCTCTAGCATTTGATTCAAGGAGTGCCGTGCTTGGCGCTGTCTACTTCAAGGGTCCCGGGATCCAAACACTGAGATACTCTATATTGGATCCTAGGTAGATAAATCCACTGCTTGGGAGGAACTGCTACGCTATGTTTCAGGGTTTGGGTGTTTTTTGACTCGATGCATTTTGTGGTCAGGAAACTACCAGTTTGATGTGACAGCTACAAAAACCCTTCAGCCTAGTTGAATACTTGTGCAAGTGTTTTTCTGGAGCAGACCTACAATGCTCCAAAGTACTTGACTGATTCTTTGCCTCCATCCATAGAGTCCTAAAGTAGCAAGCTTGATTTGAAAATAAATTATTAGTAAACATTTGAAAGTGAGAAACAAATTATTCCCAGAACACTTGGCTCATTCCTTGAAATACACTCTTGAGAATTGCTGAGATTCTGTTCCGTGAGAACGCTTGAATCTCTCCCTAAATCATAACATGGGTAAACTTACCGAAATATTTTTACAATTTTATTAGAGGTTTTAATTCACTGCTTTATCTATCTCTGTTAGACTGCAAAATAGCTTTAAATATTCAAGTGGTAATTAATGAATCTTTTATGTTGCAAATCAAACATTTTCATCTGTGCGCCGGTGGAGTAGCAGCGAGGAAGGATTTCAGGAATAATTGTTTCTCCCAATTCCACACTGTTGACTAGCTCTTGTACCTTACATTTTAGGAGTGGGTTTGCCTTTGTTGCCTAGTGGGGCTCACGCTCAGCGTGGACGATGTCTGCTGTCTTTCTGGAGGTCAGGATTTCTTATGTGTTTCCTGCCAGAGACATTCCCGACTAGATGGAAAGTCTTTGAATGTGGAATTTTTGCTTGAGTGCAAAATAATAAAAAGCATGTGTATGTTAAAAAAAAAAGGATCAGCCTAATGGCAAATGAGCATTGGCTTACATTAATATTCTATTACAGTAAAAACTTCTATTTAATAAATTTTCTCCAGACTTTTTTTTTTCCTCCCAGAATCTAACGTATTTTTCTAAGTGGCATGCCAACCTAAGGAAAGTATATATGATACGTTTGATTTATGTTAAGTCAATAACGCACACAAGCCATTTAAAATTGTTATGTTAAGTGTGGAAATAGCAGCCCAAGGAAACACATACAGTACTATATATTCAGAAGGGAGAAGTGTTAGCTTTTCAGGGGCTTGAAATGCCTTGCAAATATTATTCTATTTAAAAGATATTTTAAAAATGTGCTTTGTGTCAGATGGCAATAAAGCAAGTCTGAAATCCTGTGACATAGGTCAGAACCCCAAATGAAGCTAGTATTAAAGACTTCACATGACAAAACAGTTGTCCTTTTCTCTGCCACTCATGAAAAATGGCGTCGTGAGAGCAGCTCTTGAGAACGTTCACGAAAGGACCGACCAATTCTTCACCAGAAGCCACTCTGTGTTCTTCCCTAATTAATACTGGACTCGGTGACATTTATGTATCAGAGCAATAAGCTAAACAGGAAACAATTTATGTCACCTAAAGCTTTTTAACAAATCGATGCAACTATTTGTAATTGCTTGTTTCACAAGATTAAAAGTGCTAAGGCCTGATCTTCGCCCACGGATTTGTGGTCAACCTGACCTGTGCTTCCGTTGCTTTAAAAAAAAAAAAAAAAAAAAAAAAAAGGAGGGGGGAGTTGATCAGCACTGACTTCCATCGAGTAATCCATATTGCTAATATTTCAGGAATTTTAATGTAGTTACAATTTATAGCCGATCAAATGTGGTTACCTAAATTGCTGTTGCTAGTAGACAGTTTAACTGTCTTTATTAATTACAGTATAATTTAATGTTTGAGTACCGGCACTTGTGTTGGTCATTTTTACAGCTAGAGCAGTTATCTGCCTTATGACGAACCATTTTAGCATTTTCAATGGAAATTTGCTAATATGATGAGTGATAAAAATGTCACAAGCTGGTAAATAATGATTATTGCTTTGGCTGAAATTAATTCTTGAAAGGCCGGTTACCTTCAAATTAACATTATAACTTGAAGCTTGTCTTTTTCTCCTCCCTATATTCTTGGTAGAAGCCCCCAGCACCCCCCAAAAAATAGCATTCCATCATTTCAAATATGTATTTGATGGTATTAAGCATCGAATGTCATTGTACAGAGTGGAAATAAGACGACATAGGGTTTTGTTTTTTTTAAAAATAAAATCCTGTTTAAAAATAAATAAAAGTAGGTTATATCTAGAGTGATGGCTTTCTAATCCAAATATTGTCCCAGTTAAACCAGTGTTTTTGTATGTAATTTAATTTCCCTCCAGTGTGAATTCTGTCTTAAACCTTTCATCAGTCAGTCAGTTCCTTAAATGAAGTTTGAGACCCAACATCACTTTATTTTAATAAAGAATACTTTTATTTGACTCAACTACAATGAAGATGAAAGATAAATTGTGATTACTACCCTCTATGTAAATATGTAATATCAAAGAAGACAAAATCTAGTAAGAAAGACTAATTACACTTTGTTTTGGTCTATGGGGGGGCGAGGGGGATATTGTTAATATCATGCAGCTGTTTGTGTTGATGTGAAATCAGTCTTACTGAGTTTAGGTTCTTTCTATTCAAAGGCTTCCATTTAAAAGAAGAGCATGTATTTTGGGCTTGCTGCCTCGTTTACCTGAGCAACCGGCCTTAAATGAATGTGTACAAGAGGATGTCCCTGCCTCAGAAGAATTCCAGAAATACAGTAAAAAAGGTACTACACACCAACCAGCAACATCTTCCCTAATGCGTCGCCATACTTGGTCTTATTCAAATATGTGTACATATTTAATTTTACCAACTGCATATGCTGTAAGCAGTATTTATGTTTAAGCCTGGCATTTAAAGGAATTTCAATTAACCCTAATATTATATTCTTAGTAGCTAGATGAGAATTAAGGGTTCAGATGTTTTATTAATTATCAGACTAGAGGGCTTCTAGACTGTGGCATAACTGTTAATGAAAAGGGGGCACTACTTTGCAACTTAATAGCAAAACCTATATTAAAATTTTTTTTTTTTTCCTAAGATGGGCTTTTCAAAACAATGCTGGGAAAGCACGCTTATGTGCTCCTCACCAGCAGCCGGTGTTTGGCCGAATAGCAGCAGCTCGCTTCATTTTCAAGTCATCTTTTGGCTTGTGTTATACTCTGAATTACAGACTGAACGGTTTTAGGTTACCCCGGTTTGGTCACTTCCGGTGCTGCTTTCAATATGCCAATTTAATTTTTACTGAAAGATGATGCCCCAACTCATTAATCCTTAGGATATATATGACATAATAGTATTAAAGACAAATAGCAGTGTTGCTTTTTTTTTTCTTCCCCCTTTTATCAAGGTATGCAATGAAGCAAATCTCGAAATCAAGATGGTTTTTCTGGAATATTTAGTTCCTGAAGCTTCACTGTGTTCAGTACTGGATGCGGTTATCTAGCATACTTTTGATAGAATATTTTTATAAAATCATTTGTTCTAATCTAAGCATTTATCATTATATGCAAAAAGATTTCTTGATGAGAATATTATAGACGGTGCCTGTTTTTGACATTAGCATTTTATTTGGATGACTAATCTTGCAGATGTGAAATTTGAATGAATTATTCATGAAATTGCTTTCCTCTGAAATTTTAGTTTGCTCTTAATGCTAGTTATTAAACATTTTGTTGTTGTTTTTTTTTTTTTCCCTGTATAAAATTTGATGAAGAGAAATAAGGGTTTGCTTCCTTGGGAGAAAAAGGAAGCCCCTATGTTTTCAGTGTTTTCCCGTTCCCTAAGTGGAGACTTAGCACTTTGAGATCCTGAGGATGAGAGCTTCGGCCCTCAGTGATGATGGAAGCTTTTAGTTAAGATTGATTTCAATTCTGCGTGGGAAGCAGCTGGTGATACACGGAAGGCATCTGCCTAATATACAGGATCAGCAGGTCAGAAGGGGGAAAGAAACTTAGGCTGTCGCGACTTTTTACTACCAGTGTGAACCACCAGCATTTTTATTGCATTTGAGAATGCCATTATGTCAGTAATGAGTACTGACTACACAACATTTTTTTTTTATTGTCTGTATCCACAGACACGGAATGATGGAATTACAGTTGATGTCAAGGAATGAGTTTCTTTTATGCCTTATCAAAACAAAACGAAACAGAAAAAATTCTCGTTCCTGGCAGCACATATCCACAAAGCACCGTGCGCACAATCCGGACCGGACCCTCTTCCTTGAGGCTTCTGGGTTAGCAGGGATCGTGCGAACCAAACCGGGCCCATAAAACACCTTTAGAATCGTTAAGTCTCATTCTCAGGATAAAAAAGCAAAACCGACATTCAAAAACATCCAGAATATCAAGAGGGGATCCCCTGAACCAACAGGTACCCCCCCAAAAAATTCAAAATCCTTCTGAGCATGTTCTTCTTTGTACCCTTGGAAACGGAGCTCAGCTGGAATGTGGAAAGGAGAGGAGGAGAGGAAATATTTTTTTAACTTTTTTTTTTTCATGATAAAATAGCTAGTGATTTACATCCATCAGATTGTGGGTGCAGAATCCCAGGTCTTCTTGACTAGGTCTGATGGGATGCTGGGAATCGTGTCAGAGCTGTTCCGAGGTGGTGAGGCTGGTGGTCACTGGGCACGTACAGCCCTGATGCTTCATCTTGTGGCTGGTTCACTGTGGGCAGCATCGCTCTCTTACAAGGACAGACTCTAGGGACAAGGAGGATGGATTCTCATTCCTGACAGTGCATTTGCCTGATACAAGGGACTCTCTCCCTACTGTACACTTTCCTTGGGGCGGGGGGTGAGTAACAAATTGTCTTTACATCTTGGCACCTTGTAAAGTTTTCCTTTTTTTAATACAAAAAGTTCAATAGCTTTGACAAATCCCCATTATTAATCACTACTTCACTGATAAACTTTGAAAGTGTGACCCTGGCATTTCATCATGCAAAATATTTACTGCAGCAGGAGAAAACATTTTTTAAAACAGCATTTTTTTTTCTCTTTTCAAATGTATGAACTGGTTTAAGATAGCCAGGAAGGCAGTGGTAGGATAAACACAGGGGATAGGAATGTATCAAAAAACAGATTAACACGCACGCGCGTACACACGCACACACACGTACACACACACACACACACAAATCTGTACAAAATGCTCTGATCAATGAGAACAGAAAAAAAAAAAAAGCTGTCAACTATGTTACAATTTAAAAGCCAAAGGGGGAAAAAAACGGTTAGGGAATTTCTCCCTCCCACATGTCAGGAAATGTCATCCAATATTCTTAAAGCAAGGATAACTAAATAAAATACATGTGCAGCATATTCTGCAATCCCATTACATACAGTAGTTTTTTTCCAAAGCTATTTTTTTTTTTTTTAGTATCGTTAATATAAAGCAGTTGCACAAAAAGCAAAGGTGTTTTGACAAACAGGTGTATGCATTTATTCCTTTTTAGGAACAATATCTAAAAAAAGAACCGCCCTCCGCCCTCCCCCAAAAAAGACAAAGATTCACACAGACACATCGGAATATATGTACAACATAATAAACCCCATCCTAAAGAAGCGACTGGATCACCCCCCCCCCCAAGGGATACAGAATCAGAATTGTAAAAATCATAGTGAAGTTTGCTTGCTGTAAAGCCTGAGAATTCTTTTTTTTTTTTCAGTTGGTTCTTCTGCAGGGCTGTGATACCTGCAAAGATATGTAAAGTCTAATTTTTCTTTTTTTTTTCTTTTTGCTACAGTCTTTAGACTAAGCATGCAAGACATACGACTAAGTGCAACTGAGTGAAATGTATTTTTTTTTTTAATTTTCATCATTCCCTAAAGGTTTGAACTGAGGTATGCGTACTAACAGTTTCTCATGCTGTTATCTTTACTCATGTCTAGCTACACATGCTGAGAATGAACTAATCTACCAGATTTTTATCCTCTTTTGAATACCAAACTAACCAGCAACCACTCAGTTTAGAAGCACAGGGCCCCCTTCCCATGACCCTGTCTGGCTACTGCCTGCACATCATGAAGCTGCCTGGAAAAGTTTAAAAAAAAAAAAGAAAAAAAGAAAGAAAAAAAAAAAGTCTCGAGTGACCACAGACTGCCCTTTATACAGAAAGCAGAGTGAAGCTTCAAAAGAAACTGGCGAAGAAGTTTTTGTACCAAGCTTATGAGTGGACGGGAGTGTTAATTTTGTTTGTTTGTTTAATGAAAAATGCTGACCAAAGCCTAATTAGAAGAAAAGGAAGGAAAAAGGAAAACATTAAAAAACAAAACAAAAAAACCCAGAAGCTCAATGCCCAGACAGAGCAAAATTGATGCAGTAATCCTAGCACGGTCCTTAAAACCAAAGAGGCATACAATCTTTCTGGAAAACAACAAAAAAAATGTATTCTAGAAATGGTACTATGTGATGGAGTTGTTGCATTGTAGAAGCTTTTCTGTTTTCTGTCCATTTTATCCTGACTGTCTCCCTTACTGGTTACTCGCTAATTTGCAGTGGCACCCATTCATGTTTCCGAGATGGGACTCCATTCCTTCCCTTGCTCCTGAAACACCTTCAGCAGCCCCGTAACCTCTCGTTATGAGTTTTGGTCTCTGTTGAGGTACAGAACAAGAAAAAAAAAAAAAATAACAAAAGTAACAACTTTGGTTCCATTACCTACTTGGTCTTCTAAATTTTTTCTATGACGAATGAGCAGTTCTCTTTCTCAGGTTAGCAATAGCCTAGAACTCATCAATTGCCTCTAACTTCTTTCGCCTCCTTTGATCAACAATAAGAGGATATTTGGCTTCATCAGATAAAGCATAAAACAGAGAACATAATTTACCTTTGTGTAATATCTTTGGTAATTTTAGAAACAAAAAGAAAAGGTACAAAGAATATAAATTAAGCTCCGAAAGGCTCTCAAACTAAAACAAAAGCTACGGTCCTAGATAAATAAGTGAGTGACAGCAAAGTGGGTGCAGAGTGGAGGCGTTGAGGGGTTCTAAGGACTGAGGTTGTACTGACCGATGACTGTCACGGTCTCCGTGCCATGTCGGTTTCTCCAAACGCCCGGGGGCGCCATGCGCCCCCCATTTCCTCAAGGTCTTCTACTGTTAGTTTTGGATACTGGCTCGGTGTGATAATATTGCATCACAAGCTGAACTGCAGGACCGAATGCGCATGTTTGAAATGAACGCTTTCGCATTTGCTGAACTCAGTCCTCATTAACTTCCATAACAAATTCGATCTGAAATCTAATTTGCATTCGAACAGATTAATGCCACCAAGCAGGTCTGGACTGATGGTTAAATTCAGCGCCACCACCACTTTCCGTGGAGGGAGTTGGTCAGGGAAGCCAGCTTTCTTGGCCGTTTTGCAAACAAAGCAACCCAGGCTCGTTTTGGCCTCAGAGAGCCTTCCAAGGCCACACTGTCTAGTAGGAGATCTGGGGGTGGGGGGGGGGGGGAGCGCTGCCTAGGTTTCCTTGAGCTGGGGAGATGCTGTGGCATTTATTAACCATGATGGGTAGCTGCAAAAAAGACACCACCAAAAAACCAAAAACCCGAAACCAACCCCCTTCCCACCTCCAATACTGCTTTGTGGAATGAATCTGCATTGTTCCTAGGGTGTCTCTGGTTTTTTTTTCTGTCATTCATTCTCTTTCTGGCAGGACTTCACGTCTGTGTGAGAGGACCTTCATGTGTAGAGTGCAGCATTTGGGACCTTTTTTTTTCCTTTTTTTTTTTTTTTTTTTGGAAAGAGACCCAAACGGAATGTTTTCTGACTTTGGAGAAAAAAACGTGGTGATGTCTGAAGAAGGAAACTGGAATGAGTGACAGAAAACTACGAACGAGAAATGACATTCAGCTTTTGTATAATAAAAACACCTATTAACATTCATCACAAGATACAGAAAACTTGAAGCCTCCAGGAGGCCGTGGGCCCAAATGGAGGCCTGAGGTCAGAACTTAAAATGGTATAGTAGAAGCAAAAGGAAAAAAAAAAAAGGCAATACATTAAAAAGTTTGGGATAATTACTTTTTAACCCCCTCCCCCCAATACACACACAAAGGCCTTCCCCATCCCAACTGGAAGCAAAACGAGAACGAAAACGAACCAAAAAAAAAAAAAAGGAGTAAAGGCAGTGATAATCAACATGCAGTACTGTGCAAATAGGTCGTCCATTGGAATCCTTAAATTCTGGGCAGAGGCTTGGTCTGCAGCTTAGGTGCACATGCTCAGTTGGGTGTCCTCAGTGTCCAACGTCGGCAGGACTGCAGTTCAAAGTCTGCTGCTGAAAGTGAATCAGTTTAGCAAATTCACAACACTGATGTTGACTGTTAAGGGAGGAAAATCCCAAGTACCAAACAAGTCCGTCCAATGCACAGAGTACAAATTCCTTTTTTCAACAAAAAGTAGAAAAATCAAAAATACTCCCAAATGGGATTCTTGATGGCACTAAGAGTTAACACGTTTCAGAGTTGTCAAAATGTAGTGAAAATCCTCCAGACTGTACAACAAATGGAGAACAATTTCACTGCTAACTTTTGACGTGTTTTGTTTTTTTTTTTGTTTTTGTTTTGTTTTTGTTTTGTTTTGTTTCCCAATCTTCGTTCTTGGGGTTGGCCCCCGCCCAGAGACGTTCACTCCATGTCCTCGTTTACTGGTTCGTCTTCGTAATCTCTGTCGTGGTCAAAATCTGGACTGTGGTTGGCTGTTGTCACTAAGGACAGAGGCCCTTCAGCTTCCTC
>CM053603.1:30235663-30275663 GCA_028646535.1 Procyon lotor
CTTGAAATAAGAATCCATAACACAATGCTGGTTTGTGGGGACCACTGAGCGCGGGAGGCTGGGCTAATCATGGCTTGCTGTGTGTTCTGCTTTGCTAGTTAACATGCAGAACCTGTGAAAGAACTCTCCAGAGACCGACCCCAAGCGAGGTTCTATCATTAATCAACTTCAAGCAAACACAGCAAAGAGACACCATGATACATGCTTGAAACTCCAAATTAATGCATATTTTTACAAACTGTCAATAAGGCAAGAAAAGCCCTGCCAGGAAACACAAACGGAGAGGAAAAGGCTCGCCCAACACAACAATATGATAAGAAAGCAAAGCCCCGATCAGAATAATAACGCTGTCAGTTGTAAACAAGGCAAAACAAGAGGGCCGGCTGGTAGCGGCCACCAGGACACCGCAGCCTGTGACGGGGTCTGCCAACTTTCTCATTATGGCCCAGCACACGGTTCACCCGAAGGGGACGGCGGGGGATCCCGCGAAACCACTCCGATAACAATTGGGAAATGTTGTTCGTAAATCATATTTACAACCGATCCTTTGCAAATACAAATTACTTTCTGTTGCAAGCCTTTTGATATGGAAAAGAACCATTCAAGTTAAAATGGTCCCATTGCTGGGACAGGCTGCAGAAGGGAGGATGTTTTTAATTGACATTATCAAGTATTAGCAATAAGAGGTGGTACTGGGGGACGGCTGATTCCCTAAATAATTGATGTATGCAAACCCCAAAGGCCACTTGAGCCATTTACAAACAAACAGGAGTGCTTGGGACTGCCCTTGACGATGTGAACCTTCAGAAAGCCATTTGACTCTAAAATTAGCACAGTCCAGACAGTGTCTGGGGGTAGATGTCAGGATAAATAGCTTTTCAAAAATTGTGCCCCTCTTCCTAAACACTAGTTGCAAACCGAAATGTCTCAGAGTTGTAGTCCAGGGCATTGTCCTCCAGTGCTCCATCCTTTTTCAGTTTTTTCATGGCCCTGCCTCTCTGGGTTTCTACAGGAAGACCTGGGACTGGCTCCGTACTTTGCAGAGCCCCAGTGAAGGGTGAAGATGTGGTTCAGAACTGAGTCAGAATTTCATTACGGAAATGGCAGAGCATTCAAGCTTCTAACGCCATGCCTCTGGAGCCGGCCAGGGTAGGATCCCCTATACTTTTTTGGGAAGAATTAAGTGTACTGATGATTACGCCTTTAAACAAAAAAAAAATCAACCATAAATATAAAATAAGAGAGGTTTTTGGTGTTTGCCTATCCTCTCCTGTGTGGCGTCATATTGTTACATATTGTATATAGAACAAGCCCGGTCATTTTGTCAGCTTTTTCAGCTGTAATTTTTATGGGTATATGAGATGCCTTGCGGGGTGGCTGCGTCAGTCTCTTTATACTGGGCATTTTGTGATTGGCTTTTTCTCCCCCCTCCTTTTGCTCTTTGAATAACATAGCAACCACTTTTATCCATTAATCTTCCTATTTCTGTTGATTTACCTCCTCGGGATAAATTTCTAAGAATGAAATTCTGGGAGCAAAGGCCAAAAACATCTTTATGGTTCTTAAGATTTATTATAGTATTAATTTCCAAAGGGGTGATACCAATGTAGACTCAACTTCCCCAGTCCCAAGCATTATTTTTTTTTAAAATATTTTGTTGCTTAGCAGGTAGAAGGTAAGCTCTGGTTACCTTAAATTGTTCTTCCTGGATTACTGACAGCGGTGAACATTTCTTCCTGTTTGATTTTCATTATTTTCACTATTGAGCAGGGCTACCTCATACATTTACCCCCCCCCAACCGCCCCGCCTCCTGCTGATCACATCTGGCTAGAATTGTATCTCTGGGTTACTTAGTTCAAATGTGGTTTCCCTGATGAACGTTTTCCTACTTTGACTTCTTGAAACAATCAGAATTATTAATCTTTTCAGGTGTATAAACCTGACTTTGATGACCTAGGATGCTAGAAGGCTGTAACAGGCGGTAGGGGGTGGGAGGATGCCGAAGAAATGGAACAATTCTTGATGAAGTTCTTGCTTTATAATTTTTCTACTCCGACAAATGTTTTGCTAAGCACAAACAAAAACAAATCAGATACAATGTTCATGGTGGAGACGATTTTGCTTTCCCTGCAAAGTTGCAGCTAAACTGGAGTAAGATTACTTACTATCCCCAAGACATAGGTTAGGACCAGTGACTAATGCAGAGTGGGTCCCCAACCAATGCTAACTGACGAGTTCTGTGTGACAGCCTGACAACACAACTGAGTTAGACATTAAGGCTTCTTAAAACTTCGGAGAAATGAAACCCAGCTTCATGACATTTCTTGATACCAGCAGATCCCCCCGAGTGTGGCAAATGCAGTCACACAGGCCTGCGGTGCTTCAGAGGATAAAAGAGAATGGATTTCCAAGCAAGATACATTTCAGGTGCGATGCAAACTATTTAAGATACGATGTTTCACATACATTCCCGTGTCTCCTGGAAATCGGAACTGCAGGATCACCACCAATGCATGTGGCCCCCTCCGCCCGCAACCGGTTTCCAAGGAATAACTGTGCAAAACCACACATCTCCCTCCTTACATCTGAGTAATTCCTTTGTTGAGCCACTCTGGGAACACGAGAGTTTTTAACTAAAGCTGACTGGTGTTTAGAGGCATTGTGTTCAGAGGGTGTGTGCACAGCATGGAGTAGTCTGCTTTGTAGCTCCGTTAGCTCCTATCAGGATAAAAGTCTAATGCCCCAAAGCCATAATTATGGGGCTACTTTCTAGGGTTTCCGAAGAGAAACAAAATGCGGTAGTGCCGGAGCGGCACAGGTAAGCACGAGGAGCTCTGTGTCAACGCGAGACAGGAGCTGGGCTGCCGTACCGACAAGGTCCTTCAAGCCGTGCCATGAAGTTTACGGCGTGATTTATTTCAACAGACTAGCACAGTTAAGAAACAATTTGCATCGGAGCGGGGTAATGCATATTGCACGAGAAGGAAAACTCTGTCATTACCGAATTCACTTAATGGAAATACGGGGTCAGAAAGAGTAACAGCCTGTGACACGGAGAGCAGGCACAGGGACTATGCTGTTGACATATAATTATATTTAGCAAACAGTGTAAAGCGGGGAGATCCGAACAACAGTGTTCACTCTGACATCTCTACGTAGGGTTTCCTTAACACAGCCCACGGGAACCGCAGCTGAAACCTTCGTTTCGTTAAGAATTATGCTGACTGCTTGCGACTCCGGGTTTCTGGTAATAATGGAGTTAATTCGAAGTTGTTAAACAAATTAACTTTGTAGTGGCTTCATCTTGGACAGCAAAATCAGCGTCATTCCTAACTCTTGCCTGAGGTTTTTATCCAAATGATCTTTCTCCTTTCGGTAGTGTTTTGCACTAAATAGGAGGACTATACATCTGCTAACCCTTGGAGCTCATAAAGATGACGAGAAATAGTCTCTCTTTCATGCAATAGTGTCAAGAAATACTTGCTTTAATGAGCATTTCTGGAAGTAGCTCATATACCAATTTATATTTGCTCTGAACTTCCTTAATATCGGAGTGAACACTCCTGTCATGACAATGACTTAGAAATGAACACGAGTGTGACTCCAGCCGAGTTAGAAACGCCAGATTGCTTTAGAAAAGATGATACATATCAGTATTGCTGTCAAAGACAAACACGGTCTTAAAATGTGTAGTAAATGCTAAGAGATTGTTCACCTAAATTCAAAATGATCATTCCCATCTTTTAAGATCCTTTTCAAAACACCTTGGGCACGAAATTCAAGTGCTAAATAGTCAAATTTCAGATTCCCTCCAACCGCACCCATTATTCAGGCCAAAGGCCTTGTTCTTTTCCTTGTCCTTTGATGCCTATTCATTCGGGTCCTCGTGGCCACAGGTCACAGTTTCCATTCCCAGCCCCTAAATGCTCCTAAAATAAGGTGTTGGTCAGGTAAATCGGAAGGAGTGTGTGGACAAGTGGCCTATTGTAGGAGCCGCCAGCGTTGAGAATATTGGATTGGTTTCTTCCTCTCCAGTGGGCACCAGTGGAGCTGACACTTGCCCAAAGGGAGAGACTGTCCCTCTAGAGCATCCCCTACAAATCCAATCATTTGGAAAAAACGTGGCTGCTTTTCTCTTTTACACTTCCCCTGGCAGAGAGGGAGCTCCTGCCGCCACGCCCTCCCCCCCCCCCCCACGGTGGGGGCATCACGGCCTCTCCTGGGGTTGGCCCTGTCCTACTGCCATTCACATTCAGCAGGGACAACCATCGCCCATCACTTCATTCAGTTATATGGTGCTCATTATACTGCCGTCTGCTGCTATAATGCTCCTATTAATTTTCCTTTTGATATTTTAAGAGCAATCTATAAATCACGCCGCCTTTCATTTGTGCCATCATTAATGCCTGGTCAGAATGCTTTAGCGCTGTGTTTGTGGGTCAGACTATCAGACAACCGAGGAAACAAGCGTTCTTTCTCCCCCTGCTAGGTTCGGTGTGCCTGCGAGTTGAACGAACTGACACGCGCAGCGATTTCAGGAGGAAAAGGTAATGTGGCTTCAATAATGGCCTGAGATGCCAAGCAGAGGGAAAAAAAGCAAATGAGTCACCCGTTTTATTGCTGTGTGCACTTGTAGGGCTGCATGAAGCCGATAGCTTTTATGGGAAAGTTAGTAAATGGTCCTTTTATGTGCTAACCGAACTAAACACTTCCAGAAGCACCAAGTTTTACCCAGGTTCTAGGAAAGCAGAAATTAGACAGAAAAGGTATCCCAAGGAGCTCGAGAAGGGCTTGTGTGCCCATCGAACCAGGAGCCCGGGACCTGAACGCACAGACCTTCCGGGTGGACAGTACTCACACGGCTTGCAGAGGGGATCTGCCCGGACTGCTGTCGCTCTCGTTGCTGTTGGTATGTTCCATGGCCCCGTTCAGCTCTTCCCGTATTGCGCTGGCTAGGTTGCCCAGAGTGGGATTGCCCATGGAAGCGGTAGTGTATAGAGGTATACTATTCTCAGCCATCGAAGCCTGCTAGCAACCAAGAGAAGAGAGGTGAGGACACAGAGTAAGCCCAGACAGGGAAGCCATTCATTACGGGTGTTGTCAAGGATCTTCCGTTTAGGTTCACAGTCGGGCTGGCCAATCCAACTTTCTAGTAGGGAGAGGAGTTTGCTTTCAAAGGCAGACTTGGGACACACGTCCCATGCTTGGTTTCCAAGAGCGAGCTGGGACCAAAGCGCTGGTGGGGAGGGAGGACTCAATTTAGCCCTGCTGGGGAGAGCCACGTGGTTTAGACAGGGCTACCGAAAATGAGCTTTCTGTCTGATGCTGCCTTTCAAGATGGACTGAATATTTCCAGATCACAGGGAAATATAATGGCATTTTCATTTCTTTATCCACTTTGATGACTCCAGAATTGGATATTAAAGATTTGATCCAATTATTCTGGCCTCAGAGCTCAAACTTATGAGAACTTCCATAAACATTTACCTCTCAGATCCTATAGAAAAGGAAGACATTATAGAATTGGAGTCCATTTTTATCTCCCTCCATCACTTTGGTTTTAATGATTTCTGAATCTGTTCAGAGTCGTCTGTGTGGTATCACCCCACAGTTACCTCAATCTTTCAGGCTCAGACTGGTCACCCTGGAATTTTAGGACTCAAGGAAAAAAGTAACTGTCACTCTACATGACTGTCAGCCCAAAAGTATGGAAATGGAGAAAATAGGAAACCCTGAAGTCTGTGGTGGGGTACTGTCTGCTTCCCATCCTCCTGGGTTTGTTGGAACAAAATGACCACCCAGTCTTAAATGCAGACAGTCATTAAATATAACCCTGGGCTAGTTTCATTTGGGTAGTGATGATAACCCAGAAGAAACTTTTCATGGTATTAAAGAGGAGAGACTTTTAAAAGCTGGCAGTGTAGTCAGACCAAGATTTATCAACACTGTCCTCTTGCAGACTACAGTGTGCCTGGCTTTCCACCCTAATGAGGAGAAAGTATAATCACAAGACAATCTGGCATGGTGACTTCAATTGGCCAGTCGTACAGGAGTCCAAAGTATTCTAGAAATCCTGGCTCTGGAGAGAAAGCGCCAACAGTGGAGACAGAACGGGTGCAAAGCTGGGCTGCAGGGAATGTGCCTATTTTGATAACTGCAGCCTCGCTCGCTGTACGGACTCCAAAGCCAGGAATGCCTTCTCAGGTACAAGCCCCTGTGATGGGTCTTCGCTTAACGTGGCACTGGCCAACGGGCTGTTTCAAAGCCAGGCTCTGTGCAAGTCCTCAGCTTTCCCTTTCCTCCACTTCTGGATTTACATAAGTGCCTGCTTTTTAAAAAGTGGGGAAAAAAAAAAAAAGTCCTGTTTTTATTTCCAAATGTGGTGAACTCATTTTGATGAACAGCAAATCTGAACATTCCCTCGCTCTCCTACATTTTGGTAAATGATTTGCGTCAAGTCCTTCTTTCAAAAGATCTCTTATAATTGCAATAAAGCTTTTTTTTTTTTTGGCAGGGCAAAAAGCAAGAGCGGTTGCTAAATTATTTTTTAATTATTATTATTGTTTTTTTTTGCAAACTGCAGCTGGACAAGCATCGCAACGGCCTTCCCAGTGAAGACAACTCAGTGGTCCTCCCTCTCGCAGTCATGGAAGTTCTGTTCTCATGCTCACATCTCACCATGATGGAGTCAGAATGTGGCCCAAGTGTGGCCATCTCTACAGCATGGGAATTTTATTATTTTTTTTTTTAGCAGCTTCTCTAGTCAAAAATGGAGGGGTAAAGACAAAACTGCAATGTTCCTAAGAGGGTGTTGTTTGGCAGAAGATGGTCACAGAGCAACCCTCTTACAATGAGGTGTTCTCCCTGGCCGTCGGAGGATTCTAGGTCATTAAAACATGGGCTGCGGCCCAACAGCTACAGTGGCGAAAGGCATCCAAAAGGTAAGCTCTTCTACTGATCCCTCGGGGGGTGAGACCCGAAAGCTATCAATGAAGACGACCAGCCTTGTCCCTTTAAGAAAATGACCAAGTAGGACGGTGGTGATGGCTAGGCCCCAGACCCTCCTGCCCTTTCTTTGTTGAGTGATCAAAGCAACCCACCCAAGGCTAGAAACAGTAACAAAGTGGTTCTTTTGTGTAGTTGGTGTCCATGGAGGAGCAGGTGGGGTACGGTTTTTCTAATGGACTTAATGTTAAAAGCAGTTCTGTCTACAGTATGCGGTTTCCGATCAACCTGGCACTTGTGCAAAAAAACCCAAAACAAAAGCCGAAATCTAAAACTAAGGTGCCTCGGTAGGAGTGCAGAAGTCCCTAAGTTCCATAATGGAACATGAACCGTGCTAAGATCCTCGGGGGAAAGGCAGTCTATAAATAAGAAGCTTTACGGTTACCCTTAGTTACTTCACTTTTTCAGAGCATAATGCAATCTGTCTCACGTCCAATGTTTTATTTCTGTAGTGGATTCTGCTGTCCTATTTTATATATTGTATATCATGCATTATGTTGCTCTAGTAATCTTTTTAAGATGTTGTTCCACTATTATTTTTACTTGTCTTGAAAAATGGAAATGGGCAATAATGGGAAGGAAAGCCTGCTGGTAGAATCCTGATTTAATTTGCACAGCAGAAAGTTCCAGGAGGCTGTCTACTGCCCGCGGATCCAAACTCCTTGGCCGGAGGAAAAAAGATCCATGCCTCCAATCACGAATCTATATCAATTTGTTCACCTCACCTCCTTACGCACATAAAGTGTTCTTGGAAAACTACAGGATCGTTTTTGGGCTCCCCCTGAAAATGAGAAAGGGGAGGGAGGGTGCCAAAAACAAACGTTTTTGAGAAGAAACACGAACCGTTCTGTCATGATAAGGCATACTAATTTAAATTAGTCACATAGTTAAGAGAATCCAGAGGATCACTGCTTTTTTTCTTGCCTTTCCGCCTCATGAATGTAAAATGTGCTTGTAATCTTAATACTCTTCCAGATAGAGCAGCCTTTAAATTCACACTTCACAAGACTCCAGGGAAAATAAGTTACTAATGAATGGTATTTACAGTGGCGGCATCTAAGCGTGCTCTCATTTGCTTTTCTAAAGTTACTGTGTAAACTACAAGTAATTAACAGAAACTCAGAAAGTAGTTCCTCCTATTACAGTTGGTGCGGGCTAAAAATAAATAAATATAATTACTGAAAAGCTAAGTTCCGTGCGGATGCCTGTGCACGGAAACTGAGTTAAAGGTGTATCATCTATTGCTGGGAGCCGGGGAACTGACAGTTGCAGGGGGGTTGCTCGACACCTGTATGTTCTAGGGGGAGTGAGAACCACGTGCCCGTCCCACTTCACGCACTCTGTTCCCATAAGATCAAGTATCTCAACTATTTTTCATTCTCTTCGCTGACTCCCTTAAGGAGCTTTTTAAAGACAAACTCTTGTTTCTGTTTGTGTGTCAGGGCCCTTTGGAGGGGCACTAGACATTGCTGAAGCCCCCAGCAAGGACTCTGGCTGTGAAGGTCTGTGATGGCCTTGGATGATACACGCCCCGGCTACGTACAGAGATTCCCTGGGCCTGTCTTCTAGAACAATCTAGGCAGGGGCAAACTCCAAGGGGACCACTGAGAAATGGGATCAGTGAAAAAGGCCCGGCTGCCTCGGTGACTTGTGTCTGGGTGGCAAGCTTCCTCCTGCTCAGAACTGGTGTCTTCATCCCCCTGTAATGCTGGTTATGTAACCAGTGCTTGGTTCGTCAGTAGGAAACAAACATTCTGTACGCTTCTTATGCAATCTTGAGCAATCTGCTGGAAACCTAAAGAGTGTTGTTCCTCAACACCTCTCTGGCTTAAACAAAAACAGTTTACTTTTCACCAAGTGAACCAAACCTGGATCTCTCCTCGCCCTGCACCCCCCCCCCCCCCCCCCCCCCAGCCCCAGCACCAGACTGAAGATGCTAAAGCAGACTTTAGAAGAAATAAAAAGCTCTGCTTTCTCTTTAAACCCGTGAACAATAGAAGGTCATGTGATACAGTGGCCTATCATCCAGCACATTAATAGCTGTGCTAGAGTAATTACACTTGTGGTATTTTTGCCTCAAGTGAAATTCTGAAATAAGAGGATGGAAATTATGATACTGCTGATAAATATTAATAAGTGAACTTTTAATTTTTTTGCCACAATATTCAAAATGCTAAGCATCCCGCTAATGCTGAAGCAGCCCGATGTGTTTGCCTCCAGGGAGTACGATGCTTTGTGCACTTAAGAAAAAAGTTTAACGGAATTAAAATTTAATATCTAATTAGAGCGAGGCTAATATATTTTGAAATGAGTGGGGGAGACATGTGCCTCCGCTGCATATTCGGGACGACCATTAATCTTACCTGTAAAGCTGCATTGAGGGGTGTGCAATAGGCGTGGCTGCTCTGCATGTTTTTAATAAGGGAAGGGTTACTGCATGAGAGAAAGATAAAAACTCAAAGTTAAACGCCATCGGCCCCGGAGTTCCAAGCTAAGTTTTATCTTAAAGCTTGCTGCTATCCCTTCCCAATCAGAAATTTCCCCCGTTAACAAAACCAAAGGAAAGTTAGGTTTTCTGCACAGCCCCCTGGCGTTACGGGGCTGGTCTGGGCAAACACCCCGGGGCAGGACTTTGCTCTTCAAGGAAGCAGGGTGTCAGATCCGGGCTTCAGTTAGACCAGCCCTGGACCCTCCCTCCACTGATGCATTTTTCTCCCCCCTTCACAACATCTTGACCTCTCTGCAAAATTCAGTAGCTGCCATGAGACCAGCAGGGGGGCTGGGGGCAGTCAATGAGCTGGGGTAGCAGGCTTTCCTGGGAGTTAGCCAGAGAATCGTCTCCATGACAGTGACTCCAGAAGAACCGTAGGAGGTAAAGGCAGGATGGCTCTTAAAGAAGATGCCCTCTCTCGGAGGCACATTGAGTGCTAAAAGGAGATGGGGAGGAGGGGGTGACAGGGAAGGGTAGTTCCCAAGTACGGTGGGGAGACTGGGTCGAGACCTTTCGGGCACAGCCAAATCTGGGACTGTAATTGTAAGAGTACCGGGAGGCCGTGTCCGTGAACTAACGCGGGGGAGACAAGACACCACTCGAAGGAAATCTCAGGGAAGGAGAGGCTTCCAGTAGGAAGTCACCCAGGTTGCTCACTGGCCTTCAGAGGGAGTCTCTCTCATCATTCCCTTCCCTTCCCGGAGGTTATTATTGTAACTGAGCGGGCAAATACCAAGAAATGTACCCCGTTCAATACACATGTTAAGTCTCCGTAAAAGCTGCCTTTTTAAGTTGGAGGAATGACTTGCAAGCCAAGGTATTTACTCTTAAAGGGTCCCCGTAAGCTGCTGAATCAAAATACAACCAATATGTGCATTAAAGACGTCAAAAAAGCATTATTCCAGGTACTGGTGTTCCAAAGAGAAACAAGAGAAATACATGTACGAATCACACAATTTAGTTCCATTGCAGAAAGCCGTGGCACTGCTACTTGGTGAAATGCAAAACTACATGGGATGAGTCAACCATGCAAAGCCAAAGCAACAGCAGAAAAAACAAAACAAAAGCAAGTAAAGGCTCTTACTGTGTGACAAGCTCGTCAAAGTTTTCATCGGGGCAGTATTTGCGAGGACGGCCTCGTTGAATATGGCGGCCACGTTTAAACTCTTCATCATCAACTGTCCAAAAGGACCCAAACTCATCCTCTACTCTGATAAAGCACTTATGCAGTGAGAGGTTGGTGCGAATGGCACCCTGGGATAGGAGCAGCAGCAAAGGAGATGGAGTGGCAACAAAAGGAGACGGGGTTGGGGGGGCAGAACAGACATCCAATACAGGGAACAGGAAAAAGAAAATAAAATGCAATAAGCATAAGCAAATGGTTTGTGAGGGTTAATATGCATTGCCACCTAAAAGCTACTAGCGTGGGATGCAACAAAGACCGGCAAGCAGGGCAGGGGGACTGGTGGGTATACAAAACAGGAGGGATGAAATGCTTTTTTGCTTCCCTTAACTGAGACAACGTGAAACCGGCTCGTTGGTCTAACACCGTCTAGCAGCCAAAAGCCTCTACTTGACACTTGTTAGCACAATCCAAGCTAGGCTAAGAAGTTCAAACATGGTGGACGTACCCACTGATCTTTTGTGGCCTTCGTTTTTGGAATTCTACTTCATCCACTGTCCATACTGCCCCTTTAACGTTTTCTACTCGCACAAAACACTTGTGAAGACTAAGATTATGACGCACTGCATTCTGCAGCAAGTATAAAAGAGAGAACATTTACATTTTCTATAAGAAAAGACTCCAAAAACAGCAGTACATTCAGCCTCACAGTCCACATTTGTCAAACCATCCCCAAGAGCTGTGGCTAACCACCCCCGTGGATGACCTTCTTGAGGTTAAGGATGCCTTTTCCAAATGAAAAAAAAAAAAAGACCAAACATATCAATTAGTTATACTCTGGCATTTACATCTCCTAGTCTTTGGTAGGAGCTAAACTAGAAGAAATGGTTAATATGCATATAAGCCCCAAATAGGGTTCACAGTAAAAATCTGAAAATAGCGTTAATATGACCTCAAAATAAACATGTAGAGCGTAAAACTGCCCCCTTTAAGCCCACTCATCTCCCATAAAAAAGGGTACCTAAGAAAATCATGCAGGGTGCTAATATTGTTAAGTACATTTTTGTGCTTGTTCTTTTTTCAAAAGTTTTGGCTTTAACACCTTCTACGGGTTTTGTCAGATTTATCGAATTCGGATTTTACCATTGAGAGCATCGCCTCCTGCAGCTGAAAGGGTGAGGGAATGAAATGATCCCCAGGACGTCAGTATCTATCATCAAGCTATGTCTTACCTTCCCGAATGTATACAAACCTTGGCCCTTACTATGGGCAATTGCCTTAACGAACAAAAAAAATGCCAAAGAAACTCTTGAGTACAACTCTCAATGGCAAAAAGATGATACTCCCTCCTGCAGCTGATGGTTCCTAAATATATTTCTATTCCCCCGTCCCCATGTTTCTTCCTTATGGTTAAAGGTCATTTCCAAGATCATTCTTAAATGGAGACCCCTGACACCCAAAGTCCACCGAAAAGGAGGATCTCAACTCAAAGGTGAAGGAGAGCTTTTAACATCTCCTCTTTGCTCGGATTTTCAGAAAAATCCACAACCGTGCTGGGGGCCGGGAAAAACATGGCCTCATTTCTTAGGCCTCCTTGGTTGAGATCTAGACTCCAAATTAGATATGAGGACATCACAAAAAGAGCCATGCCACTGACTCCAAACTTTCTTCTGACAGGGCAGGGCGTAAGCATGTGACTGCCGGGGCATGAAGAGTGGATGCAGACATCCTGTGTCCCATGCCACGCGGCATAGCCTCCGCTCCAATCTGCTGCCATCGCTCACACGTGCAGCACGGCACCCCTTGGGCTGCCCGCACGTATTTCCGCGCTCTCAAGATCCCGAGCACTGTTTCCAGTGCTTTAAGATAATCACCACTGGTGACTCTGACGGAGGAGTCAGACAAGATAGGGCTGACTTTTCTTTTTCGATACGGACTACGTAGAAGATAGCGAGACATATTTTCTTACGTAGCTGTTAGCGACCACTCAAAAGGAAAATCCACAGGACTAATTGTCTCAGAGTTTTGGAGCAATGTCAGCATGATTGGGTTAGGCTGAAAACATCCAGGTGACCGTGAAAGGACACCCCTGATTCAAACAGGTTGGACAGGTTTGCATAAGAACAAAAGAAAAATCTCTGACAACGTTGGCCGTGTTGTACTTTGACTTGGTAGGACCCGGTCTTCACATATAAGGTTGTAGTCTGCTCTGTGAATAAGCATTTTCTTCTTTAGGCTGAACCGACACCCAGTATGGGGATGCAAACGGTCTCCTCTTACCTCCTAGAACAATCTAAGGAGGTTAAAATAAATGAGCCCCAATTTTCTTTTACAAAAATCCAGACAGATCATGTGGAGACGGGAGGGAAAAGAAATCAACGTCTCCTCTCCACCTCATCACTCTCTAATACTTGAGAATAAGCATCGAAACATTTAGAACTGCAGAAGATCTACGGAAATCATGTCTGCCAGAAGGACTGCTGTAGGTCTGTCTGAAGCGCAGAGCCATGGAAATAAAGATAGAAAGTCAAACTGAAGTTTTCTTTTCCAAGACTGTACGTCGAAGCACAAGCATCCCGAAATCGAGAGTTGCCCAAAAATGTGAGTAAGCCCTTTTCAGCCACCACTTAAACTGGGCACTTCATCTTTTGTTTAGGATGACAATACCGATAAGGACACGGGGAGAAAATTATACGTATTTATGAGTCACTTGGTACTTGCTCTAGGATTGTTTATATTGATGGCACTTTTTCCTGCAGTTTGCAAAAATGAAAAAGTTAAAGCTGTAGATCTGAGCTTAAATATCATATTCACAGCCAGTAATTATTTTTAAATTTGATCACTTGCTATTTATAAAAGGCAATTTGAAGAAAATGTCTGCTTCATGCTTATACTTCCTACATTTTGAAAAGCATTCATAGCTAAAGATACTTTGCATTTTATCTCCTAAGGGAGGCTGAGGAAAAGCGGGTGAGGTTCCCTTCAGCACCCATGTGTCTTAATGGAAATAAAAAAGGATACTTTGAGCCCTAATAGATATTCATGGCTGTGTGAGGTTGATAAATTAATTCTATGGTTATAGTCATTTTCTTTTAAAATGCTAATTTTCGCAGGATCATGAAAGAGGCAGTGTGTTTTCTGTTTTTGTTTTTCACCCATCTAAAATTTAAAAAGTAGCAAAAGAAAATTTCCGTTGCAACCTATATGAAATCCCTATCATATTTATAATAATGACATGTAAAAATACCCTGAGATATTTGCATTTTACATGTTGTGGAATTTGCGGATTTTAAGAATTCTAGGTAGTAAAAAAGCAAAAAAAAACCCCAACTAAACAAAACAAAAAACAAAAAAATAAGCAATGGCCCTGCCCTCTTCTAGAGCAATAATCTTTAAACCAAGGAATTAAAAGCAGTAAAATCCAAAAATTTGTGAGGGCTTCATTTACTCACAATGAAAGAAATACTAAATCTATGAACCCACTGCTGAACTGGAAACGAGGCGGGTCACGTGACCCCCATGCCTTATTAGGGCATCCCGCGTGGAGTGGAGGGACTGGATCCATTTTATAGCAAACGGCCTTACGGTCAAGTTGGATCATTTCCTCAAATCACACCCCCCTCAAAAAACAACAACAACAACAACAACAAAAACAAACAAATAAAAAAACTTCGTTATGTTTCGTGCTCCCCCGTGACAGTTCCTCTATACGGGGCTAGTCCTGAGACCTGACAACTGTCTTTACTAATTGTGGTAAGGAGCTTGTTTTTTCTTTTTAAATAAATCCAGCCAACGAAGGTTATGTCAAGTTTGCCTGATCATTTCTCCTAGTTAAACAAATGTTAGCTGTGCATCTCAGCAAATCCTGCCAGTGGCTAATGATGGACAACCATGAGACTGGGGTAAATAAGGGGGTGATCTCAGCCTCGGGGCTGAAGGGTCATCTGTTGCTTTTCCCTACGCATCTGATGCCAGTGTCACAGACAGCGATGACTTGACTTTCTTGGCTGATGCCAGTGTCACAGCAGCCTTGCATCCCAGCATTCCAACCCCAACAGTACTCTTTTCTCCATGAAATACTCCCGCGAACCTGACTCTGAGTGCATCTTACAACGCCTGCATTTTATCAACAACAAATTCTTTTATAAACGGCAAGACCCAAGCCTCGACAGGCCCGCGAGGAAGCTTACCTTCCACGTGGCCGCATTGCGTCGAAAGTAAGCAAACATTCGTGTGAACCAGTTATAGATTTCATTTAGTGTTAGCTGCTTTTCTGGAGATTCGAGAATGGCCTATGAGGCAAAAGTAACAAAAAGAAGTTAATTTATGACCAAATCAGCAGAATCGTCATTATACAGCTTCTTGAAAATAACCACGATTCAGAGCGAAAGCCCAAGAAAGGTTTCACGAAATGATCTAAGATTAATGGTTGTATTTAACAGTTCAATAGCAAAATTCAAAATGGAATTATCTAATTGTTTTGAGTTTTTATTTCTGTTTCCGTACAGAAATATTAATTTATTAGTCATTCATAAAGCAGAATCAAAGAGAAATGCAAAACATTTCACTAGCTGATTAAAGCTCAGTAATTATTTAGAGCTCAGATTAATTCTAGGGATCAGAGATTACTGTAGCTTGTGATAATTGACTTGCCATCTTTAAACAGGCTCATTTTCACTGTTGTGTGAAATGAATTTCCTAATAATCACATCGTATTGTAATACTTAATCAAAAGCAATTATGTTATATATTGCAGTTTTAAAAAACCTTATAGAAAGGGTTTTAGCATGCTTGCATACTAAACGGTTTTAAATCTACTTCATCAATATAATATATCCATGTGCGTGTATACCTTTTGGTAGACTTGCACGTACTGTGTTATTTACTTACCTGCCTAATTAAAGATGCATATGTAAATGGTGGTCTAACTTCTGCGTTCTTATAAAATTCTTGGTTCTGCGCGATATCTGCTAAAATAAGAATCGTCGTCCTATTAATTACCACTTTTCCGAGAGAGGCTGGTCTACAAGAATTGCACTGGACGGTTCTGCAGGAGGCAAACGTGGAGGAGCTACCTGAAGAAATGGGCACGTTGTATTTGTCCGAGTACCGCCTCCGGATGGGCCCCACCGTATGCATGCTGGTGGTGGTGATGACGGAGGGGCCCTGGGTGACGGGAGTGATGGGGGCCGTTGGGGTCGTTGGGGTATGAGGTAAGCTCTGCGGAGAAGCCTCGGATGCAGACTTGGAGAGTGTGACGCTTGATACCAGATTCAGCTGTGAGGAAGAGAAGGACTCTTAGAAGAGCTTCAGGAAAGCGGGGAGCAAAGCAGGCATGTGAAATCCAGCGGGGACACTGCAGGGGATGCCCCGCCGGCTTTCCTTCTCTAAGTCGGGGCTTCTGATCACCTGAAACGTGAGGCGAGTTCCCGAATAGAAACAGTTCACGTGGCTGGTTAGTTTAAAACTCTCTCTGGCCATGTTCTCCTGACCTGCGGGTGACACGGGTGTTTTCCAAAGACGGTAAAAAATGAGTGCGTGCAGAAAGGGGTGACCTAGCCCTGGGAAGTCTGACAAGCTCTGCGTCAAGACGTTTCTTGAGTCATGACTCTGAACCCTCTTGAGCAGCCTACTGTGCTTGGCTAACCTCCCGGGGCGGGTGGAATCCTCAGAGCGCCAGGGAACACCAACCTTCTAGAAGCTACCAGTTGGGATACACTGGTCTAGACCTGAGCTCTCCAACAGCACTTTCTGCAATGTGCTAGCACCGGTGTGGAACTGTTTTTTGCTTTTTTTCCAAAATTAAGCTTCTGTTCAAATAGCCACACGTAGCCAAGGGGTACCACGCTGGCCGGCACAGGGACAGGCTACTTAACTCCATGGTGAAACTCCACCAGCGGGAGCCGCCACAAGGATGTTTGGCCCATGGCTCCCATTAAAAAGAGTGGCACTGGGGCACCTGGGTGGCTCAGTCAGTTGACTGTCCAACTCTTGATTTCGGCTCAGGTCATGATCTCAGGATCGTGAGATCAAGCCCTGCGTTGGGCTCTGGGCTCAGTGTGGAGTCCGCTGGAACATCTCTCTCTCTCTCTCCCTCTGCCCCCTCCCCTCCCCACTCTCTCTCTCAAATAAATAAATAAATCTTAAAGTGGCACCGATCCACAAAGACATCATTTAGTTCCATCAGTTGGCAAAGACTAATCTTTGAAAGCTTTATGTGTAGTCTTCATTAAACTCTATCCAATAGAGGACTGGAATCTATTTAAAAAAATGACATATGAAACACTGGGAACTGTAAAAATCTTTTTTCTTTGAGTTTCAAATGCTCTGGAACATAATGGAATCTATAGCCTCAAGTGAGGAGATGAGCGTTATTTATTTGAGGTCGTACAAAGGAAAAGGAAGGAGTACTGTTTCCTTCCATCAGCCTTCACCTTGAAGAGCCTGTCTTATTAATCATAATAAAAAAAAAGGGGGGGGCTTGTCCCCCTTACCCCGAGTTTGTTCTACAAGAAATACCAAGTCTGGCTGTGCCACAGAACTTGGCCATTTTCAACATATTCTTATTACACAGAACCGATAATTAATTCCTGCTGGACCCAAATCCAAGAAAGGTACGCAAAGTAGGCTTACTTGTAACATTTTCTCAAACCTGATTTCAAATCATTTAACAAAATAAGTATTTCACTATTGCAGTAGCCCTATGGATAAGACGTCATTTGTGGGAGGTATTAAAGATGAGATTCCTCTAGGAGCCTAAAGAACACATTGCGAGTTCCAGTGTGTTGAGAGGATTCAACCCTACTTGTGCTCCCGTAATGAAAAAGGTCATGAGAATGCCTCTCATACATTTAGGGTAGCTCTATGCAAACAAACAAACAAAATAAAAACCAGGAGTTTGCCGAGAAGGAGGATCAAGTATCATTAGGTAGACATTCATGGAAAAAAATGGAAATATGTTGCTGGAAAGGGAATGTTGGGGAGTAAGCCTGTAGTTGTGCTTTCCTTTTTAATCCACCCCCCCCCCCCACAGTGAAATGCTGACTCAGCTGATGCCAGATTTCCTCCTCCCCCTACCCCCATACCGGAGAGGAGCAAGCTATGGAGAGGACCCTGCTCTTACAAACGCCGCCCCTACCAACCCCAGCAAAACGGGCCAATGCTGTGAGTGGCTTTCATTGTCATTAGTGCTGGAAACCTGCACACATGACGCGTATTTGCGGACTAAGGGCTTCCGGTTCAGAGTAGAAGCCTTGGGACAGAGCAGAACTGAGAAGCCACGGGGGAAGGCTGGGGCTGACCTCCTCGGTGCCTTGGGCCTTAATCACTGACCACGTGCAGTAACGGTCTATATAAGCATCAGCCTAGGCAACGGGTCAAGGAAATTAGTGCAGGAGAGGCTACTGCTCATAAATACACAGCTTTTCCAATTCAGATGCTGCTAGGCCTAAGAATATCCAAACACTCCGCAAAGTCCTGGAGACCATTTGTATAAACCAAGCTGTGAGCCACCTGCCCCTGTGCGATCTCACTTCATTCTCACGCTGTCCCTGATGAGTGCGATGTCAATGCTCACGTGTTACAGAGGAGCAAACGGGGGCTCACGACCGAGGAAACAACTTGCCCATATTCACGACCAGTCACACGCGCACTCGTGATTTTAGGCTCTCTGCATAAGCACCTTATGCCCAGTTAACGGGAAAAATAAACACTGGCCAGTTTCATTTTTCTGTAGGCTCATTTTGGGAAAGGAAAGGAGTCCGTGTATAGCTTTAGTCCCTGCTTATAAACGCCATTCAATAAATACTGCTGAACAAATAGAAGGCCTCTGAAATGGAAATGACACAAGCCGGGACCGAACATTCATTCGCTGCCCCCTGAAGAGCTTACCATCGAATACGGACACGGGTGTGAGGACAGTGTGTGTAACCATGAGAACGCAATTCTGAGGACTACCCCTACTCGTGGGCTTTCCTCTTCCGTTTAAGGACAGCACCGTCAGTTAACACCGTTAACTTTCTTCAACACTTAACGAGATTTAAAACTACAGCGGCCCCCAGGAATATGCCGGCTGCTTTCCCGATCTGTGAGGAAGGGCATCAAGTACACCGGACTCTAAAAAAAGGAAAAAAATCAAAACTCGCGCAAACATTCCGCCAGGTACAAATCCATCCTGCAGTGCTCGCAAGGGAGAAGGCACGCGCCATGTGGTACTGTGTCCTAAAACGTGAAAAGAATGGGACGCGTCTGCAGCTTTCCCCCGAGGTCTTAACACCCAGACTGTACCGGCAAAGCAACCGTGAAAAAGAAAATCGCTCCTGGTTAGCACAACCCGCAGAGAAATACACGGTAGAATCTTCTGGAGGCTTTTGAACACAGGTAGCAAACGGAAATAAACACAGAGCCAGAAGACAGCAGAGAGGGGGCTTTGCCGGGCTTGACAAATGACACCGTGATTCACACCCACTGCGGGGCTGTCTCTAATAAGCCACAGAGGAAGCAGCCAATCTCGGCTAATTACCAGATAAAAATGTATTGTAAGGGTTCTAATTAGGAGACGCGGACGGAGGTGATCTAATGATTAAATGCTGCATTCGAGTGACCCCACCATCAATGTGCAGTGGTGCAAGATGTCACTGGAATATTTTGTAGAAACAGTAATTTTACTTCGAGGAGGGGAGGCAGTAATATTTGTAATGATGGCTGTGAGGTAAACTAATTAAAAGACGGTTCCTACAGGAAGAGGGTGGCTGAGAGCAGCTGTGGCCATTCCCAACCAAGTGCCAAGTCTCCATAGAGGAACGGCAGTCAAGTGGAAAATTTCTGCCTGACCTCTGCCCTTGCTATTAATTTGCAGGAAAACTAATGACACATATACATATTCCCACAAAATTGTTCTAATTGCTAATTTGCCAAAGGAGCCCAGATTCCAAATTAAACATGACTGTGGTCTGCGAGGGAAGGAAGAACAAAAAGCTGTAAACTCCAAACAGAGGGGGCTTTGCCCCCCGCAACCATTTGAAGGCTGAACCAACAAGTTAATGAAATGTCAACCTTGTCAACTGCTATAGAGGTTGGTTAACTTTTAAACTTTTGTTTGATGATCACATGCTTGTCTTGAGGAGCAACCATCTTCAGGGAGGAAGGTCACGAGGGAGAGATAAGAAGGAGCATGGGGAAGGATTCAAAACAGGCTCTGTGTTCAAACCAAACCTGCTCTTTTAATTAAGGTCTCCCTGAAAACAGAGGACTCTCCCCCTCCCCCCCCCAAAAAAGAGGGAGAGAAAGAAAAAAAATTTAATTATAGACTTAGAAGAGCAAATCAGGACTGGTGTGGGTTTTGCTCTAATCTTGAAGTATTCATCTTAATTGTAAACTATTACATCTTAATATAATCATCAATTAGAAATGAAAGCACATGCACTCCGTGTTTCGGATCATAGTTAAGGTTTGAAAAGATAATTTTTTTTTTTTTCTTTTTACCAGGGACACGGAGCAGGAAGAGATTGGACTGGGAGGGTTTCTTTTCCTATTCTTCTTATTGTGTCTATTTTCTACTTAAAAAGAAGTTGCTATGTTTGGAAAAGTTAGTAACTCTGATATTTTCTACATGGCAAGTTTCCGTCATGTGATGATTTCGGCAAAGATAATCACTTTGAGGGTCCGGCCAGAAGTTAAATTCTTCTGTCACTTGAGATCCACTGTAGGGTTTTCCTTTGTTAAATCTCCGGGCGCTCTTAACCACCATCTTTCCCCCAGCTCGTTTCCAGAAGGATTGTCCTGGGAATCGTACCTCTCGCAACTACTTGGACCCTGTCAGCTGCCTGATATTCTGCTGAGCCCTTTTCTAAAAGATTAATCTCCAGTTTTTAAACAGTAACCTCCTCTCTTCTTTTAAAGATGATGAGTCACTCACATTTTTAAAAAATAAACAAAGCGCTGATGTAAACCCCGGACAGAAACAGACTTGTCATAAGTATTCCCATAAGAACTCATTTTTATTTTTGTTTGTGCTCTTGCCTCATATGAAAACAGATTCTGAGAACAAAAGACAAACCTGAAACCCAAACACCGGGGCACCTAGCTGCTTAGTAGGGACTTTGAGGCTCACAGAACTCGTTTTTCTGCTCTCGCTGTGACGGCCCTGAGCGGGCTCCAGGCCTGCTGGCACGGCACCCTGTTTCTAGACACGACTCGCCGGCGTTCAGAGACGGCCGGCCTCTCTGAGGCCTGAGGGACGTCCGTGGGGAGGCCGGGCCGGGGCAGGGGGAGGCTGGGGTTCAGTGCTCCTCAAGCCTGGCCCTGTGACTGCACTGGGCCAGGCGCTGCCAAACCTGTGGCAGTGCCCGAGACAGTGCTGGTGTGGGGTTGCGTATGGGGGGGAAGGGGGAGAAGGGGAGGGGGGAAGCGGAGGGGTGGGGGAGGGCTTCATGAGAAACGGTCCAGAAAAACAGCCTGTGTGTGTTGTGCTAGAGAATCTTTTATGACTGTCTAATATTGTTTCTCTAGGCCTAAAGCAAGGCTGCAGGCAGCCCAGAGGACCGGCCATTGCTTGAAGAGTTAAAAGACCCCTTTTACAGAAGGGGGGACACTTTGTTTTTATAGCAGCTAAAAATTATTTCAAAACAGTCCTAATTGCTATGGTTGGAGGAAAAGAGAATGCGTAAGAAGGAAAATGTAATACTGCATTTTGCTTCACATATCCAAGTTCCTGTAAGCGTTTTATAACATTTTCATAAAGAAGGATATACTACCTATGCTATAATTACTTGCCCACCAAATCTGAAGGAATGTGGTTTTTCCAGGATCAGGAGAGGTTTCTGGTGTGCAGGAATACCCCGGAGCCAGGCATACGTCTCCTGTCCTCCGGGATTCTAATGTACGATTTACGGGATTTTCCTGACATTATGAGGAAGTCTTCTTAAAAAACCCTTCATGACTTAATAAAGTCCTAACACAGACATGCTTCTTTTTGTTGTTATTGTTTTGTCCTCTGAGTTCCGCTTCCCTCCAAGGAGACAGCTCGGCAAATTCTCCACGGAGCAAGCATGGAGACATGAACCCCCAAGCAGTACACTTTCGTGTTTACTCTGAGAATGTTACCGAGTTTCAAACAAAAAAATATCCATCAATCTCATTAGGAGAGTTTACTCTTGTCTGATTTTTTTGCTTCTTTTCCCATGGAAAAGAGAAGGATCTTTTAAAACTCTGAGCAAATTTGGCCCTTCTCAACCTATGCCAAGAAAGGCTTTTCCCTTGGGGCGAATGGATGGCTCAGTTGGTTAAGAGACTGCCTTCGGCTCAGGTCATGATCCCAGGGTCTTGGGATCGAATCGTGAGTCAGGCTCCCTGCTCAGCGGGGAGTCAGCCTCTCCCTCTGACCCTCCCCCTCTCATGCTCTCTCTCTCTTTCTCTCCCTAATAAATAAAATTTAAAAAAGGGGGGGGGGCGTCTGGGTGGCTCAGTCATTAATCATCTGCCTTCAGCTCACGTCATGGTCCCAGAGTCCTGGGATCAAGCCCCCGCATCGGGCTCCCTGCTCCACGGGAAGCCTGTTCTCCCTCTCCCAGTACCCCTGCTCGTGTTCCCTCTCTTGCTCTCTCTCTCTCTGTTATATAAATAAAATCTTAAAAAAAAAAAAAGGCTTTTCCCACTGTCCACACCCAAGGGCTAGAATATACAGCTGCGCCAGGAAACTAACACATCCTTTTCCATGCAGGGCCCAGGCTTCAGAAAATTAGAAACTTACAAATGAAATAAATTAAAAAATGGAAAGCCTATTTTACCTGATGCTCGCTGGTCCTTTGCTTCCTCCACACTGGTCCTTGTGACATGGCTTCCTCTCCCCGCTGTCCTCCTCAGAGACACACAGATGCAGGCGCGTCCATCGAACCCAAGGAAAGAGTCACAGACCTGACTCCTTTCCCTTTCACCCCCGCCCCCCGCCCCGCCATGCCTCTCACACACCAGCCACAGATCGGCAGTTCCATGGACGCACGGCACAACCCACACCATGAGTGTGTGTGGTGGGCACCTCAGGGGCAGGGATGGGGCTCTAGTTTGACAGTTCTGTGTTTTTAGTAGCATATTTAATAAATACTTGATGATAAAACACCTTGACTTGAAACGCAGGGATTCCCTTTTCAGAAACACCGCCGTGTGCATCCTGGGTGCAAAAAGACAGGTTTCCTTTGCTGTGGACACTTGTACGGCAAGCGGGAAGAGGTGCTGTTGAAGGTGCCCAAAGAACAGAGAGCCTCACCTATACACGTCCCGGTGTGGGAGGAGCCTAGAGCTACATCTAGAAACTCAGCACAGTCCTGAGCCGAGCGAGCATAGCCTCCAAGGACCCCCATGACGAGGGACCCAACAAGAGGGTCCAGGGAACACGGCTACGAGCTGATGTCAGGACAGTCCAAGGAGGTTTTGGCAGTTTCTCTTATGCAATGAAAGAGGGACTGGTTGGATGACTGGATACAACAAATGACACTTACCACCCAAATGGCATTTAGTGAAAAGCAACGTTTACAGCAAAGCATTCTATCACTTAGTGACTAAGAATTTTAAAATAAACACCAAGTTCCTTTTAAACAGAAATGGAAAAAAGAAAAAAAAAACTACATCCACTTACTGGCAAGGCTGAAACATGAAAGTCCCCATCTATGGTTAGATTTGAATCCTGGTGACTGCTTATTTCAAATCAAAGATTCTAGAAGGACACACGGCGCATTCTATTATTTAGGTTGGAATAAATTAATTACAGGCAAAAAAGGAATCATTGGCACCTTAGAAATGATCATCAGATAGCTCTGTATCCCTCAAGTTGAAAGACTCATGGGTCTGCTCAATGTGTACGCCTTCTTGTCCCCCCCTTTTTTGGGCCAGGAAAGTAAAAATTTATGCAAAACACTACACGTCTACCTTTTATAATTAATTTCCCCAAGCCTCACCTATACGTATTTTAATAATTCCTGATTTATAAGATGGTATCTATAATAAAATTTTCTATTTTCCAATAAATGAAAAGAAGGCAGGTTCACTCTGGCAACAGAGTGTCACGCAATATGTGCTTGTCAGGCACCAATTTTTACTTCTTACACGTAAGTTAAAGGATAAGGAATTTATAATGCTGCCTGTGAAGGGAGCCACTTTTCATACACAAATGTGATCTTTTTTTTTTTCCCAAAGGGTAATACAACAGTACATTTACATAAACTAATCCAAACAATCTATGTATTTGACAATGGCAAACCTCACACAGACGGCCTATTGTTGGTTTACATCTTGGAGTTCTTTATATTGGCTTGTAGCGCTGCTCTAGCTGTCAAAGGGTTGACTTGGACACTAAATAAATGGTTATAGAAGTGCTGTGCAGCGATATTGGACTTCTTTGCAAAAGAAAACCTGCTGTGTATGAATTCAAAAGCTATTAATTTTTCAGTCAAAAATATTCGGGCCTATTTCTTTTAATAAAGAAATACTGTGCTGAGCTACTAAGAGATAATGTTGACTAGTGGTAGAGAATTTTCAATAGAACGGTTAAAAATAAATTTAGTAGGAGGTCCCCTTCAAAGTTATAATTTTCTAGAATGTAAAACATTTTTTTTTTTCTAATACTAATCAAGACAAACCTTCCTTCCCTGTGCATTTCCCCCAGGACTGCTTTCCCCTGTTTACTGGCTCCTTCACTCTGGTCCTCATGGAGATTCCCAATGGTCCTTCCTTCCCTGCCAACACCCGGCCCCATCACTCACTGAGCGCCCCTTGGGCTTTCACAACTCCTGCCCACTTTTATCTCTCCTCCTCCCAAGGAGCCCCATCATACAACGTGAGTCCAACCTAATGTCACGAGTCCAGACATTGTTGTGTCATTGCTTTTAATCCATGGACGAAGGAGGAGATAATCTCACTCTCTCCCTTATTACTAGGTTTAAAGACTCAAACCCTTCATCCTTGGGGGGGTGGGGGAGAATCTCCAACAAAAGCAACATGAAGAGAGTTTAGAAGGCCATCGATTTCCCTAGCAACTAGCTGTGCCCACTGGAAAACTCCATCAAGTCACTTCCGGATCTTACCTACTTGCTTTAACTGGGCTCCTGAGGTTCCCAAGGACCCTCCTTAAAAGGAGGAGCTGATGAAGGCAGCACAAAACAGCAGAGCTGACTACTGAACCCACAACACCGAATGGCCTAGGGTTTTGTTTCCCTTTCTTTTTGGTAGCCTACACATTCAGTTCTATAGCCACTTACTGCAAAACACATGGAAACTAAGGGCTCTTTCCCAGTAAAAATGGATGCACAAAGTGTTTAATGATTTTATGTCCTATATCTCAGTAATGTGTTCTGTTTCAGACATTAATTTTGTCTGCCAACTGCATCTTGGCAGGCTACCATATTTGCTGGGTTAATAGTCTGACTCCGTTTTATTTCTATCACCATAAATCATACATATATGGGTGTATGTTTGCTTTATTTATAGAAAAAAATCAGTCAAAACAGATAAACCAATACTTTGCCATTACGCTGCATCATTGCATATTGATTAAAATGGCTGGTACTAACTATAGATTGTCAACGCTCAATTAATTTTCACACAGTGACTCCAAGCAAAATCAAATAAAGGCAGTGTACCTTTAAATTTTACAAATCTTAAAAATCAAGAAGCACAGCACTCTCTCCATTTTGAATAATCAGTGGAAGCTACTAAAAGATTTTTAGAAATATAAGTATATGAGAAATACAACTGTTAAAGAGATCAATTTATAGCAAGGAATGAGGCCCAAGACAGGATTTGGGGTTTAGAAACCATCTTCTGCTCCACTATTAACTGTCTGTGCTTGGATGGCACTCTTCAAGGTTAAGGAAGAGGGAACAAGCCAAGAAGTAGGAGATTCCTTAAAGTTAAATGCGATTGCAGCGTACCGTCTTTGGTCTCCTAACTGCAAAACAGCAGTACTCACTTTAAATTCTCTAGTAACCACTGGGTGCTCTCCATAATTTTAGCCTCCAATTATTCCGAGAGTGTGTTGTTTCTTTCCTCTGTTACACTTACACTGGACTAGCTCTCGCTCCCTTTCTCATACCCGCTGTGTCTCAGCTAACGCAGGCAGAAGTATTTTGTTCTCTTGCCTCCATGGTCTGCTTGTCTTCTTAATGCATTCCCACCATTCAGAAAGGCTTCCACCCCCTTCCAGTGACATACAGTCATACCCTGCTAGAGCACCAGTCATCTGTCCTGAAGAGCTAGTTGTGGGGCCCCCATGGCCAAGGATCTGAATCACCCTCTATCTTCTTAAATGCCTTACACTCTTCCCTCTTCCTCAAAGGTACCCAGAAACAGTCAACTGAACTTATTAAGTCCTTCGCTACTAACAGCTACTAGAGTACACTGTCCTGCCTCCGAGGGGTGGGAAACAGCAAGGAGATACTGTGGGGTTTCTCCCCTTGGTGGCAAGCTTGGTACTTACGGGTTGAGGGGCGGCTTTGGGTTCCGTAGACTTCACGTGCAGATGGGTCATCATGGCTTGCAGGCGCTCTTTGTCTTTTGCGAGCTAGTGGGAAGGAAATGTTCTGTTATTTCTTTGAATACAGATGCATTACTATTTTAACATCCAAAAGGGGACATATTCCAAATTAAACGACAGCACCATGGCACATGACAGAATCTTTCTCATTGCTTAATCGTTTTGAAATCTACACAACCATTGCCAAACTCGAAACAACTGGAGGTGTCAGTGTGAGATTTCTCAACACAAGATACATGAGCTTTTAACTGGGAAGTTCTAGACCTGCTGGCACCAAGGAGTCCCATAGAACACAGGCAGCTAAAAGACAAAAACGTGAATCATGCCTATTAACCAATCTTATTCATGAACAAGCCAAAGGAAAACGAGTGAGGTGGCTAAACCTCGTAAAATTCATCTTTTGTGGCTGTGGAGAAGCTCTGAGATGCATGGATACATCTGTGCAGAATTAACTTCATCTTTCTTAACAGGTAGGTGTAGCTAAGCACAGTGCTGCTGAATACTGGCAGGGCAGGCACAGGGACAAGGGATGACCAGGTCTCATGTCCAAACAAATGTAGAATTAAGCCTGGTCACTCAGTTATTCAATATGTGAGTACCTGCTATGTGCCAGTCTCTTAACAAAAATTTAAGTCCTCTCGTTATAAAAAAAAATTACCTTCTGAAGAAAAACAAGTTTCTAGCCTGATGTACATCATTGCACTCGAAATACCAGATGCTCCTTTCTTTTTGCTTGCCCTGAACTGCTTTTTAACATGATGCTATTTTTGATAATCCAAGGCAGCTGGGCACAGGGGATGCAGAGTAATTGATTCTAGGTAGTTTTGCTATTAGTTGCCACACAACTAATCGGCTATAAGACAATTTTACCATAAAAGATAGGATCATGACAAATGACAGAGGGACGATCCTGAAAAAGGACAAAATGAAACAGAAAAAATGAGTTACAAAATGAAACGGCGTCTCCATAAGAAACATTGGAATAAATCTGAATCCATTCAAAGTGTGCAGTGCAGACTGATGGCGATCCAGCACAAGTTTTATTTTGTGGGTTTTATTTTGTGGATTGTATCAAAGCACTTTATTTATCTTCCAATTATTCATAGTATTGTATATTTTCTGGTTGCTCTCATTCATTCCCATTCAGCATTGTACTTTTTCTTTTATCGATACAATTCCTTCCTTCACTAGGAGAGGTATCCATTTCCAAGTACTGAGTTCTCTGCAGTGCCGTGAAGGCCTTCTACACGGTCGCTTGTTCTTGGCATAGGGTCTCAGGTCCATGGGGAGACGGTCCAAAGTTCTACGGGACATGTGGATTGGAAACTCTGGGCCACGGTATACGCCATTACCAGGGCTACGATTTATATACTACAAAAACGGAAGCACTTTGTCCATGGAGAAATGAAACCAAACTGTCAAACCAAATTGCTAACCAGTTATTATTATTATTTTTAACCTCTTAGGGCAAAATTGCCTAAGGAAATTAGTTCTGTGGTGTAAATGACTGTGGCAGAGGGGTCTAGAGCAAAGATGCTTACGGCGAAAATACCAGACATGATAATAATTACCTCGGTAAGGTAAGTGGGAGGTAGATGTCTAAAAGATAAAGGTATAGTTAAGGGAAGAGCTGTGGAATTTGGGGAAAATGTAGAAGAGATTAATGAATGAGTGACGGAGAGAGAGGAGAGAAAGAGAGAGAGAGGCAGAGTCTTAGATAAGCACTTTTATAGACCATTTGTCGAAAATAATGCCTTTGAACTGGGGAGAGACTCATTTCTTCTGTCATGTAATTAACCTTAACTCTTTGATATATCAAGTTTTGGGGGCTTTTGGCTGGCTCAGTTCACTGAGCATGTGACTCCTGATCTCAGGGTTTGTGAGTTTGAGTCCCACGTGGGGTGTAGAGATTGCTTAAATAAAATCTTCTTTCTTAAAGATTTTATTTATTTGAGAGAGGGAGAGAGCATGAACTGGGGGAGGGGCAGAGGGAAGGAGAGGGAGAGAATCTCAAGCAGAATCCATGCTGAGCGTGGAGAATGACTCAGGGTTCCATCTCACGACCCCGAGATCCTGACCTGAGCCAAAACCAAGAATCAGAGGCTCAACTGACTGAGCCACCCAGCTGCCCCCAAAATAAAATCTTAAAATGAAAAAAAAAAAAGAATGAATTTTTTGTAAGCGGAATTATTCTAAAATAAAAGTCAAATAAGACATTTTAAAATAAAGGTGCTTTTTAAGGGAAATGGGGTGTTTCAGCATTTGGGAAAAGGCAGAGGAAAGGGAAAAGGTACGAAAGCAAGGGAGAAAAGGCTTTCGGCTTATCCTGGCTGGATGACTCAGTCTCAGGCCGTTATCACATTTGGTTGGTTTTTTTTTTTTTTTCCTTTTTATTCCCTTGTGGCGCAGGGAGGAATAAATTAAGAAGAAGAAAAAAAGCCTTACAGTGTTAGCATTTATCTTTCAACAAACAGGAAATGAAAATGATACCATATTAGGAGACACTTTACGTTATTCATCTTCTGTGCTTTAGTAAGTTATTGAACGGCCAAACTCAAAAGATGCTCCGAACACATAATGCCAAAGGAATTTAGTTTTCCAAAGTGGCTCGGTTAAAACAATTAAAATGTTCGCAATGGCATTCTTCGACCGTTATTTGTATTTCTGTAGTTATTGGTTTTTCTTTTCTTTTCTTTTTTTTTATTGTGTTTTAAGTTTTTAGATGTTAGAACCAAAATATTCTTAGCATTCTAAAAAATGCTTTGTCTTGAAAGTTATCGTGAGGCAGAAGGAACGAAAGCATATCTATCATTCTTTTTAAAAAACAAGTAGTCTGCTGTACTGAACGTTATAGATTAAAGGGTGAGAGGTGATATTTACTTAAGAGTCTGATGAATATTAATTGTGACTTAATTTGGGGGTAAACATTGTTGATGTAGCAATTGACCAAGACCAAGGAGAAGGAAATCCAAATTCCCAGCATCAGAAGGAATCATCACCCCTATGTTTCATCCAGATGTTGACGATGCTGACATTTTACGGTCAAAAGTAATAACACTGGGTCGCAAACAAGTACCTCGAGTTTGTACACACAGACACATCCATAAACCCTGGAGGTCACTGCCATGGGAGACAACGTCTCACTTCTCCATGAGAATATTAACGTAGAATTCACTGTCCATTTTGAGAATTGCCCAGGTTCCTTATTTTGCCTCACATTCAATTCTACTAGCCTAAATCTATTATAAAAGATGGGCAAGGTTACAGAAAAAAGGCAAAATTCCAAGTTTCTGTTCTTGTTTGATCAGGGCTAACGAGCGTATAATATATTCTTGGATGGGTTCTGGATTTTTACCATCAGTTACAGCTCTAACTCTAACGCAAACGCTTTTAACAATTAAAGAAAAAAAAAAACCTCACGTGCCAAATTCACTTTTTGTTGTCTTAGGCAAAAAGGCTAATCTTTCCCACCTATTGAAAGCACATCCCTTCTCTACTGGGGCTATCTTGCATTTTTAATATTCACTGGCCCTTCGAAAAGCTTTCAGATTCTTTATTACTTTTTATGCCATCATTCATTCCATGAGCTCAGCACCCCTATCCATTTTCACGGCATCCTTTCCTTATTATAATATGACAATACAAACATTTAATATTAGCAAGTATACATTCCAGCATTCCGTCATAAGCTGAATTGCATGCAAAGCAAAAGCAAAGGAGGATGAGAAATGTACTCCAAAGGTCAACTAGAAATTTGGCTGGCAAACTAAAACAGTTTTTTACGTCGTGCTATCAGAAATTACTAAAAGCTTTCCTGGTGGATACGGGAGGGTATCTGGTATTAAAGGAATGCCGACGGGCCCCACACTGAGGGACCTGCTTGTACAATATTTGCTTATTAGCAGGCTGTTCCTCAATTTTGGAGGGAGACAGCAGAGTGAAAAGGGATGAAGGTCGTGGGCACTGTAATCACACTATGCTAGATTCAAATTCTGGCTCTGCAACTCTGAGCACATTATGTAACCTTTTTAAGTATTTAGTTTCTTCTTCTAAATATGGAATAATAATCTCTGAACGCTGAAGAGTTGTTTTGAGGATTAGATAAGTTCTTGCACATAACAAGCTTAGCATAGAGCCTAGTGTGCTTCACGGATGCTCAGAAATATCCAACTTTTCTTTAAAGGAAAGTTACCTCAGTCTAGCCTATTTGGACTTTCAACTGGTTGAGTATATGCTTGGAACCCAGGTCCATGGGACAGGAGCTCTGTGGAGTGTGCAGCGGGCCTAGCTGGGGAGAGAATTTTGATGTCTTGAAGAATGGAACAGAAATCATAGGAGAGATGAAGCCCATTGCTTATGGATTGATTTCCTTGGTTCTCGCAGTCTCTTTCCCTCATCCTAGGCAAATGCTTTTTCTCCCCGTGGCTGATATAGGTCATCCCCTCCTCTATTAGCCATGGCCTCAAATTAAGTTTTAGCCCGACTGGGGTGCGAAAGGCCGGAACGTGTGTATCGCTCCGGACACACTGATAACCGCCGAAGGCAAGGAGCGCCATTCAACGTCTTCAAAGATAAAAACTGAGGAGATTAAACTCATTCTTTTAGCAGAGAAAAGGGAACATGGTTTTAGGTTCATTTAACATAATCACTTTCTATGTTGTCTGGAGGACTAATCATTTTAAGCCCAATTTGGCGGTTCTCACTTGTGAGAAACAGAATCTGAAATAAGTGAACGATTCTGGATGCGTAAAAACGCTTGAATTACTGAGGACGGATGAGAAGAAAGGACCAAGTGACTCATTTGATTGCACAGAGGCCAAGACTACTGTGGCTACTTCAAATCCTCCCTTCCTACTCTTGTGTTTTACAGTTGGGGAAACTGAGGCTCCAAGGGGGACCTCACCCATGATCACGGAGCCAGCAAGGGGCAGAAGTAGGACTAGAACTCCAGTTTGGGAGACGCCTGGCCGGACTTGCCCCCTCTGGTGTGAGCCTAAGAGGCACCTGGGATGCTAAGTGAAAACACAGATGTTTGCCACTCTTCCCACCTCCGACGCTGAACCACCCCCACAGAACCTCCAAAGCACGGGGAGATTCGGAGTTTCAGCAGGCCCCCTCACGGAGGGGCAGGCAAGCCGGGGGTATTCCCAGCCAATGACAAACCCCAATTTAACTGACTGGGGTCTCACCTAAACTCGCTAATAAGCCCAACATGCCAAGTGAGGGTATGTGGGAGTAAACATTTCAATACAGACCCCCATGTGTCCAGGTTTAATGCATTCGTTTGGGGAGATGATTCTCTGCCATCGACTGAGTAAGTCCTAACAGCGGCAGCCTCCTCTCATATACAGTGATGACCCAAACACAACTGACTGAGGCAGAGTGCAGACCCGTTTCATGGGTCTCTAAAGTACGTATGATCAGAAGAAGAAAAACAAGAAAAACAAAAGCGCGATTTGGAAGGAGGGGAGATGAAATTCTTCTACCTGAGTATTTACCAAAGAGTTCTTTCTGACCCACTTTATCAAACTCTGGTCATTCACATGCCTGCAAAGCTCAGTGCCAGTGAAAACTTCGAAATGATTTCTTTAACACAACTGCGTCTCTCAGGTGGTAGGCAACCTATGGCTCATTTCACCCCGATGGAAGAATTTCCCTACTTTTATTGTATTCTGTCACCATCTTAACATTCCTTATGTGTTATTATTAAAGACTCTCTTGACATTTAAAGCAGACGCACACTAATACTCAGTCATAGTCTAGGAATTCTAATGTTCCCAGAGTTAAGCAGGATTTTAAGTTATGAAAAAATAAGTGTCTTGGTTTTCAAAGAGGGACGTGGAAGTGAGAAACCCAGGGACCCCTTCTTCTTTTTCTTGGCTCTAGTCACAAAGCAGTGACACTAGGCGGTGATGATGCCATCAGGCTGTCTTCCCCACAGGCTCTGAGCTGACTCAGGGAGAGTTGGGAGGCCCCGGGGGGCCACTGCTGGGAAGAACTGTCCTGAGTGTTGCCTTCACTGGTGTTAGAGAAGCCCAAGGTGGGACACGTTACAGAGAATATATTTGCAGAAGTCCAGGAGGCTGGTGTGATTACCAACAGCACTGCAAATGGCAGAAGGATCACATGTGAAGTCCCTGCAGTACTAGATCTGTGTTAGGCTTCATGTCTCCCTCTGCTATTGAAACCCGTGCACTTTGCGCCCTGCCGACGTCTTCCTGGAGCTTACGGTTCCTGCTGTGGATGATTTAGAAGACTTCCAAGGGAAGTTCTTCTTGTGTCACTGAGTTTCCGCCTCGCCCGGCTGCCGTGGGCTGCTGAGGAGGGAGCTCTAAGAGGCAGAGAACGGCGTGGCCTCCCCAGTCGGGCTGTAAAACCAGTGACGCGCCATGCCTGCGGGTCATACGCAGACCCTCAGTGAACCAGGACGACCCTGCATGAAAAGCACAAGGCAGCAGTGTCACCAAAGGAGGCGCACGCTACACGGGCTGGGCTAGACCCTTGGGCACTGCCCAGTATCTGCCATCGGCTTTGAACAACTGAATTAGACCTTCTATACTTCGGTTTCCTCATCTGGAAGAGGAGTGGCACAGAGAAATCTTTCTTTCCCTCTAAGAGCCAGTAACTGGTCATCAGTGACTTAGGAACACCTTTTCAGAGGAGAAGAAAGGCACGTGCTCATTTGATGTCTGATTTCCAAATGTTCTGTTTTTCTGTTAAAAAAATGACTCTTACGATTGCGGAATTCGGAAAGCATCTGCTCCCAGGGAGGTTGTGAGGATTCCATGAAATCAGGGGTGGGAAGCACCCAGCACACTTCCTCGGCATCCAGTAGGAACTCAGTAAACACCCTTTCAAACGGCTTCCCAGGTCCTTTATGAATTATAAGCAGAACAGGAGGCACTAAACAGCTCTCTTCCAAAGCCACTGGATTTGAAGTGATCATCTGGGTGAACAACTCCTTCCATTTTGCCAGGGACTTTCCCAGTTTTGAAACTGGAGATCCCAAGTCCCAAGAAAGCCAACTGTGAAGGTTGGTCCTACTTCTTGAGGAACAGAGATGGACTGAAGAAAGAACATCCATTCTTCTCTCCTCCCTCACACGATGATCAAGGCCAATCCTTACGTGGCTCCCTTGGCCTGGAAGGTACTTGCCCCCTGCCCCTTCCGGAGTCTGCCACGCCATGCCTCCTATGCTTCCTCTTACAAACTCCGCCTGGTGCGGAGGGAAAGGTGGACTAGTCTTCCCTCCCTGCTAGGCTGCACGTACAGGAAGGAAGAGGCTGTCTTGCTTATCTGTATCCAGTGCTCAGAATACAATAGGAGCCTGATAGATGGTAACTGAAGGGAATCAAATTATTCAAGACAAAAAGTCCCGCCCCTCCACTCCCACCCTCCTGCCTGGGTCAGCCCGAGCATCCTCGACGGCTGGGTCGGTTCTTTCTCCTCTTGGCTGCTTCCAGATTCACTTTAAAGGATCTGGAGGCTGACAGATTGTAGGAATCCCGTCCTGGGCCCTGGCTTCTGACATGCTGGGCTGGGGCTGTGAGGAAACACTGGCTCTCCAAGGCTCCTTTCTTTCCTTCAAAACCCATCTTCATGTTCCAGGGGTTCACACGTACGGGCTCACTACGGAGCAAGGTCACATGATCCTTAAGACCAACATACGCAGCCAGAAAAATGTATCTATGCCACGAACGTCTCCGCTTTCTGAGATAGGGAAATTGGTCTGAAGACTTTTTCTTGTCTGTTAAAGCGGATGCTTTTCCCTTTTCCCAGGATGGAATTGCGATCTAGCCACGAAGATAGCTTGTGTGCCGTCTCATTCACAGCTTCCTGGCTGGGACAGTTCATAAGCATTTCCCACCTAAGTGAACTCGGGCAAGGAGATCCCTATGAATGTAAGTCCTCTGGGCACCACGGCTGGTGCCCTGAAAGAAGCTTCAGATGCCTTCTTAAAATCCTGCCCACGGCATATGGATGGGCCATTCTTAATCTCAACCTACTTCCGCATCCTGTGTCTGTGGCTCCTCTGTCCCGTGTGTATGTGTCTGTGTGTGTGTTTCTGTGTGTGCATGCACACGCACATATTTCTTGACCTACACAAGACTATGCATATTGATTGTGGGAACATCGCTCCCCTCCAGTTCTAACCTATCCTCTTGTCTGAATCTGTCAAAGGAAAGCATCTAACAGATAAAATCTTAAAATACACCCCCTCACCTCAAAAAGCCACGTCCTTCACCCAAATGATTACTGTGGTGTCCATCTATCTGGATGTTAGGAGCGTATATGTACAGTGTAAGCACGCACGCAAATTCTCTACAAGGGTTGGCTTCTGGGTAATAGATGGGGTTAACCACCACTGAGTCCTTTGCTACAATGTCAAAGATTACAACTGTCTTCGTAACAGTGAAATGTGGTCAGAAATATTCTGGAAGGCTCAGAATGCCCCTAAGATGTCTTCTTGACCCCTCTTCCCCCTGAGACCGATAACAGGGAGCAACAAGCGAACTGAATTAACCACTGTGTTAACAAGCTCCACATAACAAGTCCATGGCTAGGAAAACACGCATCTTATACTGTGGTAGCTTCCCACAAAAATAACAACAATACGGATGCATCTCACACTCAACGCTTATGGGATAGGGGTAAGTCAGACTTCGTAGCCCATCATCTTGATTTCTGTCCGGTCACCTTCTCTCTCCACACGGGAATCATGAAGGCTTTTGCTGTGATTCAAGTATTGCACTGCACAGATAGCACCAAGAAAGGAAACATCTCTAGCCAGTATCCACCGAGGCCACCAATGGTAATTAAAAATTGTTTTTCACCTAATTCTTTAGGAGGGGTTCATTAGAGGTAAGAAACACAAGGGCCTTCTGTTTTAGGTCAGAGGGAAAGTTTCTGGGGTGTAGATCTGGGGGGCTGGAAACGGACAGCACTCACGTGGCTTTCATTCCTAATGGTCAGTCTGATGCTGGCTGACGATGCCCTGCAGAATTCTCCCATGGAACCCTTTCGCAATGACGCTCTAGGGTAGACATAATGAACCTCCATTGATCTATGATGTAAGATCCAATGTGAGCTTATTGGGATTATTTTTCTACTGGGGGCACAAGTGTGACTTTGCTCCCAGAGGTAAACACCAGAGGTCTAAGTACTGCTGTGCAGAGAAAGGCCTGCTGAATCTGGGTGGTAGGGGGAGACTGTTCCTCCAACAATACAGGGATCAGCCTTGGGGAATTGTTCCAACTTTGACGGCTCTTTTCTGTAGTGCTAAGTTGTGCAAATGTTTTTCAGGTTCAAGTTAATGAATAGGAATTCTGTAATATACTTGGGAGGTTCAGGTACTTCCTGTTCTGGGGAATGCCTTCTTGAAGAGCAAACAGAAGTAGCCCTTCTATTGGTCATGCCCAGAGCGTCAGGATGGAAGAGGTGATTTGTTGGTGTGTTGTGGAGGGAGTGGGGTGGGGGTGGGGGGGTGATGCCAAGGGGAAATAAGAGAGAGGCTGTTCAAGCATAAGGACACCTCTTCAAAGTATTCTTGGCTGCTTCAGGGACCTGGTTTCCCCAACACCTCAGGTCCTATGCACACAGCGACTATTGAGTCAATTAAAAAGAACATTTCCAGACATGGGTACAGGAAATGGCAAATGTGACAGGACAAACGTGGAAATGCTGACATGAGGGGAAGGGGAAGCTCACAGTGGGGATGGCTGGTGGGTCTAAGTATACACTGTCCCAGACTGACCCACAACGTGCCAGACCTACAGCCCAAAGACTCTCAATCTAATCCTGACCTCTCAGCTCTGACTCAGGACAAGGGTTCATCGCCAATTAAATTCATCTGCTTGAATAATATCTAATGGGTGACATTGGATCTGGCCCCTCTCTAGCACTGAAACTTTCTCTTGAGCATGTTTCTAGTGTTTTCAAGAACCCATCAGTATCAGCTAGCAACACCCAAGGAGGGGACAGTGCCCCTGGAAAATTACTTACCTACAGTGTGTTTTTCCTTTAAAATATAAGAAATAGGAAGGCAACCTTAACCATTTTGCTCACTCGTGCAACCCTTTACTGGCTTTGGCGAGGTTCCTGCTATGTTATAGGCTCTGGGTGATGTGTGCTAAATGACCCAGTAAGATAAATGGTTGAATCAATGAATACATATCCATCATCCTGCTTTCCGTGATCCCTGAGACAAGCACTTGTTACATGAACCTGCTGCTGGGGAAACCCGACCAGCGTGGTGACTAGACTGGTTTTATACACCAAAGCAAAGGAGGAAGAGGGAAGAAGGGGTTCGCAGACCTTTAGGTAGCCAGGAGCCTAAGAGAACAAGTTGCTATTATATAAAGTGATACAAATGGGTTTGTTTTTTTTTTTTAATCCTCTGGAGCAGGCGTTGTTTGGCAAGCCTCTGTAGGAGCCAGCCAGAGAGTAAATATTTTCAGCTTGGCAGGCCATAGGGCACTCTGGTGCAAAGACTCGACTCTTCTACCGCAACGCCGAAGCAGCCATGGTCACAGATGGCACGTCAGGGAATGGGCGTGGCCACGTTCCAATATGGCCTTAGATATGGACACTGGCATTTCACATGCTCCACTCTTCTTTTGACCCTTCCCTACCCTCCCGACCCCCACTGTTCAACCTGTAAAAACCTTTCTTAGCTCTTGGGGTTGGGCTCCTGATCTGCAGCTTGGCAGCCCCCATCCTTGACGAGCATCATGCGATCACTTTGACAACTCCCTCAGCTTTGAAGAAACCAAACCCTGCAGAACGAGCCTGCCCCTTCCTCCATTAAAGCAAACTCTCAAGCAAAAATATTACAAGCTACACCACAGGTAACTACTACCCCATAGTAACTTCTGGCCAGATGATCTTCTCTGAGCCCTATCACAAGTTGAAAACCCTGCCTTCAGGATTTAAGGCTGAAGAATGAAGGGGAATCCGTGAATAAATAAAATCCACAAATAATCAAAGATTCCTCCTAATGGCTGGCAATGCTCCCAGGCCACACTCACCAAAAAACAACATTAAAGCTGCCAGGAGAGAATCACTTGACTTGCTACTGATGGTCTGACTCCTTTCTTTCTCTGGCCAGCTCTTGGGGAAAGTGAGGAACAATGAGTCAAGTCGATAATCAGTTTCTCAGTAATGAACAATGGCCCCACACTCTCAAATCTGGAGTCTGGGACAACTACTTGGGCAGACCATGACACTCTATGAAACACTTTACTCTAACCGAATGTCAAGAATTTAATTTTATTGACTAAACAAATGCAGGAACTTGTATTACTTTATAACCACCAATACATAAAGATTTTAGGTAGCAAGAGCCATAAAGTTTGCTCTGCTGAACTCAATTTTTCAAGGGCTTACTACATACACATCAGTCTGAAGTGAACTTTGGGGTGGGGGGGTGGGGGGGATAAATAACGCTACTGTTTTCCTTCGGAAGAAACATGCTAAATTTAAGGATGTTTCCAGAGACTTACATAAAAATTTGGGGATTTTATGATGTGCCCTTTGCCTGTATGAATCTCTTACTGTTCTAATAAGTTCATCTCTGTAGTCTGAATGGAAAAATATTAACTAGCTAAGGAAAATAACTTGTGAGACAATCTTACTTAAAAAATGTAATTTGTCCTACAAGATGATAACTAATTTAAAAAAAATCCTTTCTATCCTGAAAAGTCACAACAAAAAAGTTTAAGTGTGTTTTGGCTGATTTTTCTCTGCAACTATTTGAAGCTGTAAATGACTTAACTCAGTAAAATTCCAAATGTAATTATCTTCTGTACTTAGCCTAGGGCTCTCCATATATCTCAGCATTGCTGTCTTGCATACAAAGTAAGCTTTTCGATGGCTGGTAACAATATAATGTACAACGTTGTTTTAATTTCCCCTAGTCGGCTAACCTCTTGCCTACACTAAACCAGCCAGAGGAAGAAGCCACAGTGAGTCATCAAGCACTCAAAAGCATTTTGGAACTCGGTTGCATAAATGGGGTTTTGCAGGGTCAGGCTTTTGCAATTGTACATTTTAATAATCTCCATTTCTGACCCAATTTTTACTTTTAGAAACTAATTTTCTATTAATTATACCCAGAACGGACTTACTGTTAAAATACGGTGGTTCATCAACAAGTGACACCAGGAAGTGAAACCCACCTTAAAAAATGCCCCCCATCCCTCCTCACAATGGTGATCACAGGAAAATATGCAGAAGTTTCTTTTCTATAGTCACAAAACACATTCAACATGGCCCAAGGACTGCCAGATACAAGATTTTATACACACAGACACATTTTATACACACAGACACACACACACACACACACACACACACGTATATAAGATATACGTATTCATGTTGTATATATATTATATATCTGAATACACGCTTGCATGTGTGCATATGTGAGTGCATACTTAAAATGTCAGCCCTGAACTCTCAGTGGTTCTCAGGGAGAGAAGGGGACAAGTTAACAGGAGGAATAAAGCCACATACAGCTTGTATGTTATCTTCCGATAGCATGCTTGAGTACGTGCGTGGGTACGTGCATGTGTGTGTATGTGTGTGTGTACTTGCTGCTGACACTCACGTGTGCTTTCCACCCCCAGCCATTCTCTCTCAGTCTCTCTCCCTGGCTTGGCTCCCTAACTCCAGGTTAGCCATTTGGCAGCTCCCGGGTCTTCCGTTAACAACAGACTAAGTTGAAGTTTTTAACTTAGAACGTTTCCCATGCGCAGGAGAAGACACAAGGGAGGGGGCACGAGCGAGAGAGATGGAAAGCTCACAGAGGTGGCGGGCAGTTGGTGGCAGACACAGCGAGGCACAGGACTTGGACACGCCTGAGCAGCAGCTCCCAAGAAGGAGCTGAAGGTGACCTTTCCCGAAGAGTGAAAAGGGAAGAGCAAAGAAAAGGACAACAACCAGCTTTGGACCTTCCATTCAATAATGAGTACACAGGAACTCATTTCAGAACACTACAGAAATGGGGAATTTGAGGAATACTGAGGTAATATTAAAAATAAATGTGGTTTTACCTGTAGCTCTAACTGCTGTACAACCTGCATTTGTACTCTACATTGAGCTGTACTTCTATCGTCCAGCGCATGCTCACTGTTGAGATGTCTGCAACAATACATAGAAAATCATTAAGTGAAACGGACAAACAAAAAGGAAAATAGAAGTTACCAGGATGTTTCAGCATCGACTAGGCCGTGGACAGTCGTTCACAGCGGACAGTCGTCGACGTGTGCCCGGCCTGCCCTTCTCCATCCCCACCACTGAATACTGGCATTCCGTGTAATTTAGTCCACGGCTAGCACCCAAATCAGAGTCTTCCGGGAAGAAGTTCTGCAGGGCCTCGAGAAAGAACCATTTACACGTAAATACAAGAAAATTCAAGCAATTAAGTCGAGGTGGCTTCTTAAGACCCCCTCCATGGGTAGATCTCGAAGAAAGGGACCGCCGGCTAGTTCAGAAGCCTACTTTGGATGGGGCTGGATAGGAGCGTGCGGTCGCGAGAACACCGATTTTATGTAATGAAGGACACACCCTTATTTTGAAATGCATTAACGTGAAGTCCGAACCGGCAAAGGGTGGAAGAGCAGCATTAAACATATGAAACCTAAACTGTGAACCTACACATGCAAATTATGTACCAGCGAGAGGGAATAAAATGCAGACAATTATTTAAAAGGAAAACTCTGCCTGGGTTCTTCACTGTTAATGGTCTGGATATCCAGTTTATAGATGATTCAGGCCACATGCTGAGCCTGCCTGTCTTGTGGTCCTTTTACTATTTATTAGATTTTCCAACAGGGAAAAGGCTAACAAATTGAA